>OX123202.2:14941556-15362674 GCA_944739405.2 Euclidia mi
CTCTTTACCCGTTTCTGCTATTGCTAATGATATAAATATAGATATTAATCCTAATCAGAATTTACCAGTTTCTACTAATGATCCTTGGTATTTAAATATCTATAAAGGCTGTTTAAGTTCTCCGACTTCCTTTGTTAACTATCAAGTAATAAACAATAAATTGTATTGTTTTAAAAAAACATTAAACCCTCTCACTAGAGAATTTCAATGGAAAGAGGTTATTCCGTCTGACCAAAGAACTGACATTCTAAGGGAGAATCATTCTTCGCCCACTGCTGGACATCTGGGTATCTTTAAGACATACAAACGTCTTGCACTTAATTACTTTTGGCCTGGTATGTACTCCGATGTTGTCAAGTTCGTCAGTTCATGTGAACCTTGTATCACCCATAAACACCAAAACCACCCAAATTTAGGTCTAATGGGAAAACCCAAATCATGTCAAAAGCCCTTTCAGACGATTAGTATTGATTTGATTGGTCCATTGCCCCCCAGCAGAAAACAAAACACTTTTATATTTGTGGTCAGTTGTTGTTTCTCTAAATATTGTTTGCTTTTCCCCATTAAACGGGCAACTGCAGAAGTGATAACAAAAATTCTCGAGGAAAATGTATTTTTGGTGCATGGAATTCCATCTACTATTGTTTTGGATAACGGTAAACAATTTATTAGCGCAACCTTTAAAAGTATGTTGTCAAAATATAAAATTCCAAATTTGCATTTTACACCGTTGTATACTCCCCACGTTAACTCAGTTGAACGCTACAACAAAACCATTATTACAGCTATTTCAACTTTCATAGAATCTGATCATCGAATCTGGGACACTTTAATCACTAAGGTTCAGTTCGCCCTTAACTGCGCAGTTAGTGAGGTTACTGGTTATTCTCCTAATTTCCTTGTTTTTGGTAGGGAGGTCATAACATGTGGTTCTCAGTATATTGACAAGGAATTTAATTCCAATATGGTGCTCGAACCACGGGACGGCTATGCCGAAACTTTAGGCTGCTTATCCTCTATTTTCGAGAAGGTACATTCAGCTCTGTTGTCGGCCCACCAACGAAATTGTTCATCTTATAATCTTCGCCGTAAACCGGCAGAATTCAATGTCGGTGATATAGTTTGGCGCAGAACGTTTCTACTTAGTGACAAGGATAAATACTTTAGCAAGAAATTGGCGCCTAAATTTATTAAATGTAAGATTGCCTCAAAAAAGTCACCTCTAGTATACAAACTTAACGACATGGCCGGTAAACCTTTAGGAGAATGGTACATCAAAGATCTAAAGTTGATTAATTACAAAGAATAATAAAAGCATAAACACAACAATGTAAGACGCATATCTATACTAAGTTATAATTACCTACATAATCATTTGTGAAGGCCAACAATGGTTCTTATGTTTTCGAGTCGAAGCCCACAAGATAATGTATTGTGTTGTGTTAATGATTTATGTAAACAGGCTAACATAAAATGAATAAATGTTTCAGTTATAAATGGTAACAAAGTTTATTACATGTAATATTGTTACAAAGAATCTGTTGTTTATCTAACTATCAGTTATGGCTCAATGGTTAAAAAGTCGTTGTAGGATCGGTCTAGTGTTCGATTCTCGCATGTGTATTTTCTATAAATGCATATTGATTAGCGTGTTGTTTTTCGCCGTGCCTTGTTCTGAAGTTCTGTTGTTATTCTTAATTCTGTATAAATTCCATAATCAAATTGTTATTATAGGTACTTTATAAACATTCAGAGTAATTAACCGTGCGTCGCGAGCTCGGAACAGTCGAATAGTACCTACCATTTAGATCGTACCTACCTAGTTGTCGTTATGACGCACGCGCGTTCACTCAGCGACGCGCCGATAAATAAATGCCTAACTAATGATTCACCATTGTTTGCATTCAAAAGGTGTTTACTGGTCGTGTTGTAGTTATTAATTAGAGCAAAATATTTATTAAATACTTTCCTTTGACATTGAGCGGTCCGGTCGTGTCTGCGGCTTATATTATTTTTGTTCATCGTTACGAAAAATCTGTTGTTACACCTAACTATATTCAAAAAGTTTACTTATCTAGTGGCAAAGGCCGAACCCAAGATTTTCAAGTCGTAGGGCTAGATCAAGTTCTTATATCTACAAACCATTATTACCTAATAATTACCCTAAGCGCTTCTCCATAGATTGTTATCTTTGCTATTGGGCCATTACACTGGCCTTGGCATTTACATGTAGGTATGTGTGATGAATTATGAATGATAAATGTTTATGTTCAAGTTCAGACTGCCGTTGTACGCGTGAAGAATGCAAGCGTGGGTCATTATTATTTAGGTATACTAATTAGCGTATAGGGTTGTCACTTGTTCAAGGTACCCATGCCCCTGTTTTCTCTAATTCCAGGGAGTATCTTCAGGGCTGCTACGCCCGTTGGGCTAGGGAATTTTCCTTAGGGAAAATCCCGGCCTAACGGGGGGGGTGTGTGACGTCGTGCCTCCGCGCTTGCGAGCCCCACTGCGATGACGCACTGCGGTGGGGAGCCTCACCCGCTTGCCGACCGTATATATGCCGGCGACACACGTGGTTGGGCCTTGCTTCTGCTGGGAGACACGAAAAGCTGAGTATCCATCCGTGGACCTGTGGAGTGTTAACTTACGACCTACGCCCTGGATAACTGTCTAGCCGGTTAACCCCTAGTGTCGGTTCTTTTATTAATCAAAATTGTGAATCTGGAATATAACGCGAGTTTAATCTGTCCTGGTGATATTTTTATTTATTTCCCGTAAGACAACCTAAGCATCTCTTTTTATTGCTCGGCGAGTGATCGATCCCGGCTATCCCGTGAAAATCGATCACCCGTGCGACAGTCCTTCCCCCCCGGGGCGGAGGGACTCCATGAGGATTTTCCAACCCGATACCAAAAAAAAAAAAGCTTTCAATGATTACAGGGTTGAGGCAAAGAATATTTTATTGTTTCGTTAGTTGTGAATGTTAGAGAAACATCGCAATATTATCATGTCAAACGTTTGCTGAATTGTTTACCGCATATTCTGGCAGAAAGTCCTGAAAACTACTTCTTCAAAAATTTTGTGTTGATTGTGAATGTGTCTACTTACAGGCACTTTAAAAGTGTCTGTTTAGATACTGTATTTGTTTAGCGTGGTTTCATGCAAGTCTGACCATTTCACCTCCATAACATTCACAAATAAACATGCATACACACACGCGTTCAGGTTAATTCTATCTCCATTTAACAATAAAATAAAATAAAAACATTTTTAAGTTAAACGATTTTATTACAATAAAATATATGTAGTTAGGTTATGTACTAAAAGCTAAAAAATAATTCGCTAAGTTCTAGCTACCAGATCGCACCAATCTTCTCATCAATCTGGGGTATTGATCAGATAAATATAAAATCGTTGGGCGCGTGAAATTTCTATCAAAATGTTTACTCTGTATAGGTACGCTTCTTTTTCAGGACTTTCTGCCAGAATATGCGGTAAACAATTCAGCAAACGTTTGACATGATAATATTGCGATGTTTCTCTAACATTCACAACTAACGAAACAATAAAATATTCTTTGCCTCAACCCTGTAATCATTGAAAGCTTTTTTTTTTTTTTGGTATCGGGTTGGAAAATCCTCATGGAGTCCCTCCACCCCGGGGGGGAAGGACGAAGGGGACTGTCAGACTCTTACTGACTAAAAACCAACCCGTGCTCCTCATGTACCCATGTGTCGGAGGGTAGGGTTTTCACCAAAGCATTCCTCGCTACCCCCCGACGGGTATTGGCCCGCAAGATGGTCAGGCGGGCCCCGAACGAAACCCCCTTGGCGGCGGATGAAGGTGTTGGGCTCCGCCGCCAAAACACCCAGCGGCCGCAGAGGATAGGGAGGACGGCAACGCAACACCGCATCTCCTCTTCCTCTGCGGCCCCACCGCGTCGCAACGATGGTGCGCCCCCATTTGGTCGCGGGAGATAGGGCGCGGGGCAACGCAACACCCACACGCCTCTCCTCCCGCGACCGCACCCGACTGCGAGGGACAGACAGAGCTGTCCCCCGCACCCGCACCATGGGACGCATCCTACGCAGGCCTCTACCAAGCCCACGTGGAGCGTGCCCTCCCGGGATCCCGCTTAGCTTCACCGTGGGTGGCTTCTAACCCACGGTTACTGAGCCCCCCCACCACGACAAGGTGGAGATCCCACGGGGGGGAATCATTGAAAGCTGTGTTTGTAATCCGAACTTAAAAAGAAAAAAAAATAAAAATGAAAATATAACCATTCTTTAATACCCCTGCCCCATAAATTTTGCGCCTTTTCTGTACAGAGTACTTCAAGTTGTGAGCTAACTGAGTATTCTATCTATCCACTACTCTGTAGAAGCATAGTATACACACAGAGAGGTTGGATTACGATAAGGTTATATTTCTTTGTATACACATGTACGAGACACAGATGGGACGCTACTGTTTTTGCCAAGCAACTTCCTTTGACCTCACCCTAGTCGCTAATTAATACATGCAACGCACAAGAAAATATATCTGAGACAAGGGGAAGTTTTTGTCACGTCCAACGTTATCAAATAAGTGCATTTCCCGCGTTCTTATGATAAAGTTGCTTTATAGAATATACGTCTCCGCTTCGTCGTAGATAGAATGAATTTTAAGTATATGAAGCGATTGTTCTGTGTATTCTATTTGTTGAATTTATTGACACTCCTTACAGAACAAATGTGCGTACAGAATATAGCATAGTATTGCAATATTTATAACGTTTTCTTCAGTATGGAGACAGATATCACTGGCTCAGCCTCTGCCTCTTAAAATAAAATAAAAACATTTTTAAGTTAAACGATTTTATTACAATAAAATATATGTAGTTAGGTTATGTACTAAAAGCTAAAAAATAATTCGCTAAGTTCTAGCTACCAGATCGCACCAATCTTCTCATCAATCTGGGGTATTGATCAGATAAATATAAAATCGTTGGGCGCGTGAAATTTCTATCAAAATGTTTACTCTGTATAGGTACGCTACGCCCAACGATTTTATATTTATCTCAATTTCAATTTCAATGCTTTATTGCTCTCCATATGTATACATGTTGTTACAAGAAAATACAAAAGATCAAATATGGACCCTGTCGGGCACGACAAGCAGATAGAAGAAAGGAGGAAGCCACTGAGTTAATATTATATCATTACTAGTTAAGAATAAACAATTAATCAAGAAGTCTGAAATAACTATATTCAAAATTTGCAAATTGTTTTATTTATTAATTATATAGTAGTAATATTAATTTATTATATATGTTATATTAATTTTTTAAATGTCATATAAATTTATTAGATGTCATATAAATTTATTAGATGTCATATTAATTTATTAACTGTCCTATTAATTTATTAAATGTCATATTAATTTATTAAATGCCATATTGATTTATTAGATGTCATATTAATTTATTAAATTTCTTATTTATTAAAATATGTTAAATTGATTTATTAAATGTCATTTTTATTTAATAGATGTCATATTAATTTATTAAATGTCATGTTAATTTATTTGATGTCAAATTAATTTATATTCAATTATTGATGTCAATTTATTACAAGTGATAATAAGTATATTTGTAGTTAAAAATTGTCATTTAGGTATTCGTTTATGGTGTAATAGCTTTTGTTTATGAGGAATTGTCTTAATTTAATAATAAAAATGTTGTATTTATTTATGTTCCTAATGTTATCGGGTAAGTTGTTGTATACTTTTATTGACATTACAAACGTGCTGGTAGAGTGCATATTTAGTCGTGAGCTAGGCAGGTTAAGTCTGTTTCTGTGCCTTAATAGAATTTTCGTTTGTATGTCTTCCCTTCTAGTATAAAATTCCGGATATTTGCGGACAAATTTACATATTTCATATAAGTATAAGCTAGGCAAGGTTAGTATTTTCAGTGATTGAAAATGGGGCTTGCAACTGTCTGTTTCGTCAATGTTTACAATTATTCTGATTAGCTTTTTCTGTAGTGTAAATAATGTGGGTGCATCTGTACTATTTCCCCATAAGATTATTCCATATTGTAGCCAAGCATGGGCATACGCATAGTATGTGGCCAACGCAGTTTTGAGATCGGTTGTTTTTTTAATCTCACGGAGAGCATATGAAAATTTTGATAATTTAGCTCTTATCCTTTTAACATGCGACTTCCAGTTGATATGCGAGTCTATGTCTAGGCCTAATAAGGTGAAGTTATTTACCACTTCTAGTTTGTGTCCATTGTAACTAAAGTCTACATTAATCGGTATTTTTTGGCGGGGGTAAAATGTTATAATTTTAGTCTTTTTAAAATTTATTTCCAGATTATTTTCCGTCATCCAGTTTGATGTAGAGTGTAGTATGGCGTTTAATTTTGTATTTAAGTTTATATTAGTATTACAGGAGGTAAGTATGGAGATATCATCCGCGAATAGAACACAAGGTTCATCGATGTTATTTGGAAGGTCATTGATATAAATAATGAACAGGAGACATCCTATGACGCTTCCTTGTGGAATTGAGGCATTAATGGCTTTGCTATCAGACCGTATTAGTTCTTTATTTTTTGAGTTCTTGTTGTAATATTCTATTTCCACCATCTGTTCCCTGTTTTGTAAATAGGATAGAAACCAATCATGGCATTTGCCGCGAATTCCTATGTTATATAATTTTTTTAATAATATTTCGAACTGTACTTTGTCGTAGGCTTTGGTCATATCTAGTAGTACACCGATAGCGTACTTTTTTGCGTTGATAATATTTAAGGCTTCCTGAATGAATTTGTAAACTGCCAATATGGTAGAACGGTTTTGGCGGAATCCATTTTGACAGTCATTGAGAATATTGTACTTTTCACAGAATTGGTATATGCGGTTACACATGGCTTTCTCAAATATTTTAGAGGCAGTGGGTAAAAGAGCTATGGGGCGATAGTTATTGGGGTCAGTTTTTAGGTGTTTTTTATATATCGGTTTTATAATAGACTTTTTTAACAGGTCAGGAAAAACGCCCTCCTCGAAAGACTGATTTATTAGATTATAAAAGGGTAGCGTTAGTTCGTCCGCACATTTTCGCAGTAAAATGGGAGGAAGCTCGTCTAAACCATAGCTTGTTTTGTTTTTTAAGTTTTTTATAATTACGTTTACCTCATAAGGTTCTACTGGACTAAGATAGAACGAGTTTTGTGTCTTGGATGTTACAGCAAGTTGTTTGTTATGAGATAGGCTCTTGCAAGCTTGGCCTATTGAAGCAAAAAAGTTATTAAAGGTGTCAGCTACTAATTTGGGCTCTGAGGTTAACCTGTTACCTATTTGTAATGTTAAGTTACCCTGGTCACGTTTTATTGTTTTATTGGTTTTTTCGTTGATGATACTCCACATTGTTTTAGATTTATTACCTGAATTTGCCATAACAGTTTTATAATGTAATCTTTTGGCTGATATTATTATTCTCTTTAATATTTTTTCATAAGACTTGTAGTATTTTATTAGGACCGGATTTTGAGTTTTAGTTGTTAGTATTTTTAATAATCTCTTGTTTTTACATGACTTTTTTATTCCTGTAGTTAGCCAGCGCTTTTGGTAATTCGATTTTAATTTGATTTTTCTTAAAGGTATACATTGATTTAAGATATTTGTAAGAACATCATTAAATGCTTTATAGTTAACATTAATATTTTGTTCGGGTTTTATAATATCGTTCCAGTTTAACTCTTGTAACCTACATTTAAATTTTAATATGTTTACGTTATTGTAAAGTCTTTTCTTAGTGTACCATATCGTATGGTTTGTTTGCTGTGGGAAATTTAAGTGCAAGATAGTACTATTATGATCTGAAAATCCTAGTTCTTCTACGGTCGCGAGCATATCTTTGTTTTCGAAGTTCGTGAATATTAGATCTAGACATGTTGCGGTAGATGGGGTAATACGAGTTGCGGTTTTTACATGTTGTGTGAATTTGTATTCTTGCATTAAATTTATAAACTGGTTCGTTTTAAGGCTATCGGATAATATATTGATGTTGAAATCTCCTCCGATAATTATATTTAATTTTGAATATTTATTAGTGACATAAGATAGAATGCGTTTTAATTGTTTATAAAATACTTCTTCCTCTCTTCTATTCCAGTATATAATGATTATTAATAGATTTTCATTCGGTAATTCAGTCGCGGTTAACTCGATAACATATTCAATAGACATTTTAGTGATGTCGTTTCTCTGTGTACTATGTATGTTTTCTTGTAGTAATATACAGACACCGCCACCAGGTCGAGTGCTGCGACAGTAAGATGCTGCGATAGTATATCCACTAAGTTTGATATGATCCATTTTGTCTTGGGAAAGCCAGGTCTCCGAGATACATATAGCGTTGTAGACTAGGTCATGAGAAATAAAGGCTTCGAGTATGTCCAGCTTATTGTTTAAACTTTGAATATTCTGGAACAATATTTTAAATGGTCGGTCTTTGTTGACGAAATGTATAATCCGTTGTATCTGTCATGTTTGAGTTTTGTAATTGCTGTGAATTATTTTCTAGTATTGAGTCTTTTCTTTGAAAACCTGTATTCTTTTCCTCGTGATTTATATATTGTTGCTGTGTACTGTCATTGTCCTTTACATTAATGTATTTCCCATTTATGTAGAGTTTGTTGTTTCTTATAATAGCGTGCTGTCCATTTCTTCGGGCCTTGCTCAATTCTTCTCGCATCTGAGCTCTTTCTCTTCGTGTGTTTACGTCTAGGAACTCGGATATTGACAGTCCTGTTCCCTGAAAACTTTGGCTATTGTTTAAAATATATCTGGTCATTCTTTTACTGAGCATTTCAATGACAAGTGGACGGTTCTTATCAGACCTTCTTCCCATTCTGTACATGTCTTCTATATACCCAGATAGGTTCACGTTGGCGATATCGTGGAACAAATCTATAAGTCTCTTGTAGAGGTCGCCTTCCGGTTCTCTGTAATAATCTGGGAAGCCATAGAGTACAATTTTATATTTGTTTTCCGTTTTCCTTTCAGACCGCACTGGTTGTGTTGGCAGATCTTTCAATTCTTTTTTCAATTCTTCATTTTCTTTAATTATTTTTTCTATTTTTGTGTTAATACTGTATCTGATCAATACCCCAGATTGATGAGAAGATTGGTGCGATCTGGTAGCTAGAACTTAGCGAATTATTTTTTAGCTTTTAGTACATAACCTAACTAATTATATTTTTATTGTAATAAAATCGTTTAACTTAAAAATGTTTTTAATTTTATTTTATTTTCAAGTTGCTAGTTCATAGTGAGACCTATTCTACTAATCAAGCCCTTTCATTCGATACCCATATTGAGGTATTTGTGAAAAATATGTAATCCGCAATTTTGTTGCGGCAGCCATCTTGGATTTTTCATAGTGAGCTCTATTCTGCCAATCAAGTCCTTTCATTTGATACCCATATTGAGGTTGTTTTGAAGTAATATGTGATCCGCCATTTTGTATCGGCGGCCATCTTGGATTTACAATCATAAGGAATATATAATATTGTATTGTCATCAAGATTAAGAGTGTTTACCAAATATCAGATCAATCTGATATCAGGAAGGGGGTAAAATTCCAATTACTAAATTTGACCCAAACAAATAAACAGGTCAAGCTAAATAAAACCGTTTAAAACCGTTTAATAAAAAACCGGTTAAAAAGTTTATTTTTATTTCGTTCTTCTTCTTCTATGACACGATTGTAACGAAGACCCCGAAATTCCGTTCACACTAGTTTGGAGCATGAGAACTTGCATCTTATGTAGCAAATACAGAGAATTCAACTAAAAACCATTTATTACACTTACTTACAATTTGCCATTAAGAGCATCAATATTATGAACAATAATGTTCTTTAAGACTGCCTCCGTGGTCCAGTGGTTAACGTATGCGACTGCTGATCGGAGATCCCAGGTTCGATTCCCGGGTCGGGCAAAAGAGTTACTGGGTTTTTCCGAATACTCAATAGCAGCCCGGAGTCTGGTGATGTGCCCGGTAACGGCAATAGGCTCGCCCCCTATTACGTGGGACCCAAAAATTCATGGCGTAATGTAGGTGTAATATTTAAACCTCTGCCTACCCCTTCGGCGATACAGGCGTGAGACTATAAATAAAATAAAAATTTAAAATGCTCTTTACTCAAATTAATCCACGGCAATGAAGATACGAATGAATTATGCAAACATGGATGGAAAATAAATTAATATGCATTAAGCGATCCAACGGTCTATAAATGTCACCTAACTAGTATGAAAGTAACGATAAGTGGTACATTAATTAATATGTCACGGCATTGGATTAGGCTGTAATCATACGTTTAAACAAAGCTTAACGTTCGTACTTTGTTGTAAATTACGTCGTTAATAAAGTCATCGGTAAGTTTTATGCTACTAAAATGGTAAACATTATGATCCCCCGATGGTATATTTGTTTATGGCTTAGATATGGCCCATTAGATGGACTTATATCTACTATGCTACGCAGCATGTCTCGGAATAAAACCTACGGCATGTACTACGAACATTTTTATTTGAAGGAATACGTTGTGAGAAAAATTGAAAGTCCGAGAGATCTACATGTTCTTAAAGACTAACATGTTGAACAATTTGTCAAGATGTATTTCGACAGCTTTCAGACGTTGTATGAGACTGGTTAGAGTCTGGTACGGTGCAGGAACTGTTAAAAAGAGTTTTTACATACCATTTCTGTCTGCTCAGACTAATATAAAGTACCCATTATACTATCATTCGGTGCCCGCTCGCTCTAATGTCAGAGTCACTCGATTCGACCAAAGATCTGGTTGATTTATATATACAGTGGCAGTTTGTGTGTCTATGGATTATATTTCATACAGAGATGGAAGAGGAAGTGTGGGACGCCCGACGACTATAGGCGGTTTCAGATTAGCGTTTTATACGCGCGTATAAGCTCGTTTTTGGAAGAGCATGTAGGCGCGTATAGGCGCGCCTTTAGGCACACGCGCAACTCGTACGAGCGTTGACGCACTGAGCCGTCAGAATCCATGTTGACACTGACAAGATGTCACTACCGTTCCGAGTGAATACGCCGATGTATGCCCATTTACGCAAGTCCGGTTTTGTGAAGTGCGTAACGTAGCGCGCGCGTAAGTGCGTATGCTGAAACGACTGTATGCATCATCAGTTCACTGCTGGACTAGGCCTCTCCTTTGAAAGGAGGAATTGGCCTACTATACCACGCTGGCCAAACGGTTTGGTATAGGGTTTGTATCAAGTTTTCCTTCTCTTACACTGCTGTTCTCTGCATAATATGCTCCCTCTGTCGGCTCTTACGACACCCATGGGATGATACGGGGTGGTGACAATCTGTATTCTTAATCCGTCACCACACGGACGTCACCAAACGACTGTATACGCGCAGAAAAATACACTAATCTGAAACCGGCCTAAGTGGTCCGACGTCTTGAAATAGGTGACTGGGGCGGGCTGGCTGCGGAAGGCTGAGGACCGGTTATTGTGGTGGATGTTAGGAGAGACCTATGACTTCAGTAGACTGCAATAGGCTGATTGATGACGGAAAAGGAATAGACATGCCATGGTAAAAGCATGAATGTTGCCATGTTGGCGTTATTGCTGTCTCTTGGCTGCGGTTAATCTCTGAAGATCAGGCAAGCTGCGGTGACCATCTCTTCGTGCACAAAAGACTGAACATCTATACGGCCAGTCTGTCTCTTCCATTTTAGATTACAATCAAGCAACCACACTTAACAAATGTCAATATGAGCGGTTGGCACTTTTATAAATGAAGCCTTCAAGTGCCAACTCACTGCCGTTCACGAATTAACGCGAATCTCGCTAAAGCCGATAAAAACTACGTATTTGAATAGTTTACAGACATTTTGAATTCAGAATTTTCAATTCATGATTGGAAGCGTTTTATTTGATGGCTGGTAAATAAATGTAAATAAAATGCAATGTAATTTTTTTTTATGAAGCAGCACTTTCAGGTTAACTCGCTTCTGAACTGCTGTAAAATATTTGATGTTTTCAAGTGTAATTCTGTATTGCTATAGGTCATTAAACTTTGAACTTTGATCCGCAGTTACGTTGATTAATGTGTGCGCAGGAAAGAGCTTTCGGTCTCTTTGGGAATTTCTAGTACTTAATCGAAACGGAGTTCAGCCTTTGCAAATAGATTTCGTCCTAAAAGAATTAGTCTCCATTTGTCCGCTGCAACTAAAAGTTAAGCGCTTTGAAATTCTTTAACATTTTTGGTTATAGATAGGTATTACAAAATTGGTTCAAAGGCTCTTGAAAAATATACACAAAAAAAAAACAATTGATAACTCAAAAACTACACATCAGATCTTGATTTAATTTAAATAAGAACACACGAGAAATACTTGTCTAATTAAAAGTTATGGGAACACCCATATCAAAAAAAGTAAAATTGAAAAAAGCCTTATTTTTGGAGCCGGTTAAAAATAAATTTGACAGCAGTTACAAAATATTGTTTTGAATTGTACTACCATTTTTAACTTTTCTGGCGTAATTGTATAAGAGTGAATGAAGTAGCGATAGCTGAGTGGAGAGACCGACAGACTGCTACGCAGAGGGTCTCGAGTTCGAATCCACGGCACGCACCAATGACTTTTCGGAGTTAAGTGCGTATTAAATTGTTAATTATCACTTGCTAAACGATGAAGGAAAACATCGTGAGGAAACCTGTATGTCTGAGAGTTTTCCATAATGTTTTCGAAAGACATGTGAAGTCTGCCAATCCGCACTTGACCAGCGTGGTGGACTATGGCCTTACCCTTCTCATAATGGGAAGAGGCCTGTGCCTAGCAGTGGCACAGTATAAAGGGCTGATGATAATGAAGGAAACCCCGAGTAAAAACTGGTACACAAAGCCACAACGGCATTTCCTCTAAACTTTTCCTTTCACGTGGATATTAATGTTTAGGAAAAGTTGTCATATAAATGTGAAAAAGACATAAAAGACTACAAAGCAACAAAGGGTAAACAAGCCACCGTTCCTGTGGTAACTTTTTAAAAGAATTGAAAAAAAATTCAGTCATTGGTTTGAAGTGGTTTAAATGTCTATTTTTATTTTAAACACACATTTGACACATGGTCACGTTGCTTTCGATGTACAGTCGTCCATCATATCCCGATACGTTTACGTCATGTACCGCGCGGAACGTTTGGTTGAATATGCTCGTAGTGTTTTAAAATCTCCTATGACCCATTTGCGAAATTCCGTAGCGTTCGGCGCTGCGCGGCACCTTACGCCGAGCGTCTTATCGCACGGAACGTTTAAACCGAATGTTGGCCGTCACTGTTTCATAATGCTAGCAGTATCGCACGCTTGGTGCATCATGCCAACCGAATTCTACGACCGATAGTTCAGTTATTGATGGTTCGGCGCGGTACTTTAGCAGGTGTGACGTTATGCAAAGTCTAGCCATAGATGCCTGTTTCTCAGGTTTTTAACCGACTTAGTGTTTTACAAAATCATTTAAGCGTCGTCATTGCAATATCCCAGTAGTACAAGAGCATACAACACGTGTGAGTCATGCAGCTACTCATTATCATCTTGCGATCCCGGTAGTCATAAAGTTCTATAGCATAAAACATATCTGTCCTGATTAAGAAGCGGGCCTCGGGTTCAAATGCGAAAGTTCTGAATGCAAACAGGTTAACATTAAGATGATATGAGGTCAGCATATTTGAGGATATTGTCTCACTGTAATAACTATCGGAGATCTTCATGACAACCGAGTCCAACGTCTGTCTCAGATAAGATAAAGTGATAATATATTAAAAGTGTAATATGTATGACGGAGGAAGGACCTCCGTAGTGTTTTTAAAAAGTGTGACGTCAGCATATGATCACTTATTTTGGGTCTTCGTAGAAAAACTTCACGAGTACTTTCAAGCTCCGTTTATTCAACGGGCAGCGTAACGACGTCCCAGAGAGATCCGTACTGTGCGGCGATCGGCGTGCGACTGATCCGATCGCTTACAGTGCGGCCATATTTATAGGTCTCGGCGCACGTGCACGTGTTTATAAGTTTTTAGGTTAAGTATTGAAATTACAATGATAACATTAATTTTACATCGTAATAAACTCAAAGTAATCAACTAATGATTTAAAGACAAATTTTAGGACAATCAAATGATTAGACTTAATTATTCCACTTCCTCTGGATGAATTTATGTGTTTGCGCCGATACGGCCATACTGACAGGCGGTGCGCGCTCTGCACCAGCCTCGTTGTTTCCAGTAGATTGTTGTGGGTTCTCGTAGACCTGAAAAATTTAAATGATTTCTCTGAGAAGTGAATCTGTAAGAAACTAACGTAGCTTTGTCTTTTGAGGATATTAATGCTGTTACGGTTCTCAAAGATTTTATTTAAGGGTCCTCGAAGGGTCTCGTAGAGTTCTCGGAGGTTCTCGTAGAGTTCTCGAAGATTATCGTAGAGTTCTCGAAGATTATCGTAGAGTTCTCGAAATTTAATTTGGAATTTTAGAAATGAGTTACTTACCATTTATTCTGATGGGTTGTTTTCACCCTGTAGGTTATAATTTGGTTGTACTTGCGGCTCTTCTCGTGAAGTTGACGGGATGGGCTCGTTTGGTTCTGCAGCCGGATCTTGGTGAGTAGGTGATTCGTTTCCCACTGATACGGTCAACTGATCACCAGGCTGTGGCAACCTTGCGAGGTCGTCCTCTACCGATTTCTTCTAGTCATCATTTTCTAGTATTCTACATACTTCATACGGTTCACTGAATTTAAGGTCGAGTGACGTTTGGTTCCATCCATGTATAGTAGTATAGGTGCCTCTTCTTGGAATAATATAAGTGCTGAAGCAGACGATAGGCATTTGATTATTGTGTTACGAGCTTTTTCGTGTTTGTCTGTTCATGCCCATTTTGCTCCTTGCTTCGTTAGTTCGTACAAAGGCACCATTACGCGAGAAATGTACTTCCTAAAGTATCCAGCCAGACCGTTGAACTGTCTGACTTGCTTGACAGTTTTGGGTACTGGGGCTTTGACAAGGGCCTCCACTTTGCGTGGACTCGGTCGTACTTGTCCATCAGAGACTACGTTCCCGAGATATTCGATGGACCGTTTGAAGAAGGCACACTTGTCTGCTTTGACCGAAAATTCCGATTCTTGCAGTGCTATGAGGATTCTCTCCAGGTGTGAGATTCCCTCAGGGAAATCTTTACATTTGCTCAACACGTCATCCACGTAGACTTGTGCAGCTGTTCCCAGCAATGATGTCAAAGCTCTGTTAATGCGTCGTTGGTAAACCGAACAAGCAATACTCAAACCAAAAGACATGGTCAGGTATTCATATAGTCCATCCGGTGTGACGAACGCGGTCTTCTCTATGGAGGTCTCTCCAATAGGAATCTGGTGAAAACCAGCTGCCATATCAAGGCTTGTGTAGAAATTACCGTTTGCCAACTGGTCAATCTGATCGGAGATCAACGGGAGGGGATAATGGTCACCTAGGGTATTTGAATTAAGTTCTCGAAAGTCCACACAAAGCCGATCGTCACCATTCTTTTTCTTGACCAGTATGTTGGGACTTGAATAGGGAGATTTGCTCTCACGAATGATTTTGTGTTCCAGAAGTTCTTGCATTATGGTGCGTACCTTCTCTCGTTCCACTGGGCTGAGGCGATATGGTCATCTTTCCACGAATTTATCAGGGTTTTTCAGTCTGATTTCTAGCTCGCCGGTGTTGACCCGAGTTTTAGGATATCCACGGATAAACAGGTGCTCGTATTTACTTAGAAGTCGCCGTAGTTACATAACTTCATACTCATTCGTAAGGTCACAGTCCAAGTTGTTGAAGAGACAAGAACTGGTACTCACATGATTGATGATTGTTTCATGGATTAGCTTCGTCCCGTTGGGTGTGATTATTACACTTAGATTAGTGTCGAGGATTAGGTTCATACCCGACAAAATGTCTGTTGACATTTCATAGTCGGGCAATAAGTAAAACTCAAGCTCAACACTGATGGTATCTACGACGCATATGGTCGTGAGTTTGGTTAACGATAGAGCGGAAAAATGCCCAATCCCTTTCAAATAATTGACTACTGGTCTCCTCTGACCAGGTAAGGTTATAGCAACCGATTCTCTGATAATTGAGCCCTCTGCCCCACTATCTATATACTATTTTATATTTAATATGTTTTCTAAATTCAGTGACATTCATAAATTAAATGCACGATATAAAAACAAACTTGTTCTACCTTCAACTAGACTACAAAAAAAAAAGTAACTCATAGAAGTGTCAAAGCTTATTTTTTATAACAAAATTCCAGGCAATATTCAGGAACTAAGTATTAATAAATTCAAAGTATTTATTAAACAGAGCTTGTGTTCAAAAGCTTATTACACAGTTAAAGATTATTTAGCAGACAAAAACGCCTGGAATTGAGTTTAAAAATTATGAATTGACATTAAATTATGAATTGACATTATGAATTTTGACATTTTGAAATTAGTGACATAATATATTTATTAACATTTGTAGTACTTATATCTTTACATTCTGACATTTTTGATTTGACATTTGTAATTTTATTTATTTTGTTTTGACATTGTTTGATTTAACATTGTTATTTTCTTTTGACATTTTAAATTACTTAAGTAATATATTATTATTTTATTTTTTAGACATTATTAAATTTACATTCAATAATATTTTCTGACATTTAAATATATGACATTTTATTGTTAAAATTTTTATAATTTTACATATTGTTTACAATATGTATTTTACTATGTATTAGCATGTAAAGTTGTGAGTACGATGTGGGCATTATTAAACATATAAACAAATAGTTGTGGCAACTTGTCTGATGGCTAAGGCTGACATGCTTATGCATACACCTTCTGATGGCGTGGAGGTATAGTGATACAGATCGTGCTGGCTCCCTCAATCAAGGTTGAGCCGTACGATTGCTGTTGAATGCGGGCCATCAGTGGGCCGAGTCAGTCAAAAGCGTCAGATGATTTCCTGCATTGTACTTGCATACTAAACCCTTTTTTTTGTCTGGACTTTAAAAGATCAAGAAAAGACTAAAGAAATTGAAGTGACAAAAAAAACAATGACTCTGAGTTTGTTTCGGCCTTTCTTCTCAAGAAGTCATTTAGCTAGGAAAAGCCGGCATCATCTAGAATAGGGTTTTGACATGTATAAGTGTTGTAAACAACCAAAATGCAGAAATAAATATGTCTTTATGTCTTTATCAAACATGGCTTGCAAAGTTCTTTCACCTATTTTGATGGTAATGGGAGCCAGCTTACCACTTGCTACGCAATTCCCATTTGAAGTCAACGAACGTTCACGTTTGAAGCAAGTTTCGTAAGTGTGGCCTGGTTTCTTGCAATAGGTACAAGTAGTCGTTTTCGTTCGTTGTGTTTGTTGTTTTCGAATCCTTATTGCTAGTTTCAGGTTAAGACTCCGAAGGTTTGGATCTGCAGTCATTAGTGGAGTGATTCGTCTTCTTACATATGCGGCAGTTTGCAGTTGATGGTGTATTGTCCAAAAATCGTGGACGTTTGTTATATGGTGTGGAACTGGAGCTTGGATGACTCCGCTTTTTCCGTAAAGATGTTGCAACTGAGATCAGCTCAGGGACAGTGGTCGCCCTGACATTCATTAATTTGATACGCAAGCGTTCGTCATTAATGCATCCAATCACAGCTTCCACAGCGTGTTCGTCTCCCAGTTTGTCTTTGGTGACTCTTCGCCACAAGATCCAGGCGCGTGATAAGAACTCCGCGATGTCTTTTCTTGTATCATAAACATGTTCTCTGAACATGATGATGTCCCGGGAGTATCTATTTTCTGGTTCAAAAGTGGTGATGAGATTTTTCCGCAACTCTTCCCACGTTGTGGTTGTCACCATCCAATCATCAATCCACATCTTTGCACGCCCCTTCAATAGGCTGCAGACTTTCATGCGTACATTGAAATCATCAAGCTTATACGCTTCAATCGCTTGATCTATATGCTGGCACCATTCTCGTACACCGATGTGAGTATCTGGATCGAATGATGGTAAATAGACATCCTTGATCCTTATTTTTGCTTCGGTAGGTGGAGCACACAAGCGCTCCGACATTTTCTGCATCGTCTCCATCATTTGCATGAGGAATTGTGACGTCAGCAATGCTGACGTCACAATTCCTGTCTTCATGATGCTGTCTGCAATTGCTGTCTTCATGATGATCACTCATTTTGGGTCTTCGTAGAAAAACTTCACGAGTACTTTCAAGCTCCGTTCATTCAACGGGCAGCGTAACGACGTCCCAGAGAGATCCGTACTGTGCGGCCATCGGCGTGCGACTGAACCGATCGCACAGTCGGGTCCTCACACAACCCCCTAGAGGGTTGTCGGAAGCGGGTTCGGGGCGATGTGCCCTCAGCCTGTGGGTTCGTCGCTGCCCCTTAAATAAAGGGCAGGTGTTTGGGGTGGGCTATGTGTGCCCGGTGTGTGTCGTCGTCGTGATTACAGGGCCGCTTCGGTCTTCACGCCGTCCGGGCGGTCAACACGAGCCGGGTGAGACCCCCGGCGAACCGGGGGAGGCCCAACTCCGTGAAACCAGCGACTTGGACAGCGACTTACTAATGTGCGGCCCCGTGGATGTCGATGTGTGTTGGTGTGGGGTGTAGTGGGTGTGTAGGCGTCATGTTTTAGGCGTCCGCTGTTGCGGTGGTCGCCGGCGCGCGCACATGATGCACGTATGCTGTTCATACGCGCAGATGTCGCGCGGAAAGGGGCGGTCACCTGCAACAGAGGGAATGGAGTGTAGTGTTGCGAGGGCGGCGGTCACCTGGGGGTGACCGTGTTGTCCGCGGAGTCGTCGGGTGATGCGAGCAGATCTCGCGGCAGCTTTTTCTTGTCCGGGGGGCGAGCGTGCCAGGGGGCCAGGTCTCGGACGTGGTCCCAGGCCGAGGCGTCGGCACGCTCAAACATCCCCACGGACAGGCGGCGGATGAAGGCGTCCAGGCTCTCTATACGCGTGTCCCGCGAACCGATTGCCTACAGTGCGGCCATATTTATAGGGCTCGGCGCACGTGCACGTGTTTATAAGTTTTTAGGTTAAGTATTGAAATTACAATGATAACATTAATTTTGCATCGTAATAAACTCAAAGTAATCAACTAATGATTTAAAGACAAATTTTAGGACAATCAAATGATTCGACTTAATTATTCCACTTCCTCTGGATGAATTTATGTGTTTGCGCCGATATGTATCATACAGCACATATGACTGTCCCATTTTATAACGTTTTATAAATGAGTCAGTAGATAGTTTACAGTTATTGTCTGTTATCTGAAACTAATTATATAAGTGCTAATTATAATCTTACTTATTATTATTATTATTTTTATTATCAAACACTTTATTTAACACCAGTAAATAAATAACATTACAATAAATTAAATTGCAAACTTAAAACTAGTGGTACAAGGGCGGTCTTTGCGCACATTGCGATGTATAATTGACGCGGCCGAAGCCGCTGACGACGTCTAGTTTGGAAATAAATTAGTGACTCCTTTTTCGGAATAGGGCAATTTGAACTTGTGCCGCGTTCAACCTTAGTCTAGGCGCAACTTTGTCGTCACTGAAGCGATTCTGGCGATAGCCTAGGTCTGGCCCTGTAGACAAATGACATTTGACGTTAAGTATAAAAATCTTTGGAAATAGCATAAGCTTTCGATGTATCACGTAGTCAACAAAGAAAGAATTTCTTAAGTTGCCATGGCAACCAAGCGTAAGCGACAGTAGAAGTTAGAAACGTATGCCATTTGACTAGGCCTTCGGGCAAAGAGCTCGGATATTTACATAGAGGCGCATTTTCTACGGGCCTCTGAAGACAAACTTTCTGCGACCCAAATTGCTGCTTGGCGGCGTGGCAGTGGTTCCCTACGAACTAAACTGTAATGGGGCCAGACCCTACTTAGAATAGGCACATGAAATCCTTAAGAACTGAGGTTCCTTGTTTAAATCTGTATTCACAGTCGTCAATAGTGTAGATGACACCTGCATTGCGCTGTCCACCTGCCTGCTGATTGCCAAAGAGTAAATGCTGAAATATTACTATTTCTTAATAGAAATTGTCATGGACTTTGAAAAGAAAAATAGACATTCTCAGACCAAAGAGCTGTACCTAAATATGAATTTAAAAAAATAATACTTACTGCCTCCGTGGTCCAGTGGATAGCGTATGCGACTGCTGATCGGGGGTCCCGGATTCGATTCCCAGGCCGGGCTAAAGTATTACTGGGTTTTTCCGAATTCTCAGTAGCAGCACGGAGTCTGGTGATGTGCCCGGTAACGGTAAAAGGCTCGCCCCCTATTACGTGGGACCTAAAATTTAATGGCGAAATGTGGGTGTAATACCTATTACGCCACTGCCTACCCCTTCGGGGATACAGGTGTGAGTCTATAAAAAGATATAATACTAACGAACAAGAGCAAACTTGGTCAATGGATTGAAATTATGACAAATTTGGCCAATTAATTATCGCTTTCCTCCACTGATTATGATAGAAAACTACAAAGATCATCAAATCTTTTGTCTCCACGCACACCAAATACTTACAAATCTTTTCAGAATAGATTCTTTTAATACTTAGCTTTTATTAACGCATTTTCAATTACTGACGAAGTAATCTCAATATTATTATCATGCCATCAAGAATAAGCTAAAATGGAAACGTCAGGTTTGAATACCAATAGTATTCAAACGTCACGTTCACATTGTTTTACAAAATAATGATATACGATCATAGCACTAAATGAACATTATTATTGAAGCGATTTTTATCATGCTATTTATTAAGCTTATAGATGTGATTATTGCGAGCTCCGACCGGGGATGATAATGATAGACATAATTATGTTTGTCCAACACGTGTCCTGTATGGAATACTTTTAAACGTTCGTGGCTTGTATATCTATGTAACGGGTCAATATCGCCTCATTATTTGAAAGTATAGGTAAAATACCTCATAGTTTCCTCGACGTTCCAGCATGAGTTACATCGGCCGTGGTCATGAGATGACTGACGATCAGTACATAACTCGTATTTCACCTATATTTTGACACACATGTTAATATTGTAGCCAGTATGAATTGACCAACGGTTGTACAAGCCTAAAGTACAGTACAGTAATATGGATCAGTTAGATGCGGGTGGGAAGCGGTTAGGTGAGGGCGGCTCAAAATCGGTCCCTGTGGAAAACCTTGAGGGAGGTCTTTGCCAGTGGACGATATTTGTTTGAGATAATAAAGATTAAGATGTCCATAATTACATTATTGCAATTTCTTTTACTAACATTCTGGAAGGGGCATTCAGAGGTGTAATATTACACCCACATTTCGCCTTATGAATGTTAGGTCCCACGTAATAGTCACGTATAGTGATCGTATTGCTGTTGCCAGACTCCGAGCTGCTACTAAGAATTCGGAAAAACCTTGTAAGACTTTCCCGACCTGGGAATCGCACCCGGGTCCTCCCGATCAGCAGACGCATATGCTATTCACTGGATCACGGAAGCAGTCATTGCCATTTATTGCACACATTTGCATTATCGTGCTTGGTATGGCGTTACAGATAAAACATTGTACTTGAAACTAAAACCGCAGACTTGCCAGGATTAATGAAGCAAAAAGGTATTATATTGTCTTTACGTGCCAAAATTTACCCACGCTATTCGAGCTTCACCTTTTTGGCAGAATTCGAGCCTACTCATTGAAATAGACAAAATTATACAAAATACTCTTAGTCAAATTTTGAATATAGCACTGAATGACCGATTGTGGCTACAGTCGTCCTTACCTATACGTTTTGGCGGCCTCGGCGTTCGCAAAATTTCCGATGCTAGACTACCAGCATTCCTGTAATATTACACCCACATTTCGCCTTATGAATGTTAGGTCCCACGTAATAGTCACGTATAGTGATCGTATTGCCGTTGCCAGACTCCGAGCTGCTACTAAGAATTCGGAAAAACCTAGTAATACTTTCCCGACCTGGGAATCGCACTTGGGTCCTCCCGATCAGCAGACCCATATGCTATCCACTGGATCACGGAGGCAGTCATTGCCATTTATTGCACACATTTGCATTATCGTGCTTGGTATGGCGTTACAGATAAAACATTGTACTTGAAACTAAAACCGCAGACTTGCCAGGATTAATGAAGCAAAAAGGTATTATATTGTCTTTACGTGCCAAAATTTACCCACGCTATTCGAGCTTCACCTTTTTGAAAGAATTCGAGCCTACTCATTGAAATAGACAAAATTATACAAAATACTCTAAGTCAAATTTTGAATATAGCACTGAATGACCGATTGTGGCTACAGGCGTCCTTACCTATACGTTTTGGCGGCCTCGGCGTTCGCAAAATTTCCGATGCTAGACTACCAGCATTCCTGTCCTCGGTCCACAGCACTGCTGAATTGACCAGGAAAATCTTAGCACCAACACTGGTTGATTGTGAGGTGCCGTGTAAGACCGATGCCATGAATGCTTGGAGAAGAGCCTGTCCAAGCACTGAGTTACCCCGAAACCTATCCTCTCAGAGGCAGTGGGATGGATGCTTTGCAGCAGAATACGAGAAAATCTTCTTAGCACATCGTCTAATGCTTCAGAGCGTGCTCGTCAACTGGCTGTGGGAGAGTGGGAGTCGGGCCTCTGGCATCAAGCACTGCTACCGTCCAACATAGGTACGACCTTCCGCATCGCCTCTTGCCTCCGTTTAGGCGCGCCATGTGTTACTCCACATCGCTGTCACTATGGAGAGGCTGTCGACAGCCTTGGTCACCATGGCCTGTCATGCAGCAGGAGCGCAGGTCGTATTTCACGACACGGCAACCTTAATGACATTCTTCGTTGGGCTCTTGTCACCGCTGGCATTCCAGCCCACCTTGAACCTCAGGGCCTGGTACGCGACGACGGCAAAAGACCAGACGGTATGTCTTTACTGCCATGGAAGTTGAGTAGGCCTTTGATATGGGATGCAACGTGCGTCGATACCCTCGCGCCATCACATCTTCCTAGCACAGCGGGTTGTGCGGGCGCTGCTGCTGCTTCAGCGGAGACCCTCAAACGACGCAAATACGCAAACCTGGTAGGGGATTACGTATTTGAGCCGTTTGGGGTCGAAACGTTGGGGCCATGGGGTCCAAGTGCGAGATCTCTTTTTAGAGACCTCGCAAAGAGACTGGTCAACGCCTCGCGTGACCAGAAGGCTGGGTTGTATTTGGCCCACAAGTTCAGTATCGCCATACAACGTGGCAATGCTGCCAGCGTTCTGGGCACGCTTCCAGTTGACGGCGATGTGGATGAATTAAATGATGCTCTCTAAATTATTATTTTTTCTTTCTGTATATATTTATTTCTATGATCTGTATATATTTCTTTGTATAGTAATTTAAGAACTAGTTACTTTTCTTTATATTTATTTTAATTTTAAGATATACTTAAGTTGCTTGAAATATTTAAGTTATTATAAAATAAATAAACTACGTCAGCAAAAAGGTAAGGTAAATAACATATACAAATTGCAACTCGTGTCGTTAAAATAAGTTTAATACCGGAGTAAGGCATTTCCACGAATTCTGTCTTGACAGTCGGGTTATATGCGAGTAAACATCATATCCTAATGCCAACTGACATTCTGTGTGTTTACATTGTTGTACTGCCGGTTATCCTGATAAAAGACACCTATGCGTTATTTTAATGCAGATGTATGTCAGCGGAGGAGTTGCAGGAGATGGTAACAATCATGCATGGTGCGTTAGAGAGGAAAGGAATGAAAGTAAATGTAAGTAAAACGAAAGTTATGGTTTTTGAAAAGGACGAATGCGTTACGGCTTGTAATGTTATGATCGATGGACAGCTAGTGGAGCAAGTGAATGAGTTTGTATATTTAGGTACGCTGTTTACAAGAGATGGTAAGAATGTAGAAGATATTGAAAGAAGAGTTAATGCAGGTAATAGAGTGAATGGAGCTCTGAAGGCGTTTATGAATAGCCAAAACGTGTCCAAAAAGGCACGTTTGGCTGTCCATAGAGGGGTGTTAGTACCTACTCTTATGTATGGTAGTGATAGTTGGGTATGGCAGAAGAGTCATGAAAGTAGAATAAATGCTGTAAAAATGAGAGCACTGCGAAGTATGTGTGGTGTTTCTTTGACTGACAGAGTAAAGAATTGTGTGATAAGAGAGTGTTGTGGGGTAAAATAAGATGTAGTGACAAGCATCGAGAAAGGTATGCTAAGATGGTTTGGACACGTGGAGAGGATGGATGACGAAAGACTGACCAAGCAGATATATAAGGCAAGTGTGGAAGGGACAGGACGAAGGGGAAGACCTAGGCGGACGTTCTCTGACCAGATTGGAGACATCCTAAAAACAGGACAGGTTAGAAGCACCCTGAACAGAAGAGCATGCATGAGGAATCTGATGGGAGTGAATGAAGCAAGAGAGATATGTCAAGATCGCTGCAAATGGCGCTCCGTAGTCTCTGCCTACCCCTCCGGGAAACAGGCGTGAATCTATGTATGTATGTTAGCTATGTTACCGTAATATTTCATCAAAATTCGGACACTGTAACATTCCATCCGTGAATAACTAGAAAACTAGACATAGGGACCCTTAGCCCTACGCACTATGCGGTTAGCCACAATGCGGCCAGCCGTGCGACTGTCCACAATAAACCATTTGTATGAGAAAGTCTTTTCTATACGCACTACGACGCGGTTACCGCCCGACCGCACCTGTCGTTCTGGTAAATTTTTTGGCTGGCCGCATCCGCAAATCGTGCGTAGGAGCCCTTAGCATATAACAACCCGTCTGGTATAGAAGACCAAATCGTCCTAAGGACTCAGATAGCGAAAGGCTGTATGATGCTGATGAAAATACAATATCGCGGCTATTATAATAAAAATTGTTGCATTGTAAAATGTATACTTCATATTCTTTAAGCCACAAGTTGTAACAATTCAAAACGACTTATTATTTTTATACAAGGGAAATACAATTTTAGGTTAGGTTAGGTTTGTTATTCGTTCCTTATTAAATTATTTTTAATATTTTTGATGACCTCCTATTTGGTTTAACCAATGTTTATTTTAACTAAATTTTAAATTTTTGTTGATGTGTTTGGCTTTATACTGAAAAATAGCAGATCTAAAAAAGAAGCACAATTTTAGTGAAGTGTAGGTATGTTTGTATATACTGAAAGCCTGATGTTCTATGACTCATCGAAAGCATAACAATATGCAATGTTCGTTAGAAATAATTCTAATATTGTATGCGGTTGGCTCTTTGTTTTCCGTCACGTATGTAGTACATAGTATTTATATTTATATTAATGAGCGTCGAATAATCTTTACGCCTTTTCCAAAGGTCGTTGAACCCATTTTTAGCCCTAGGGATAATGATAAAAGTATTATGGCGTCCAAGGGTGCCTATAGTCTGGCTGAAGAGGGTAAAGACATTGTCCATTGTCTTGCGAGTTATTCATATTTTTACGGGTAATTGCCGGCTTGCTTTGCTGACAGGTTCGTTTTGGCTCATTTATTAAAATAACTTTAAAACATATGAATGTATAAATCTTACAAAGAGGTCTTAACGTCATCATAATTATAGCCTTTCGCCAGCCACCGCTGGACATATATCACTCCTAATTTGCGTTAAAATGGCATTGTAAACGAATAAGAGAAATTGGCTTATTTTATCACGATAGCCAGACGGGTTGGTTGGATTTGATATCAAACACTTTGTTTGAAAGCTTATAGCAACTCGTATCGTAATAATAAGTTAGTCTGTAATGCTGGTTAGACTAGTAAGCGGACCCCGGGCTCCAAGGCGAGAAGTCTTGGCTGTCACTAGGTTAACGTTAACGTTAAGGTGACGACGACTGTATTTGATATCGAGTTATTCGTCTCCTTCCAAAGATATTATTGCCTTTGTATATTTTTATTAGTCGCCTCTTACGACACCCTCGTAATAATATGAGGTATTAACACTTTGTATTCTTATGCGTCACTAAATGGGTTTAAGATTAATACCAGATAAATGTGAAAAATATCTATATTGTCGCTTTTAGTATATTTAATCCATTATTCACTATTATCCCTGCGGGAATACATGCTGTGACCTAAATCAAATCTGTAATTTATTACGTATACCTATATTGGCGAAAACGTGATGTGATAAAATGTTGATATGTTAAGGAAAGCGTGACATAATATTGATACGTACTATTAGGGGTTAAGCGGTCGTCCCACTGCCAGAAATGTGAGTGTTGTGGGTTCGATCCACATCGTACTAATCCTCTTTGTGTGTTTTTTGTGTCCGTTAGTTGTATGTCCACGAACGACGAATTAACTTAATTGAAAATTAGAAATGGATTCTTAAAATAGATTATTTCTTAAACTTTGTGATCATTACACATATTAATTTAACGGGTCTTTTACGTAATTATTTCCAAAACATTGTTGTGTAATTAGTAGCTTAATTAGTCTAGTATAACTATGTTGTCGATTCAGTAACATACGGATGTCAGAACGAACATTTCCCCTTTATTGATCTACTCGTACGTGTTTGATGGAACTATGCTATACCATTTTCTTAGAATATCGACCTTACGCTACGCTGTTATGTAAACAGCATCTATGATATTGTGTTTCAGTATGTGCGAGTCCACTTTGTAGTGACCAAATTGTAGCCTCAAGCTAGGGAAATCCTTGTGTTGCTTATTTTAGAGACGGATTTATTAGTACATAATATATCCACCTATTGATAGGTTTGGTAGGTTCCTGTTTAGACTTAATTGTTCATGTATGAATTACACTTGTTACTTGTATCTCTGCATCACCCAAAGGGTGACTGGTAGATAATGCCTACGGCATTTAGTCCGCCTCTGTACTTTTTGTGCATACTACATGCACAAAAAGTACAGAGGCGGACTATAAATAAATGAATAAGGGGCACGACTTTTACAGTTTACTTTGAGCATTGTCCGTTCTGAACTCAAGTGTATTACTGAATTAACTATAGAGTTATGTATAAACTTATACTCTCACTACACAACAATGCTTAATAAAAATGAAGCAAAATGTAAAAGAAGACTTACATAGTTGAGAGTTCCTCGAAATTTGCCAGCCCGCACCCAGCCAGCCAACTTTTACCTAACCTTTCCGTTTTCCATAGTGAGAAGAGACGCGTGCCTAAAAGAGGGACAGTTAATATTACTATTAACCATGCACTTTTCAATTCCAGACATTTTGTCAAGTATTTCCTCCATTTCCTCTATCATACAAGCTCTGCTTAGTATAGGAGCTAGCTAACTCTATTGCAATTATCACAAATGTACAACTACAAGATGTAACAAAAAATTATTATAGTAATAAGGAACGTGTTATATGTTGTTGTACTTAATATGAATAAAGATTTTTATTATTATTCCTCTTTATTACGTCTTTTCTCATGGTAGAATTTTATACACTTAAATAAATAAAAAAAATTAACTATATAAAATAGGACCACGGAGACCCACCGGTATCGGGTACAGGGACCAAGCTACCGGTGGTTAGGGCTCCAGAGAGAGGAACCTCCGAACTATGCGCGTCGTGTCCAACAATACTGCCTTCTGTATAGAGGACTTGATCCAGCCGTCTAACGAGAGCCTCTTGAGATGGTGGTCGAGGCTCTTGGCAATGAGACCATTAACTGACACGACTATCGGTACAATGATCGCCGAGTCCACATCCCACATGTCGACAATCTCGTGAGCTAGGTCCAAATACTTGATTTCCTTATCTTTTTCGGCTTTCACGAGATTCTCGTCATGGGGAATAGTAACATCAACGATCATTGCAAGGCGTTCTGATCGATCTATCACCACAATATCGGGCTTGTTAGCCACGATAGTCCTATCGGTGATGATAGATCGATCCCAGTACATAGTGGCACGACCATTTTCGAGAACTGGATCGGGCACATACCTGTAGTACGGTACTTCAAAGGGTACAAGGTCATATTTTAAGGCAAGCTGCTGATGGACGATCCTGGCTACTTGATTGTGCCTGTGCAAGTATTCGCCGTTGGCAAGACGAGAACAACCGGAAACTATATGTCTGAGGGATTCGCCGGTCTGGTGACACGCCCGACATATGTCAACAGTCCCATCCTTCAGAATATACTTACGGTAGTTGTTCGTCATGACAACTTCGTCCATAATTGCACAAACAAAACCTTCGGTCTCTGCAAATAAATCACCAAAACGTAGCCAGGCTACTGATGACATGAGGTCTACATCGGGCCCATGCAAGGCCCGATAAAAACGTCCATGCAACTCTTTGCCTTACCATACTTCCCTGCGCTCTTCAGTACTAAGTACAACAGGTTTGCGCCAGCTCTCTTTTGCCAGACCCAACGGGGTAAGTCCTTTGTCTACAGCAACAATATCACGATGCACACCCGTGTCAGCCTTAAGAAAATATTCTCTAAGATTGTACACCTCGCGGTTGTGGAGGTCCTTAGCACTTAAGAAACCACGACCACCACATTTCCGCGGGATGTACAACCTCATTACTGATGACCGCGGGTGATGCATCCGATATTCAGTCAATAGACAACGGACTTTTCTGTCCAGGGCTTCCAGTTCTGATTGAGTCCATCTGAGTATGCCGAAGAAGTATGCTAAGACTGGCATGGCCCAACCATTATAGGCACGCACCCTGTTGCCGCCTGATAAAAAACTTCTCAGTATTTTCTTCAGGCGGCCCAAGAAGCGCTCCCGCAATGATTGTTTCATGGTAGTCTCAGCAATACCTAAGGCCTGCGACATACCCAGATACTTGTAGGTCTCGGCCGCAGATAGAGATCTAAGTTGTGTGGAATCTGAAAGCTCTATACCCTCAGATTCCACAATCCCACCTCGTTTTACATGCATGACCGCACATTTACCCACACCAAATTCCATCTTGATAGAATTACTAAAAGTTTCAGTTACTTTTAGTAACGCTGTCAATTGGAAAGTGGAGGGGGCAATTAACTTTAGGTCATCCATATAAAAGAGGTGGGAGATAACTTGACCCCTACGCTGCAGCCGATAGCCTAACCCAGACCCCTCTAGCAAAGTGCTGAGAGGATTTCTGAATCCTCTCAGCTAGCTCTGGCTAGACAAAACCACAAGGGACTCAAACTGTCACCCTGGAATATACCCCGTTCGATCTTAAGAGGAGCACCGCAATCGCTAATCTGCCGACATCCTGGATAGCGTAGGACCGTACTCCACTGTCCCATACATGCCTTCAAGAAGGCGCATAGAGTTATATCGACTTTATATAACTCCAGCACCCTCAAGAGCCATGTATGTGGCACGGAGTCGAAGGCCTTCTTGTAATCTATCCAGCATGTCGCCAGATCCTTTCGGTTGCGGCGCACCTGCTGGCTAATGGCCATGTCAAAGAGGAGTAGCTCTTTTGTACCACGGGCCCCATTCTTACATCCATTTTGAGCCACTTACATGATGTTATTATTTCTAATATGTGATAACATCTTTGTCCTCAAAATGGATGTAAGAAGTTTATATATAGTCGGTAGACACGTAATTGGTCTATAATTTTTGGGGTCCGTGGTACAACCTGACTTAAAGAGCAGGTGAGTGAGACCAGTTGTCATAAAAGTTGGGATCGAGCCCGATTCCAAAGATGCCTGGAATTGGGATGCCAACCGAGCATGGGCACTACGTAGCCACTTCAACCAGAAGTTGTGCAGTCCGTCCGGTCCCGCTGATTTCCAGTTAGATAACGAACGGACTGCACAAGCTACATCTGTTGTTTCTATGGCTACGCGCTGCATTTGGGGTATTCCCTCACATGCTCGCTTAACATCCCCAAACCAATCACCTTCAGTGTGGCTAATGGGCATCGACCAAATGCTGCGCCAGAAAGCGTTCGTTGCCTCAACATCTGGCAGACGCCCATCATCCACACCTGAATTGGTTCGCTCCCAACTTCTATATACCCACCTTTCATCTTTTTGGAATGCCCTATTCTGGGCGTATCGGTCCACCCGCTTTTTGTACCGTCTTATAACGGTTTGCCCACGCACAAACTTTTTGCTTCAGGTAGTCGATGCGTTCTGTGACTCGTGACTCGTATTCTTGGCGACTAAGGCCCGTGCCAGAGAACGCCCGAGTCACAAAACGCATCACTCTCGGTCTTGTATTGCCCGACCTGAAGCAAATTAGCTTTCCGATAAGCGCCCTGGTCTCAGCGATACGACGCTCAATCCTGCACTGCCAGGCCGGTACAGCATTGGTTCGAGGGGCAGAATTACTACCATTTGGTATTTTAATACCTGCCACTCGACACGCTGTAACAGCCGCACAGTACAGAATCGAGTGGGTATCGCTAAGATCTTCACTATTGTCTAAATACGTGGAAAATAGTGAATCCAGGGCACACACCAGCGCTATATTTTTCTTGTGCGTGGGCAAACCTGGTAAGCGGGGCCTATCTGCTCTATTCACAAAACGATACTCCCGAATAGTGCATTCCAAAGTACTCCTTAATTCATCTATGTACTGGGTACTTACTTGTGTATCCCTACTATGCACCTCTTCAACAGTCCTTTGCGTTGTGACAATATTTGGAACTTGTGTATCGCTACACGTAGAAGAAGTGATAGAAGGCCTACGTTGTAAGCCTCTCAAGTGCGTCGTTATCCAGCAGGCGGCATCGCTAGATAGCCCGCACTTGATCCGACAGTCGCTGTGCCGCAACGTTGACAGCCGGTTCTAAGCCCTGAAACAGAGGCAGCATGCGGTCACGATAAGCCGTAAGGTTGGTACCGCCCTCTGTAGCCACAAAATATGCCCGCATGACATTTTCGTTCATGGATTTAGTCCATTTCATGCGGTGCACATTACCACCGGCAGCGGGGGCCCTGTCCGAAACCGGTGGGTCTCGGGGTCCCAAGCGTACAGGTGTTGGCGACGTCGGCGGGGAGAAATACTCGTCGCTCGACGAGCTCGACGCCTCTGTGATTGCCGACAACTCTGTTGTAGGTGCCGGCGGCTGCGAGGCGGAGCTGAGCGGCGAGTCCGGGGGTGTATTACGTGCAGCAGCAGATACTTTTCTTAATTAATTAAATGGTTTCTTGATTTTGGTTTCTTGATTTAGTAATATGTTTATCATGTATAGAAGTCCTGTTTGTAGTAAAAATATATATATATGAATTCCAAACTTTGATATAAAACAAATATAATTATTCGAGGAAACAATGTATGTCGTCTTGTTGACGTGTTGCTAGGTAATTATTGTTATTATTATTTCTGGATAAGCCACGTACTATTTATCAGCATACATTACTAGAACGATAAATAGATAAATAAGTAACGTATAGTTAGATATTGACTCTCACAGAAATGTTAGGCTTAAAGTATCTCGGTTCATATATAATAACGTATCTAACATTATTGTTTTCCCAACATTGCGAATGTATCAAACATGTAAAGTCGTGAGTTTATTTGACGTCTGGTATATTCGGAAATGTGTATTGAAATGCCGTATTTTATTTATTCTGATGCGAGTTCCGTTAACCCGTTTTTTGATGTAATAGATATTCTAATATCACCAAAATATAGTAGAGACATTATTAGATAGGTACTTCTTGACAGGAATAGTACTAAACTGTCGTAGAAAATTTACGTATAGTTGTCAATATTTGTACCTATAGTGTTGCGTTTCTTTCGGTAACTGATCACGCGTGTAGCTTAATTGAGGGTAATTATATGTATTAGAATCGATATGAACTTTTATTTTTCTTCAACAGTGTGTTTTTTCTTTTTTTTTGTGTTTTGATATCTGTACCTCCCGTTGTCTTTGTTGTATGAGTGACTTTACCCGATGTATTTTTTTTTGTGCAGTAATAATTTTTTTTTTCTTTTTTTTACATTTTATACATTGCTCATATTCATTAATTTAATATTTATGTAGTTTTATACCAGTTTAAGACAAAGTAGTGAACAAACAACTTTTCATTTTAATAACTTATGTAAACTATTCCTTCTCTTTATTTCCTTTGCATATCCTAGAAATATTTATTCTTCAATATTTGTAGAAAAGGTTTGTTATCTCTTTCAGGGAATCTATCGATTTGTAATGCCTGATATCAACTGGTACATATCTACTGTATTCTTTGTAAAGCAAACAGTAAAATAAATTAAGTGACAGAAACTAGTGAATCCAATTGATGACCATACCGAATCACTGAAGAACCCAGAAAATAGTAACGAAATTGTATCAAAGTAGAAAGCGATTGACTGAGTTGAAATATGGATACGGAGTGCTCTCTAAACATGTAGTGCGGTAGATACTTAAATGTTATTATTGGGAGAAGTGCGACATTATTTCACAGGCTATTTGTTTTTTGTCGTATCGAACATAATAGTCAAGATGATCGAGTTGCCATCAAATATCATGATTTCTTATGACGCTGATCCAAATGTGGAGCATAATCATTATTTTTTTAAATAAACTCCCAAACTATTATGTAAATACGGTGTCACAGAGAACTTTATAAAATAAAATATAGGTACAACCAACGGAAAAATAAACACCTAAACTCAAAACAAAAAGTTATGGATACCATAAAATTTTGTCACGTATGGAGGTCGAAGCTACAACACTCGGCGCAGTGTCAAGCGGTGACACGTCGCTTAAACCACTACGTCAAAAGTTCAGTATTGCTTTTCAATTTTCTTTGTGTATGCTTAAGTTTACAACTCGTTACTTAAATACATGCCTGCAGTTCATTTAAAAATGAAACTGTATTTATACAATAATATCGTATATCATTTATGTAAATTTTGGTGCTTGTGCAATCACAAAAGAAACAACAATTAATTAACATTTCAGGCCATTTCAATTCATCAAAGAGATATTTCAAGCATTGGTCTATAAATCTGAAGATATTTTTGTAATGCAATGTGTACGGATATAACCATTTCATCGAATGGTATGAATAAACTGGAACTATCGAATTTACCGGTGATGTAATCGTTTAAAGCAGTTTTAACAATATTACGCCGTATTCAAACTTGTCGATTTGATTCCAATACTCGGAATCTACAATCTGGCTATAGTAGAAACCACTACATATTTATATTTTGTAGTTCTGAATTTTAGAGTATCATTTAAACCAAATGATCTAGAAACTACAATTTTTATTTATTACTATCCGACGTTTCGAATTCTTTACAGGATTTATGGTCACGGCAGACTGAGGTGATATTTGTCTTTGTCTTGAATGTATAAATTATCTCAAAGTACCCGAATATTTTTCAATTATTGGTGTTACTATTTACGCAGAATGAGCTCACAGTGTCTTCTGGTGACTTTGTTCTTCTTGGGTTTCACTAGCTTTATGACAGCACATTCCAACCGACTTCCATATTGAAATTAGGGTGTTTCCTAATTTCAATAGCGACTTAAAGAACATAAATAGCTGACATCAAACATAAACGCTAAACAAAGTCTGCTGTGTGTGAACATGTAGAACAAGGAACCAACCACAACCTGCGATTTGATGAACCACAGATATTCGCGAAAGAACACAGTTTTCTTCCAAGGATGATACGTGAATCGCGAAAAAGTCCGTAAACTGTAGTTTAATTTCAATGTGTAACATTCGTGTAAACCAAAGAAGATATTAAGTTCTCGAAAGACATGTGAAGTCTGCCAACCCGCACTTGGCCGGCGTAATGGACTATGGCCTGATCCCAGTGAGAAGAAGCCCGTGTTCAGCAGTGGGACAGTGTAAAGGGCTGATGCTGACATAGCGTCATTGTATCTCGTGCGATTGTTCGGCACACTTTAGACACAATGCCCACTCGCATAGTTTTGTATGAACCATTAGGTATAATATTATGTAGTCTTTGTGTGAGCGACTAAAATGAACATTATTGCAAAAAGCCACACACAAATGTTAAATAAAATACAAAGCAAGCCTTTGTAAACTATTTTGGTAATACGATAAAAGCATTTTGCTTTTTTACTAAATGTTATTCAAATGGTGCTTAGTATACGTATATTGCCGTAGTTTGTTGCAAGGCATTGTAATAAAATTACAAGAACAATTACACACGATCATATGACCCCAAACTACATTAACAGTAAGCTTCAATTTTTAAATTTTATTCTAAAGCAGGAACGATTCTTGAAATAAAATTACATAGGTATTAAAATATGTCTGCAAAGTCGCCATTATCACTTGAGACAGCATAAAGTACTTATATTATCGTAACATCGCACGGACATGTAAAATAAGTTAATAAAACATTATTGTGCCCTGTAAAAAGTAGTTTTAAGTAGTTGTAAAAAGTAGTTTTTATGGCATAGATGGCAAACGGTGACAGACGAATCGCGTGATCGTAAGTGATCACCGCCGCCCGAGGACACTCGCAATCACAGAAGAGTCACAAATGCGTTGCTGAACTGTATAGAAAAAGTAGAAGTTGAAGCGTGATGACGGAAAAGGAAAAGGGGATGCACTCTCACTCACCGAACGAAAAGCAACAGTGTAATGTAAGACTTGAGTACTTCCCAGCCGAGCCGGCTCATTCATGCTGAAATCAGCAAGGCTCTACCTACAGATGTCTTAGTAATAGACATACCTACTATTACTTACATAATTATGTTCACACCAATACCGCGTGTAATGAAGAAAAGAAAATGTATCGCACTTGTTATATGTCTGAGTTCCGAAAGTAAACGTCTCTCGAATTACATCGCAAACATAGTGGACGGCCGAAAAACATCCGATGACTTTGAGCGATCGCATTATCTAATAACAGCTCTAATCATTGGAGTGTTTATTGTTATTGATTGTTGGACTTAGCCATGAATGTGTCATAAGTGTGTATTAGACGGACGATACTGACAATATGTTATGATGACTGATTTGATATGGAGTAAGTATTTTGTATGGAGCTTCTGTCAAAAATGAATATAACTTTTAAAAAGAATTGATAGATAGAAAAATATTTAATTCAGCGGTAAATAGCATAGCAGTCTGTTAATCTCTTCATTAGGATATCGCTGTTGAATGCTACTATACCTACTATACACTACTACCTACTATATACTACGAGAATATAAACCATTCATGTACAACTGACTGTTTTGAAAAAGTTACATTACATGGGGACATTTAAAAAATATTTTGAATATAAACAATCTGCTTATCGTTTATAATGTGAAAAGGAATTATTTTAAATGTTGCTCTTCATAGTTTACATTGCCATTACAACATTTCTAATTCACAAGAACATGGCAATCTTTATTCAACCTTAACCAATCAAATAAAATGGAATCTTAAACAGTAAAAGCATTTTCTAAAGCTGCCACAGATTCACTTAATATCTATCTATACATATAATAAAATGGTAGGAAGTCAAAACTGTACATTGAATATTTTTTTAAAGAATACTTGGGGTGTGATCTACAATCGATACCGAAGCCAAAAATATAGTTTTTAGAATTGTTGTCTGTTTGTCTGTTTATCTGTTTATCTGTTTGTCCTTATGTCCGGGCTAAACTGAAAAAGTACTGCATGGATTTACTTCAAATTTTTGGCACAAATATTATTAAAAAGTCGGGTCACCATATAGGCTACATATTATTACGCTATCACCTATGGGGAACGAGCAGAGAACCTTTATTTCTTGAACGTATTCTGTAACAACGTGTAATGTAACAATGAATATTTTAATGTTGTTATTATGTTAACTATGCTATAATCTAGCTTCACACTATAAAAATTACGCAATATAAGTAACTTAGGCTGATAAACATAATTAATTGAATATAAGTAGAATCAAGACAATTTTAATGCAGCGCCATCTAAGAGAGTTCAAAAACATCAAGTCGAATTACATCTGTTAGCCCTTTTTGGATATAAATAATTTAATTTCCGACTGCACGGTTGGCGTAGTGATTTAAGCGGCCGCCTCGCCGCTTGACATTGCGCTGAGTGTCGTGGGTTCGATTCCCAAACGAGACAACACTCTGTGTGATTCATAAATTGTTGTTTCCAGTCTGGGTGTTCATTGTGTCTGTTGGTTGTATGTTTGTTAAGTCCGCGTCCGTCCGCGATACAGGATTCAGTCCTAGTGCGGGAGTTGTCTTTAAAAAAAAAAAATTAAACATGTTGGCGACGTTAATAGTTCTTTTCAAAAGTCATAGATGGAGTTGTACATTTTCTTCTTAAAATTGTATTGTTAATTCGTTTCAGAGATGAGCAAGACTATTAGTTGAAGTTATTTAATTAATTAACTACACCATCGCCACACTTGATTGCTTACATCATTTCTGTCAGAATAAATAGTAATAGATTTAGTACAAAAAAAAAACATTTTGGTCACATTGGTGTAATTATGGCTTCTAAATTAATATATTTACATGTCGCATATAAACTTGCTTTAAATTTTCTTTCGGGATATACACATACCACGTACCTTTGTTTGGATTAACTATATATAAACATCAGTAAGATGTGGAACTAGCTAGATCTTATTTACTCACACACAGCCATTTATTTATTGTTACGTCTGAAGCGGTTTGGCGGATACTGGTGTTCTCTATACATGCGAAGCATCCTACCGTCATGCATTTACACGTCCACCTAGAGAACGGTCAGCGCATATATTTTTATCCCGACGGCGTTGCTGAGCACTTGGAAAATCCGCGTCAAATAAGTCTCTTGGCGTTTTTCAGGCTCTGTAAAATCAACCAGTTTGGGAGGTCCCTTACGTATGACGAGATGCCTTCATATAACACGTACGACAAGCAAAAGGGTGTATTTAACCGACGTTGACGAAGAGGTGCTGTGGAAGGTTTTCCGGGAAGTTTCAAGGACACCGCATTTTGTAGAGTTTATACCGTACACACAAATAATGTCGAATGCTATTTTCTGCGGTTGTTACTTCACAAAGTCCGAGGCCTCTTTCGCCTTTCTGAGGACATTTGATGGCGTGGAGTATCCCACTTAACGCACAGCCTGCGTAGTACGTCACTTTTTCGACGGTGACCGATACTGGGATGACACCCTCGCGGAGGCGAGCGTCAGTGACAGTCCCAGCCGCATGCGTCATCTGTTTGACGTCATCTTGGTGTTTTGTGGAGTCGCGAACCCGGTAGCTTTCTAAGATTTTCTACGAGCTTTGAGGCGTGCTACTGGAGACGAAGTCGAAGTAACTGATGAACGCGTGCTGAACACCTGTCTCAGTTCACTTCAAGACGTGGTCATTTCTATCGGCGGAAAGCCACTGGTCAAAAATTTGTTACCAGCTTCCCAATCATCACCGCATCATCGCAAAATTGGGAGTATAATGCTGAGACAATTTGAAATGACCACCTCACGAATTTTATGACACCGTCCTTGAAAGCGTTAGGCAAAGCCAGGCTAAAATGTTTTTCATGGATGCACAGGAGGCAAGGTAAAATTGTCATTGCTGTAGCGTCGCCGGCAATCGCTGCCACACTGCTTCCGGGTGGCAAGACAGCACATACCATGTTTAAATTTCCCATCGATTTAGACAGCGCCGTAACACCCGTTTGTGGTGTGTCACGTAACAGTGATAAGGGACACGTGCTCAAGGATTGCTCTCTGATCGTATGGGATGAGAGTACGATGGCCAATAGGAAGGCAGTTAAGGCCATGGACAGAACCCTGCAGGACATCCACAGAAACGAGCATTTAATGGGTGGTCACAGTTCTGTTCAGTGACGATTCCTGACAAACGCTTACCTTGGTGACGCTGGGATCCAGGGCTGACGAGGTGAGTCATCATCATCATCATCATCAGCCTTTAACAGTCCACTGCTGGACTAGGCCTCTCCTTTGAAAGGAGGAATGGGCCTACTATACCACGCTGGCCAAACGGGTTGGAATAGGGTTTGTATCAAGTTTTCCTTCACTTACAGTACTGTTCTCTACATAATATGCTCCCTCTGTCGGCTCTTACGACACCCATGGGATGATATGGGGTGGTGACATTCCGTATTCCACACGGACAAGGTGAGTGCTTCGTTGAAATTATCTTTGTTGTGGTCACGAGTTCGTATGATGCGCTTGGCCATTAATTATGAAAGCTCAGCTTGGCGTCAATGCACGTGCTCAACAATTCTAAGATGTCTTTCTAAGTCTTGTCGAAGTCACTCTACCAGAGGAGAGAGGTGGACAGGTGGTGCTTCCAGAGTCTCTCAATAGAGTTGTATCCAGCTTAGAACCAACCTATTTTGACGCCCAAAAATGATCTGGCTGTAGCAATTGACGAATGCATTCTCACGAAAATTGAGGGGAATGAAGTGGTCTACGCCTCTATAAACACTGGTGTCGAGCAAGAAAACGCCACACATTATCCCGTGGAATTTCTGAACTCCCTGTCAGCATGTGTACTTCCAGCGCATACCATCAAGCTGAAGGTCGGTGTCCCGATTATGCTTCTTCGGAACCTATCTCCTCCAAAGTTGTGTAACGTGACCCGCCTGAAAGTCATCTCACTCCACAGACACACCATTTAGGCGGAAATTCTTACGGGTTGTGGCGTCGGCGAGGCAGTATTTATACCACGCATTCCTCTCATACCTCATAACTCCCGGTTCCCATTCAAGCGCATACAGTTCCCCGTGAGTGTTTGCTTCGCGATGACCACCAAAAAGTCGCAGAGGCAGACACTGAGGGCAGCGGTTGTCCTGTACGTCGCTTTCTTTCGCGTCACCAGTCCTGACTCTCTTTACATTTTGGCTGCGAAGAGCCAAACCACTAATGTTGTGTATCGAAAAATCCTATAAGTATGTATTTTACCCTATTATGTATTCCTTATTTTCTCCATCTGCTTCAGTCACAACACTCACAACTTATGACTTAATTCAGCAGAATCACCATAAAGTCATTTATTCAAAGGAGGCTGAAAATCAGCAGTTTTTGAAGGTCAATTTTACAAAAGACAGTCTCCATCTGTTATAACACTTTTTGCAGGTCTGAAATATAAAGAAGAAACGGGTAAATAAATGTTATTTTAAAAGGTACAGTGGTGGGTATTTATTTAATAGTTAGGTGCTGTATAGCGTTCACGCAGACGACGTCGCGGGCAGCAGCTAGTAGAAAAATAATAACAAGCTATATAGACTCAAAGAAACTAAGTGCAATTTCTTAATTAGTTTCTTAAGCTTTGATCTAAGTTACAATGAAACTACAGCAGCTGTGGAAAATATGTCTCTGCAATACTTTTACTTTTGATAGACGCTGGGGTTAACTCACACGTACCTCTTTGTGGCTGTTGGTTGCACGACTGTAAAGGCTAGGACGAGCGTCTATTGAAAAAAAAATTTTACACTGACCACAGTGCAGAAGACGAAGATGTACCCGAACGGAAGTCTGTTTCTTATCCCGTGATTTCTGAGGTTGCGGAGTCTCCGATCTATGCACTCGCACTACGCATGTCATCGTGGTCTAAGTTACTCCGCGCCATCGTGTATGTCTGTAGGTTTCTTAGGCACCTACCTAAGGGGACTTTTGTATCAAGTACTGATATCAAATTCGCAGAATGTTAGTTACTACGAGCTGTACAGGCTGTTCATTTTAGTAACGACATTCAAAATTTGAAAAACAACAAACCTTGTTCTCCCGCTATCCTTAGACTCAAGCTATTTCTCGATGAACACGGCGTCATACGCGTTGGGGGTCATCTGTCAAATTCGGATGAACCTTATAACTACAAACATCCTTGCATTCTGCCGCGTCATGATCATGTTGTCGACCTTCTTGTTGATTTTTATCACAAGAAGCACCTCCATGCTGGTCCAGAGTTGCTTATGTCCTTACTTAGGCATAAGTATTGGATTTTAGCCGCTCGACGAATAATTCGTCACAGAATACATAAATGTAACGTCTGTTTCAAATTTCGCCCGCGTCCGACTTTCCCTCCCATGGCAGATCTTCCTAGCCAACGCGTCAATCAAGTTGATAAAGCGTTTACACATACCGGTTGTGATTACGCAGGACCGCTGCAGTATACGCCAGTGCGTGGTGAGGTGTCAAAAGCCGTAAAGCTTGGCTATGTATGTACATGCTTAACGACGCGCGCTACGCATATTGAAGTTGCGACAGATTTAAGCACGGTGTCATTCCTTGCAGCCCTTAAACGATTTCTCTCACGGCGCGGCCCTATACAGTGTTTGTATACGGATAACGGCAATTGTTTCGTGGGCGCAAGCTCTTATTTACGCGACCTCTATAAGTTTCTCAGAGAAAAATATCGTACTCGTCTTCAGGAAGAACTTTCCATAGATCATATTGACTGGAAGTTTATTCCACCAGCATCACCACATTTCGGTGGATGTTGGGAAAGCATGGTCAAAGTAATTAAAACGCATCTCTTCAAAGTTATAGGTCAACAGATCCTCTCTTACGAAGAGCTTTTAACTGTCCTTGCACAAGTCGAGGCACTGATCAACTCGCGTTCGCTCACGGCATTGAGTAGTGACCCTCCAGAACCATCCGCGTTAAGCCCTGCACATTTTCTGAACACAGTGCAATTATCGTCATTTGCGGCTCCTGAAGCAGACTCTTCAAGCTTGCTCCAGAGACATACTCTGCTGGATAAACTCGTGCAGTCGTTCTGGCGGCGCTGGCGTGCGGAATATCTACACCAGCTTCAGGCTAGATCCAAGTGGAATAGTCCTGCATCCCCTATACAGGAGGGTACGTTGGTCGTCATAATACATGTTAATGCTCCGCCGCTTTCATGGCCGTTAGCCATCGTAGAGAAACTGCATACTTCCAAGGACGGTACAACCCGCGTTGTTACCGTGAAAACCGCGAAGGGGAGCTACGTGCGCCCTGTGGTACGTCTCTGTCCGCTTCCAACTCAGTGAGATCTAGCCTGAAGTTGGATCTACCTCTTAGTTTAAGTATTTAGTTTGTAGTTTTCGCTATTATTGCGTTTGTAATTTTCGCTTAAGTTAATTTAGATTAATTTTATTATCATATCGCTGTCTTAGCCTATTGATGGGTTATGTGGTAGTACACCCAACATAGCTAAGTTCAATTCTATTTCTTTTAAAGGCAACCCTTTAGGGCCGGGGGGATATGGTAGCGCCATCTACCTTTCCATCGAGAATTAATCACATCAACGTCAATCGTTCCACGCTTGCTCGTCCAATGCGAGCGATCCTATTGTCTCCTTCCCTCGCTCCTAAGGCACGCCTACGAACAGTCTACAATAATCCGTGTCGCGACGAGGACAAATCGCACCGCCATATTTTTACCGCTCCCGCTTTATACCAAACACTCAACACGGCGAAAGGTAGATGGCGCTACCAAACGTTTTATTTATTTATTATATTATTATTATTTATAAATTTGGAGCAACTAGTTCTGGAATTCATTATTTTTAGTCTTGAGCGTTACTTACAGTCGCACTAGTACTTTGTTTTACGTCACTTTAGCAGTATTGCCAACTGTAACTTAGCCTCTTTGAAGAACATAACAATGTCAAACAAACAATAATAGTAGTAATAATAGTACAAACAGTTATCGTCCCTGTATATAAACTGTCCCACTGCTGGGCACGGGCCTCTTCTTACTAAGAGAAGGGTGAGGCCATAGTCCATCACGCTGGCCTAGTGCGGGTTAGCGGACTCCACATATCTTTAGAGAACATTTCGGAGAATTCTCAGACATGCAGGTTTCTTCACGATATTTTCCTTCAGCGCTTAGCAAGCGATAATAAACAATTTAATACGCACATAACTCCGAAAAGACAGTGGTGCGCGCCGTGGATTCGAACGCGGACCCTCTGCGTCGCAGTCAGCGATAGCCTAGTGGAGAGTCCAAACTGTAGTAACCAATATTTTATTTTTAATATTCGTTTACTTTTGCGTGGATGTAAAGTTATACCTATGGTTTTATTTTTTTTAATGATTTTTCAATCTTTATTTTGTTCAGAATATGGAAAATACAACTATAACAATATAATTAAATTAACTCTTAAAATAAATAAATAAAACCGATTAATATATACAAGAATTGAAAATTAAAAAACATAAAAATTAAATTTAGAAGGCGTCATGAAACTCATCCGCATCGCAGTAAATTGAAAGCATGCCCAGAAGACTGGAAGCAATGCCTCGTTGTATGGCTATACTTATCTTTTGAGCGAAATACGTGCCAGACCTCTGGTCACGCGAGGCATCTATGAGTCTCATTGCGAGATATCTAAAAAGTGATCTCGCACTTGGACCCCATGGCCCTAATGTTTCGACCCCAAACGGCTCAAATACATAATCTCCTACTAGATTTACATATTCGCGCCGTTTGAGGGTCTCCGCCAACCTGCTTTGCTGGGAAGATGATATGGTGCATGGGTATCGACGCATGTTGCATCCCATACCTAAGGCCTACCCAGCTTCCACGGCAGTAAAGACATCCCGTCTGGTCTTTTGCCATCGTCGCGTGCCAAGCCTTGAGGTTCAAGTTGGGCTGGAACGCCAGCGGTGGTAAGAGCACGACGCAGTATGTCATTGAGGTTGGCGTGTCGGGAAATACGACTTGCGCTCCTGCTGCATGACAGGCTATGGTGACCGAGGTATTTAGATTCTTTTAGTAAGTGGTACGTATGAGTCAAATGCTATCCACTTAAGATCTAAGATATTATTTCTACAAGAAAGCTTTGAAAAGAGTATAAATTGAATCGGATTTTGAAGAGTTAATAGCTGTCCTGATAGGGGATTACTTTATTTCGTAAGTTTAATCTCAATACAAAACATTTTAAGCGGGCTGTTTGCGAAGTTAGTTTAAGATGTAGGACAAATGGTTGAAGATGAAAACGATTAGGGATCAAAAACTGTCATTTTTCAAAGACTCATTGTTAAATATTAGGTACTTATAACCTACACAAAATATAAGTATGTATGCTGTGTTAATTCGTACTGAGAATAAGTAAGTATTTTAAAAGTAATAAGAACACATTTTGCTCCACTTTGGCTAATAGATCTTTCTCCACTTGTAGTTAAGACTTCATCAATTTCAACGACGTATTTCCACTGCAACATTTTCTTTTCAAGACGACCGTAAAGTAATTATCGCTTAATACTTGTTTAAAAATATACTAAACTGATCACGTAGCCAGAACATGGTAGCACGTAGTTAATTCAAAATCTGCATCAGACTACACGTTCACGACAGAAATAATCCCTGCTAGTGTGCCATCTCAGGCGAGCAGCAAGCACATTTACAGGTAGATATTACTTTAACGGCTTTTGATTTTATCTTCAACATTTGCGGTGGAATATTTCGATAAGATTTCCTAGTTTTGTATCTGCGTTTAGTATTGTAATTTTCAAGATAAATATTAATCATATAAATCCTGTTTAAAAGCCGCGCACTACTTGTTTCCTTTACATATTTACATAATTAATAAAGAAAGAAAATTTTAAAGGTAGTAGAGCCTTGCTGATTAAAGGTAGTTGAGCCTTGCTGATTTCAGTACGAATGGGCCGGCTCGACCGGGGAAGTACTACCCTCTCACAGAAAATCGACGTAAAGTAACAGTACCTAAACTGTTGCGTTTCGTTCGGTGAGTGAGAGTACCGGAGGCCCTATCCCCTATTCCTTCTCCCTCACCCCACTCCTCATCCTATCCCTTTTCCCAACCCCAAGGGGCGGCAACGCACTTGTAACTCCTGTGGTGTTACTTGTGTCCATCTTCTTTTTCTTCTTCAGCCTTTAACCGTCCACTGTTGGACTAGGCCTCTCCTTTGAAAGGAGGAATTGGCCTACTATACCACGCTGGCCAAACGGGTTGGTATAGGGTTTGTATCAAATTTTCCTTCTCTTACAGTGCTGTTCTCTGCATAATATGCTCCTTCTGTCGGCTCTTACGACACCCATAGGATGATATGGGGTGGTGACATTCTGTATTCTTAATCCGTCACCACACTTGTGTCCATGGGCGGCGATAATTGCTAACCATCAGGCGATCTGTCTGCTCGTTTGCCGCCTATTACCATAAAACAAAATAAAGAAAGAGAATAAAAATTCGTTCCTCAAAGAGCGTTTTGATCCCTCAGTCCTGGCTGTCGTAAAGAATTTTGGTTTAATTGGACTGACTCTGTTCAAGCCCTGAAATATCGCTATCCCTTTGGTTAGCGGGGATGAGACGGCTGACTGCTAATATTCTGCCAATCTGGTTAGAATTTTTTCGCTTTCGGTTCAGTTTTTTGTTCGATTTCGGTCTAAGATGCTATCGAGATAACGATAGGATGATAGTGAGTGATTCATCTAATGATAGTCTATATGGAAGAGCAACATTCGGCTGATCATTTCAGTAGTGGCTTCAAATCGTTTTCATTTGCGCGCTATTAGGTATTATAGAATCTTCGTTAGTACGAAGATTCTATAAAATCTAAAATGTCTCAAAATAAATTTTCGGCTGCCAGGCACACTTTGAGCCGGGAGCTCTAAAGTCTCATAATGTTCTTAGATGTATTCATATTAAAGTGCGTCTTACTTGTATATCACAATAGTGTCGATCTATGGATTAAAGCAGTTTAAATTTTACGACTAATATTTTCAAACTGCGCACTTCGATACTTACAAACTTGTTGGCTTTCAACTGAGAATCTGGAGTCGTAACCGAACATGCATAGTGATATAACAAAGCTTGTAAAATTTTACAGCGGTCAACGGGTTCCATTATAGTTTTCATATTCTAGGGATAATGTAGGAATTTAAACTTACGTGGTCATTTAAACTTACTTTAAATTGTCTTTCGGGATTTATACCACGTACCTTTGTTTGGAGTAACCGATATTTCGGCACTGTTGCAAGCGCCATGTTCACGGATGTACGGTTACTCCAAACAAAGGTACGTGGTATAAATCCCGAAAGACAATTTAAAGTAAGTCTAGGGATAATGTTCTACGAAAGTAACTTCTATTATAAAGCTGTGGTAAAAAGTTAAAAACCTCATTCGAGCCCTGAAATCCCTTTATGAGGATTCTAGAGCTTGTGTGAGGATAAACGGGGCATACACTGACTGGTTTACCATCGAGAAAGGTGTTAGACAAGGATGTGTAGCGCCATGGCTGTTTAACCTCTTCATGGACAATTGTTTGCAAGATTTAAAACGAAGTGACTGCGGATTAAGTATGCATGGGTTACTCGTCAAATGCCTCTTTTATGCTGATGATCAGGTAATACTTGCATCTTTAGCGGAGGAGTTGCAGGAGATGGTAACAATCATGCATGGTGCGTTAGAGAGGAAAGGAATGAAAGTGAATGTAAGTAAAACGAAAGTTATGGTTTTTGAAAAGGAGGAATGCGTTACGGCTTGTAATGTTTTGATAGATGGACAGCGAGTGGAACAAGTGAATGAGTTTGTTTACTTAGGTACAGTACTCGCCAAACTTTATGGCCGCTCCAAACCTAGCCGCATTACGCTGCGCAGAACACAAAATCAGGTACCAGCGGGACGTATGCGGGGCCCGGAGGCAGGGCACGCCCGCTGCGCTGTCTTCCACCCGCTAGCATCCTCGCCTCCCGCGCGTTAGTGTGGGTGCTATGTTCGTACACGAATCACATTTTCGCTGAGCTCTGACAGTATCGTCACGTTCAGAATAGTTTCATAGTGTTACTTCTTCGTTGTTTCTCGTTGCTATCGTTATTGTTTCTTGATGTAATTGTTTCTTGTTGTTATAATGTACTGATATAGTTACCATTTTCATTGACCATGCCTCGCGGTCGTTTTAATGTTTGAGAATGGAGATTCCGAAATAAGTGAAGAAATGGACGAAGAAAGTTCTTCAGATGAGGAACCTTCTACGAGTATGAAAAATGTTTTTATGGAAGGTGTAGCCCCATTATAAATAAATATAAAAATAATATTGTTTTGTCGTAACGTAACCAACGTATTTTTTCATTTAGAAGTCCTAACTGAATTTACATTAATCGAATTTGATTGAATATGTAATTAAACAATAATATAATATAGCTAATCCAACAACGTAACTGAAGATTTGAATTTTCAATAATTACAAATATTTTTCCTTGGTTATGAAATGTCCACCCGACTGTCCCATGCACAAGTTCGTACCGATGGCTACATTCAGAGCGGCCATAAAGATTGGCGAGTACTGTACGTTGTTTACAAGAGATGGTTAGAATGAAAAAGATATTGAAAGAAGAGTTAATGCAGGTTAGGGTGGAGCGACAGAAACTTTTTTTTAATTTCCATTTTCCTGTAATGTCAATCAATGACCTATAGTTGCAGGAGCTTTGATGTCAAATTTCAGCTTTCTAACTAAACATCTTGCGGTGACGCACGAGACTTTAATTTTTTGAAAATGTGCCATATTTGCGTCTCAGCCAGAGCTATATTTAAACCAATCGTACTAATTGTTTTATAATATTAACACTTACTTTTATTTATACTATCGTCACCTATAATATAAAAACATCTAATCACCACATTTTCAGAGGTTGAACGTTTTATGCCAATAGTTTTAGAACCCTCTTTCTGGCGAAAACAATTGGATCTGGGGTATATTCGTTTATTTCGTAATTAAACGAAAAAAAACAAAAAAAAATTAACGGTTGCTTTTGACATCGAAAAAGATTCCATTAAGACATCTATTCCTACATTAGGCCATTCACAAATATTCTCCAGATTGATTTATTTAGTATTACTAATAAATAGAACAGTGTGTAAGTCCGTGTGGTGACGGATTAAGAATACGGATTGTCATCACCCCATATCATCCCATGGGTGTCGTAAAAGCCGACAGAAGGAGCATATTTTGCTGAGAACAGCACTGTAAGAGAAGGAAAACTTGATACAAACCCTATACCAACCCGTTTGGCCAGCGTGGTATAGAAGGCCAATTCCTCCTTTAAAAGGAGAGGCCTAGTCCAGCAGTGGACTGTAAAAGGCTGGTGAGGAAGAAGAACAGTGTGAAAAATCCAAGAATATGGGCCATTCTCGGTGGTTGACGTGCACAAACAGAATGCTTAGTTTAGATATATATATATCTAAATGTTGCCTTTTCTTAAGACTAGTCGTAGACAAATCAGTTGACTTGGAAATAATTTTTCACACCTATTTAACTCCCTTCGGCATTAAACATAAAAAAATCCTTCCTGAGTGGTTAAATTATTTTCGTGTCGATGGCAACACTTGTCATACAGTTTTAGTCCAGTTTACGGCAACGCATATCGTTTTTGGCGATTCGGCTTCGCTTAATAGATACCTGTCGTCAACTGTGCACGATTTTGGGCTTTTGGTGCACGCAGTATCAGCATATGGCAGTGCTTATATTAAAACGAACCAATAGCCAGAATTTCATTTTCCCAGCGTAAATACTTTAGTCTCAGCAATAATCATGTACGTTAGTTTTATTATTTTTAATAAGTAAATGAAGAAGCTGTTAGAAGAAAACTAAATTGACAACAATTCCAAGAAACTGTCACTGTTATCGCGAAAATTGTCGCACCAGCCAGGTTTGGTATTAATTCGATCTCATCCCATAAATGTAGTCTGACACCGGTCTTTAACACGTGTAAAAAATATTTGTAATTGCGAGATTACTTATAAACTATTGTTAATAAACTGTCGTGAAATGTTTTCTTTGTAAATCCTGAAAATCTGTTATTTTCTTGTAGCATAGCAGCTTGGAACACTCGATCCTTGTAGATGAGTCGAACGCAGGCGAATTGGCTATTCGGAGTTTAAAGGCAATAAAAGAAAAGAATTCAAAGGGCAGAAAGTACAAGAATTTCAACTACTGATACCGAAAAATTTGGCGTTAAATGCCTATTATAAGAAGAGATACGAGACTTCTAACAATATTAGAATACGACGACACTGAAATCACTTCCAGAATTTCTTCACGAAGTAAGGTAAACCATAGTAATGTTGGCACCCCCCCAATGCTTGGCACTCTGCTGAATTATCGTGAATATTAGGAAAATCTTATATTATTATGTCACAGAAATACATTCATAAGTAGGATTAACCTATTACTTATACACAGAAAAAAATTATAAATCTTAACTATGAATAATTTTTATTTAACAACTATTTTAAAAAAAATGTTAGGAAAAGTGCCTAAAAAATTAATAAAATGTTTAGGTTAGGTAGTTACTTTCCGAAGCGAAAAAACATATATTTTTAATTATTTTTACACAAAAGTACCTATTTAATTGTATCTGTTATCTTTATTAAAGCTTAATAAACGTTAGTTTTGCGCTATTAAATAGATGGATCGTCTTTTTCGATAGTGCCAATGACTGTACTTAAAACTTGTTCAACAACATAGCCATTGGCACATTTTAGAATCATATTTTTTTCAGATTTTTATTTGTTTTCCGTCAAATTTGCATAAAAACAACTTTATATTGTATATTTCTTCGCATTAACACCCAACTTACTATGGTACAGTCGTACAGAGATAGCAACCTTTCTCTACAAAGTACCCAGAAATCAGGACAGATATCGCTTAAAACAAAGAACTTAGTATAGACAAAAATATTACGAACAAAATGCTTGTGAGAAACTGAAACAGAGCTCATTTGCTACAATGTATCTAAGAGACAAGATGAGCTACATTAGAAAAATATGCCGAAAGAAAGATATAAAACGTGGTAAATGAACTAAACTTCTCTCAAATATAGACTTATGTTAGAAATATTAGAAGGTTACATAAACATTCATAAATATATATTTTGATTACGTAGAATACATGTATAAAGATCCGGATATCAAGTCTTAAGTCTGTCTGGGTATCACGGCCTTAGGCCAACAGTGCCAATGATTGTACCTTTTGGGTACTGCCAATAACTATACCAGGGTGCCAATGATTGTACTTTTCTTAAGAAATGAGTTTAAGCACATTTTTATGCTAATAAAACGGCTTTATTAAATACGATGTTTTGTGATTGGCGAGAAGTGGCCAAAGATCGGGTGAAGTGGTGTTCTCTCGCATTGGCAGCCAAGGAATATTTTGAGGCAATGATCCCTTGGTGTAAGTAAGTAAGTAAGCGATAGACAATTAAATAATTAAATATTAATTAGCTACATTGCAGAGGTTACCAGGTTCAAACCAACTGCGCGAACCACTGACTTTACAAATATAATGATGTGTGTCAATTGTTAACTATAGATTGCCTCGCGTCTCAGAGAACATGCTCAGTAGTTACCAGTGTCGACTATCATGAAGATCTTAGACAATCTTTATGGGGAGTCAGAACTAGTTATATTGGCACTATAGTCAAGGAATATCGCTATGTCGTTGAGTTGGTCCTATAAAACAGCTTATATTCTGTCAAATCTGGTTTGAATGGAAAGCGGACTCAGGCTCTAAGTTGAAAGTATTGTATGCAACTGGCATAACACTCGGACAATGTCGTCTAAGGATCAAATAAATGTGTTATTTGCCGTTATCACATAAGAATAGAATCTGATTGAAATAGAAGGCTAGTAGCGCCTAGTGTTTCTCAAGTTTTGTGCAGATTTCGTAGTCACCATGACAATTTTTTTACTTGTACCGCCTTCTAGGCCAAGCTTTGCATTACTTACTGACTGAATGACATACAACGCTCCGCCGAAACTATTGAGCGTAAGCCGCTGAAATTTGGCATGATTGTTCCCTGAAGATGGAAGAGAAAGTTATTCTGCGCCGACCCCAAGTAATATGGGAATAGGGCAGGCAGAAGAAGAAGTTTCCTGAAGACCGTAGAGCAGTACTAAGAAGGGATTTCTCAAAATTCTCACAGGATTGGGAAGAAAGGGTTTTAATTAAAAATAAAACTGAGGGCGTAGCTGCAATAATCCTGTAGTTAAAATATAAAATTTTGTTCTACTATATTCGTATGTTTCACAGCTAATTTGGCTCCGTCACTTTAAACTTCTGTGTAGGCACTGAGCTATCAGCAGAGAAATCCAAATTGGTGCCGAGAGTAGGTTAGTGTCGTGAGTCTATAAATAATTAAAAAAAAATGAATGTCAACAAACTTTCCTTATGTTTTAATACATTTACAGCGCCCTGGAACGTGGAACATTTAAAAGATAAACAAATATCAACAACCATTTATCATTTAAAACAATGTTTAACAAAAATAAATATAAATATACTTAGTTTCCACCATAAATATTGAATAGTATAGTTATAAACCCTGGATGTGAGAAAAAAGCCAATATTATGATATCAAAACCTAATCAGTGATATCTATTCCTTTGAATATACAACATTCTAGCTTAAGAAAATCAACCAGACACTTCTGGCAAAACACATTCTGCAAAATTGCACATTACCCACTGTAGCGTATGCACTTACCGCTGAAGCCAATTTTCGATCCATCCATTATTTTGCAATTTAGATACATATTTGACTTAAGCTCAATACAAAATATGTCAAACGTGTATCTCGAATCTCTATATCCATGGATAGATCCAATATTGAAACCGGCCGTTAGTTACCCTCCCAGTCATACAAACAAACACTGTCTCTTTTCCATAACGTTAGACTTACGAGACCAAAAAAAATGTGTGTATGAGCATTAGAAATACCCTACCAAAAATGGGTTTTACACCTACCGAATAACTTGGTCGTAGAAATGACATAAATAAACCCAATTTTAAAAACGCATCTTATGTAAAAATATTTAATGTGAATATGCTTGGAATTGAAAGAAAATTAAGTGCATATTTCTGTGTTAATAGCTCACTTGGTTCATATATTTATTACCTACAGTATGTGTGAATATACTTAAGAACAGTCATTTTACAAAACGAGTAAAATATTTAAGTACTAGGCGTAAAATAGTTTATCTTTATTTTTGAAACCATTCAAATGACCAGTTGCAGCGCTGTCAGTAAAGCTTCTTGTAAAACATTCTAGATAGCTCATACAAGTCTCGTTAAAGTTTGAATTTATTTGAAAGATAACGTCCATTCAGAGGTAGTGGCACTGGGTCTCATATCTTTTTACACCATTTGAATGTGGAAATTCAATAATAAAAGTACAAGACTTATAACTGTGATCCTCCGTTGTCGATTATCGCGCAAAAAGGTGGTATTGTTGTGATATACAAGGTATGCTGCTACAAAGTTTTAACAAAATCCATTCCAAGATATTATCTGTATCCACCCTCATAACCTCGCATTAATGACAGTAGCAAGAAGAAGTTGACAAGTCAGCGTCCCATCTGATGGAAAGTAAAATAAAGACGCACTCATCCAGCTTAATATCTCTCCCTTCTTCCTTATTTACTCGTCACACGGTCTTGTTTTATTACTTTCATATGCTACAAACAGGCCAGTAATACGTTGTATTATGTATATAGATAGCTGTGTTGTCCTCGCATTGCATAAAGCAAAGCTGAAGAATATCACAGGGCTTTTAGAAATATGCTTACTGTTGATTTTTAACCCTTCGCATGCCCCGCTCTAAAATGCAATTTCTCCGGTAGTGTCCAGCCATTTTGAGGATGTAACGTTTATAAGATCCTAGGTTATAAAACTTTAATTTTTTCGCGTTTGGTATAATTATATGACGTGAATTTTAAACCGTACACAGTTCAAAAGTTACTTTATATGAGAATTATATTAAAATTGCTTACCGACCTTTTCATGTCGAAAAAAATTTATAAATGCACTTTGTTTTTTCTTACACCATGTGAAACATTTTTTCAAAATAGACATAAATTACTCACGAAATTAACTTTCTCACTACACTAATATTGACACGGGTAGACGCCGCGACGGTTATATACATTAATTTAGTACAGTTCACCGATATTACTTCACAATAACTATTTATTCATAGCAGTGAAAAATTTGCGCCATATTGAACATTTCTCACTCACAAAACATATTTATACCTATTTATAGCAAAAACAATACGAAATGTCTTATTATCAATGGATTCTAAGACAACTTTGTGGGAAACCTATCTATATTTAGTAAAGTAATTAATAAATACTTACATATAATCATTTAAAATATGGAGGACGGCTAGCGGCCAACGCTCGAAAATTGCATCACAAAAGTTACTAACACTTTTTTTGTAAATGTTTTTATAACTGGCTTAAAAAAATATTTAAAACATATACTTCACTAAATTGACAATAATTTAATATGTAATACTAATACAATCACTTAACGTTTGCGTTGAGAACACATTTAAAAAAAATCACAAATTCAACTTAGTTGATCGCCACAGCGCAATATGGCGCCACGGAGAGAACTGAGCACAGAAATCAACAATCTTATTATTTTTCTCGGTTGCAAGCTTGGAAATATGGTAAAAATTGATGATATTATTTTGGTCAATCTGTAACGAGTCGATGTACGTTTTTATTACTGTAACCAATCACACAATACCGGAGTGAAGTTCACACAAATCCTTATGGGCACACCGTGCCCGTAGGACACTACCGGCCTATTTCTCTTACGGGCACACCGTGCCCGTAGAACACTCAAGGGGTTAATTTACAAATAGGCCAACTCCAAAAATCTACTTTAAAGGTATGAGTTCAATATATTTTTTCATAATGTTCAGTTAATTCCGTATGCAAAATAAAAAAGCACCAAATAGTATCTTGGAATATGGATATTGTAAATATTTAATTTTTTATTCAGTTTTTTTGGCCTCCCTCTAAAATTGCATAGAACGGAGTTGGCCGATTTGCAGATTAGGCCATCGAAATAACACACTTAGGCTGTCTGTTGCAAATAATAAATTAATTAATTTGAAGTTTCAACCTTTAATTTGTTCTAAGTTATAACTTTGATAACTTTTGTTTTTGTGTCAATATATTGAAACTTTTAATTTTGTTGGGCAGTAAATACACATTGTTACGTGCAGCTGTAGCATACAGTTTATAAATATTGTTGATTTCAAAGAATTAACTAATATTCTAGTTTTTCTTAAGTTTTAATTGATAGTATTGTTTAACGCTTGTCTGAGCTCTTTTGAGAATTAATTATGTCAGCTATTAAGGACTTGCGTGCGGCTGCGGGTGCCATTGCATAAGATTTGCGCTGGTTTGCCTCAGCCAGTGCTCTGGTAAAAAGATTTGAGCGGATTGATGATCGCCTGGCAAGTGTGGAACAGCAATTCCGTACTTTCAGCGCTTGCTGTCTTGAAGTGTCAGTTGTTGACTTCACCGCTGACCAGCGAAATAGAATAAGTGAGGATTATGCCCAGATTTTGGATCTCTATGATACTGTCTCCAACTGTGCAAGACGGTTAATTGCCGAGAGGGACGGGCAACCCATGTTGAAGCAGGAGCTTCCTAGGGCAGCACCGGGACTGGTGAGTAGGCTTTCCACATTGGACCTCCCGCATTTTGATGGCTGTCTAGGAAGCTACCTGGGCTTCAACTGAAGCCATCAACTGGCAAGCTGCGCACAGTGCTTGATGGTTCTGTGCAGACTTCAACAGGTGTCCTTGAACCAGTGCTTGCATTCTGGTCCCAAGTTAGTCAAGGACCTTTGTGACGTCATCACCAGCTTCCGACGATAGATAGATAGATAGATTATACTTTATTGAACACCAAAAGAAACAAAGTATTTACAGAGGTATATAACTTAAAACTTGTGTGCAATTGGCGGCTTTATCGCTAATAGAGCGATCTCTTCCAGGCAACCGCGGATGGACAGAAATGATGTAGGTTAGCAGTCATGTAAATTGATGGTGTAGCGTCAGTTATCTATAATAATTATAAATAAGTACCTAAATATATACATATTGTAATATACACTTACATAAATACATAGTACTATATTATACTATACATACTACATTACATATATATTATACCATGCATACTATATTATACTACTATAGCATACATAAGTATAGGTACTATATGATACAATACATATTATAAATAAAATATGATTATATAATTATAAGGAAGCAGTGAACGGAACACTTGTAGAACGACAGCTATACAATATAATTATGATAAATTAACAATGCTTATAATTATTGGCGTTAGATTGACAGTTAGGGTCTTTTTAACATACACTTAAATATGTTAAGCAATTTGGCTTTACGGATTTCTAGCGGCAATCCATTCCACAGGCGTGCAGCTTGAACTGTAAAGGATTTTCCGTAGTAATTGCTAGAATGGATTGGCATCGCCAGGGTCAAATTCTCAGACGACCTCAAGGACCTTATATGTGTGTCATGAAGGAACTTAAAACGTTATTTGAGATAAAAGGGGGTACTGGGATTAAATAAAACATTATAAAGTAATGTAAGAATGTGAGTATTCTTGCGAAGACGAATTGGGAGCCACTTGAGTCTGTTGCGAAATTCTGAGACATGATCATATTTGCGTAATCCAAATATAAATCGTATACAGAAGTTTTGAAGGCGCTCAAGTTAGTCTAGCTGCTCCTCCGTGGGGTCAAGATAGCTGACATCAGCGTAGTCGAGAATAGGCAACAGCAGCGATTGTGCAAGCGCAATTTTAGTAGCAGTCGGAAGAAAGTTGCGTAGTCTACGCAGAGATCCGGCTGATGCAAATAGTATGCGACTCACCTCCTGTATTTGTGGTACCCAGGATAGATTCTCATCAAGGTAGATCCCCAGATTTTTTACCTTCTTAGTATGAAGGAGATCTTTTCCGTCGAAAGTAATTAGTGGTAGATCGGACCAGTTAATTTTTGCAGTCATTCTTGGGCTACCAATAATAATTAACTGAGTTTTATCAGGATTCACCATCAGTCCATATTTCTTGGTCCACTTGCAGATCTGAGCCAAATCTGTGCTAATGGTTCTACATGCATCTGGTAACTCATCTAAGGGGGCTTGCGTGTAAATCTGTAAATCATCTGCGTAAAGGTGGTAGGATGAAAGTAGTTGGTTAGAGATAGAATTAATGAATATCATGAAGAGTAACGGAGATAGCACGCCACCCTGTGGTACCCCGGCATTCGTGTTAGACCAAGTGGAATAAGAGTCTTCAATGCGTATACTTTGCCGGCGACCAAACAGTTAACTATGAAACCAGTCAATTGCCGTTGGAGATTTATGTTAAGAGAGCGGAGAATGCCGAGTATGATGTGAAAATCCACGGTGTTAAAAGCATTGCTGAAATCGAGCAAGGACATAACCGTTAGATTTCTATAATCCATACCTCTCCGAATTTCATTAGTGATGTGTACCAATGCAGAGACGGTACTGTGGCCGGGACGGAAACCAGATTGGTATGGATTAAGGAGCGAATTTTTATGGAGAAAGGAACTGAGTTGAGTGTGGATTAGGCGTTCAAGGACTTTTGACAGGAAAGGTAGTAAAGATATGGGACGGTAATCTGAAAAGAAACAAGGCTTAGGTTTTTTAGGTAGGGGAATTATAAGTGCATCTTTCCACGCTGACGGAAAGATGCCATGGATAATGGACTGGTTTAAAATGTTGCATAGGATTGGAAGTATTATATCTAGGATGGGAAGGATCATTTTCCTGCTGATACAGTCATCACCGACTGCATTGGACGCAATTACCATAATATTCTTCTTAACATCACAATCGGTGAATTGCGAGAAAACAAAAGAAGAATAATCTGGGGTTGGTAAGGATGAAAGATATTGTAATGTGTTATTTTTAACATTTCCATCAAATTTGGGAGAAGAAGAGAAATGAGCATTAAGAGAATCTAGATTTATATTGTTTGGGATAGATTGGTGCCTAGTCTTACCAACTCCTAATGTGTTGAGAAATTTCCAGACCTTTGCTGGATCACCGTTTTCAACGGATTTATGTATATGTTGGCGTTGTGCCTTGTTGTAGTGATTTCTTATAGCCACATAATTTTCCATGTTTGAAGGAGTTGGCCTGTGCTTTACTTTTGTCTTCGCTGTAGCTTTTTTTGTCATAATCTTCTTGATGTCCTCAGTAAGCCAAGGTGCGGGCAAATGTTTTATTTTTATAGCGCGAATTGGGGCATGAACGTCATATAACTTAAAGAGATTGGTTGTCAGAATGTGCACCTTAGTGTCCACGCACTCGATGGACAGCAGTGGTTCCCAGTCTATTTTGGCAGCATCCTGACGCAGTTCGTCAAGCACCATGCCACCAAAATTGCGCTGCAAAACTATTTTCGGCTTCGCTTTAGGTGGGCGTATTTTGTATGAGAGATAGATAAGGTCATGGTCGGAAAATGCATCGGCAGAGCGTTGACCATGCCTGTAAACGAAATTAGAAGAAGAAACTAAGATGAGGTCTAGTAGAGAAGGAACAGAATTAGGAAAGTGATGTGACGCATTAAGGTTTAATATAGTCATATTACAGGATTCTGTAACACGACGAAAAGACGTAGTTCGAGAATCACGTTTAAGGAGATAGGTATTAAAATCTCTCATAATAATGGAATGATCATAAGATGGAGTAAGATTTTCCAGGATTTGCTCGAAGGAAGAAAATAAATTTATACGACACGAAGGAGAATAATATACGCCAAGCAACACTTTTGTATGATGGAGTTCCACTTCTAAGAAGAGATGCTCGCCAGCATTCGACGGTGGCGGCTGCGATGACATAGTGACTATATGATACGGAATGTGAGCACGTAAATATATGGCAACGCCGCCACCACCGCCAAACGCGCGATCATTCCTAATTATATAGCCCGATGCGAAAACAACCGCTATACTCCTTGGCTGCTGTGTTATTTCAATTTGTATCGCTGTGATATCTCTGGAACAGAACGCCGTTAAAGCTTGGGCTCTGATGTTTTTATTTGTCAGTATGCACGTTCTTGGATGTGTGTGGTCAGTTGAAGAATAAATCTTACCTCCCAGGCTGGAGAGGCCTCTGATGAGGCCCTTATCCAAGGTTCCTGGATGAGCACGATGGCTGATTGTTGGACCTCCATCCATTTGCGCAGTTGCGCGGTGGCCGTTTGGCTGTGATGGAGGTTGATTTGAAGGCAGCTGACGTCACTAGGCAGAGGGTTCATCGACGGGACCAGTACTAGTACTAGCTAGCGCTGAAGTCCCGTCCCTGGGGGATGGTGTGACACCTGCAGCCGAGGCCACGGCGTGGACCATCTGTTTGGTGTGTTAATAATAATAATAGTGAATAATTAAATTAAATAATTAACCCTATAAACTATCCTGGTGAGTCTGAAGTGACTGCAAATCATTGATTGTGTGTACCAATAAACTTGATATAAGGCTTTTAAAAGTGTTATTAGGGTTTTATTTCCGAGGTGTGTACTATATAAGGCACATTCCTACATCCTAATATTGGTCTGTATGTAATGAATACACAGCCAATACAAAATTAATGAAGAAACAAGAAACCTTTGAAATGTATTCTACCGTCATTTCATATTCGACTCGTAATGCAAAGATTCGTTAGAGCACTTCATTCTTGGAATTTAAATATGCAGGACGATTACGCTAATCAGTACACTAGAAAGAGTTATCAACAAAGCACAACACAGCTAACGCTCATACCGAGCCTAGGTCAATCACTACAAATGTTTCCTATTAAAATTCCAACAGATTAAACAATATCGGCTACTATAAAAATGAATCTATTATACATTTTCTGTAACTTACTTAATCATTACCAATGATATGTTTTCGCTTTTACCTACATAGTTTTATACTCAGATACATTTTTGATGAACATGTTAAAATAACCTGGTACCTACTACATAAACACAAAAGTCATTTTTCGACCATTCATGGCTATAGATATAATCTTGGTGGAAGTACATTACCAGCGTTTGCAGTTGATTGTTGCTGTTGGCTTCAGCATACTGTTGCAGATCGTTAAGATATGTACTCGGTACTCATGCATGCGGCTTGCTCTCGGCATCGTTGCTACTGGATCGTAGGGCAGTCGTTCTCTATCGTCAGCTGAACGGTGACAGGCTTAAGCAGAATCATGGGATCACGATGAGGAGACTCTGGAACTTGCAATTGGATGCATTAGTCTTGTGGACGCAAATTTATCACACTTCTGATGTCAGATTCAGGAAAGCTCGTTAGTGTAGAGACAGTTTTGATAAATAAAAGAGACAACTATCAAATCTTACTCTCATTTATTCAGTTTGGCACAAGGATATATCTTTAGATTACGTTGTGATCCTATATTTACATTTAGAGTCCAGTTCGCAAAGCAAAGACATATAACCATGAGAAAGAACGGGCAATAAAACTCTTGGCCATTCATTTCAATAAGTAATAATTCCCGAATATTGGTACAGCCAATTTATATCAAATATCAATGTTTTGGGTAGTTTTTATATTACTAGAAAGGGCTGTCTTACAACATAATATAATAAGCATTATTTAGCACACAACTTACCACAGGTATATAATGAATCTCATGGGTACAACTTGATCCACAGTATATTATTCTATCCTATATTACAATCTTTAATATCTCACAAACGATCAAACTAGCCACAATATCAATAAGATAATGATAACACCATCTTACATTGTTTCCTAGATGATGAAACAAAAGAACAAGCAACACAGAATATTGAAACACAGTGGCAGTAGTTAAAAAGTCAGAACCATATCGTACCTGAGCCGTCGTCGAAGGAGAATAGAACGAACTAGCCGAGCTTGCATGTATGGAGTTCAATTTGTCTGCGAATTGTTCTACGTCCTTCTTGTTGCCCTTCATGATGCAGAAGATATCGTCCACATACCTTTTCCATAGTTTCACATTTGACGCCTGAATGTCTATGGACTCCTCAAAGTGCTCCATCAAACAAGAAAAACATAATCCGTTGGAAGAAGAACAAGCGTAAACCTGAAGTAAGCAGAGTGCCCGCTTACATGCCGTATCTAAAGGGAGTGACGGACAAAATTGGTACAGTACTCAAGAAGTACTCCATCAAGACTGTATACAGTCCGCTCCCTAAGATAGCACACAATCTGCGTACCCCAAAGGATGTCATTCCTCTCCAATCACCTGGCGTTTACAAAGTCGATGGCAGCTGTGGATTCATATATCGGGCAGACTAAGCGTACAATCGCTGAAAGAGTAAAAGAACATATCGCAGCTGTAAAAAACCGTCATATTAATAAGTCGGCGATAGCTGAGCATTTTTTGGAGTCTGGACCAAACCACTAGATAGAACTGCATCAACCACAAGTCTTATCCACCGATCGTCACTATTACTCCAGGATAGTACGTGAAGCGATAGGAATAAAAAAATATAACAATTTCAACCGGGAGAATGGATATAGATTATCGGCTACTTGGAATCCAGTCATCAGCAAATGTAAACACCGCCGCAGTGATAAATCTCAACAGTGTGTAGACGTCATTAGTGTAGTGTGTCGGAGTACCGACATTGCGAACTTAAATAAAGACCAAGTGAGGGTAGGTGCCGAAACCCGCACTTCCACAAGACGGCGCTGAGCTCTCATCAGTCTCTCCGCAACCAAGCTCGGTGCAAGACGAGCGAAACGTCGGCAAGAAATAGGCATTTATACCTTAAATAAGTTAAGTTAACGCGATTAAGACCCGCTAAATTATTTTGTATGAAGCTTAAACCTTATTTACACGTTTGAGAGTTTAACTGTCAAACGTCATGTCAGTGTCATTTAACTGCCACTATCCTCTTACATATCTTAATATATAGAATCCTTGCGATACTTACTGACTGACAGACACGCTATAGCCGAAACTATTGGGCGCAGGAAGCTGAAATTTGGCATTTATGTTCCTTGAGGACCGTAGGGGTGCACTAAGAAGGGATTTTCCAAAAATCCCACGGGATCGGCCAAAACGGGTAAATTTAAAAAAAATGCAGGCGTAGTTGCTTGGGTCCTCTAGTTATGTATAAATTCTTGGATATCAGTAATTCAAGCCCACAGCCTAAATACAATACCATATCTCTCACGCGCTATATATTTCGTGCGGCTTATAAAATGTGTCTATAGATTAAGCTTAAAAAAAATTCGTTCCCCAGGTATTATTTTCGCGTAGTATACTTGGCATGATGTGCAGAACGAGTAGACTTCAGCTTGGTGATGGTTCTTTTAATTATTTTTTTCTTTATATAAAGTAGAATTTTCTAAGTACTGGTAAAGAGGCTAGAAGATTAGTAGTGCCCTGCTAAAAATTACTGAGCATGCTAGCAATTGTACTCATAGTAAGGAAATTTTCTCCTTGTGGAGTCAGAACCCAACAAGAGATTGTTTGTCTGCAGTTATTAAATTAAATGTTTTTAAAAAGGTAGAAAATGAAAATGATTTGCAAAATGAACGTAAATATTTAAATAACCTGCCTGATGAATGAATAAATAATGATCAAATTCAAAATCATTTATTAATTTAGATCACAAAGTGACACTTATAAACGACAAATTAAAAACATGATTACTTTATGCGTCTACATTTACATTTACTGAGAAAGAACGGGCAATAAACTTTTTCATCGCCAGGTTTTTAATAATACATAACAATTAAACTTTTGTAAGGTATATTTGAACACTAGCATTCGACGCATGCACAATGGCTAATCGCTATTCTCGTCTGGCAAATGATGTTACGCGTATGACTCTCTTTCACTCTACTTTAAATATTTCCCATCTTGAACAGCTGGCAACCCTTATTTGCGGCCAGATTTAATAAGGCAACCATATGTTATAATAATAAGCAAAAAGCGGCTTTTTGATATATCTATATATATATAAAAGAAAGTCGTGTTAGTTACACTATTTTTAACTCAAGAACGGCCGAACCGATTTGGCTGAAAATTGGTGGGGAGGTAGCCAGAACCAGGAAAAACACATAGGATACAATAAAATGCAAAAAATAATATGGGAGGGATTTTAGGGAGGGTCGAAGTTTGTAGGGACAAACCTCCTACCTATTGACAGTAATAACGCATGCGCTGTAATAATTGAGTTGCTGCGCATGTGCTATATCTCATCAGTACTGTCACATTATTTACATAATTATGATGCACTGTCATTACTTCGTTCGCTTTTAAGGTTCGCTTACTTAATTAAACTAATAATAATTATTGTAACAGCCTTAGTTAATCCCTACTAATATTATGTACTAGCTGTGCCCGCGGCTTTGCCCGCGTGGAAATCGGTATCCCTTAAATATCGCTTTCTGGGCCTTGATAATGTAAAATAACATAATAATCGGTTGATGAGACTCACACTCATATTAAATTTAAGTTTCTTACTTACTGTATTAGAAAAGTAGTAACCTGTACCTGCCACCAAAATAAATTCTTAGCTCTTTCTTTTAGTAAATACTATCTGGCCGGATTACATAATTATTAGTTAATTTGAATCTTTGCACTCAATAAAAAAATAAGTTTTAAAACTATAACCCGACTACGTAAAAAAGAGGTACTTAAAAGGACGAAACAAGAAAAGAAAAAGTACAGAAATGCTCAAGTTAGAGCCGTTATCGCACCTATTTTTATACCTATCTAATGTGTGGGTGCCAGGAATACTTAACCTGCAATAGACAAACGTGGTAGGTAATTTCATGTACACTAGTAAACAATAGGTGCGACCACGGCTCTAGCTTGAGCATTTCTGTACTTTTACTTTTCTTTTTTCGTCCTTTTAAGTACCTCTTTTTTACGTAGTCGGGTTATAGTTTTAAAACTTATTTTTTTATTTAATCCTTTTCCGTATCCAGGGCAAGGCCATGTAAACTAACCGTGCAACATTTACATTGGCACATTTAAAGGAAGCAAGAAAGAAAAATATGTAACTCATAGCGTCTGTACCGCGCGAATTGTAAATACAACCGCGTATAAAACTTATATTTTGACTCAAACAGTATAATATATGTACATATTTGTAATGAACTCACCAATAGCCTTCTTTTGATACTAAACACGTAATGATTATCCCAGTTTTATATTTTTTGAGGTCGGAATCTGAGGTATTAATAAAAGAAAATTTAGATAAAATGTATATAGCCTATATCAACCGGGCCATTATTACAAATCTTTTGACACCCCATTTATTAAAATCGGTTTGGTAGTTTCGGTGCTACGGTGGAACATACAAAACATATATACATAGACTGCCAAAAACATTACCCTTCCTTTTGGCTTCGCCGTAGTCGGGTAAAAATTAATACTCGAACAGTAAGTCTACGATGCTCTACTATCTATACTAATATAATAAAGCGAAAGAGTTTGTTTGTTTGTTTGAATGCGCTAATCTCAGGAACTACCGGTCGGATCTGAAAATTTCTTTTTGTATACCGGAAGCCAGTTATTCCGGAAGGCTATAGACTATATAACATAACGCTTCGAACCTTTGGGCCGGGCAAAAGGCTAAAAGATAATGTGTAGAATTACCGCAGGCAGGCAGGTATTTTCAGGGTGCGCAGTGGAAGATGTAATACATCTACCTGACCACGATAGACAAGGATCCAGACACAATGCACTGCGTTGCACAGCGAATACAAGTACTAAGTAGGTACATGAAAATTTTACCTTATATCTCCTGATGATGTTCTTGAGTGGAGTCCTGGAGGCAAGCTAGATACACACAAGACTAAAATTGGCCAATATTAGCAAGTGAATTATCTTTACTTTACCAGACTCCAACGCAGCGTCTTCAATGCACGATGCAAGTTCACAGGATTCACAATTCACAATTACAGTTTGCAAATGTCAATGTTCAACTCAACTTTTGCCGGGTAAACCAAAGGCGACAGGGTAAGAATTCACAATACAAATTCGCGAAGCTGGTTTATGTGCTTTCAAAAGGGCGATCAATTTATTACAATATTCCACGCGAGAGGGCAAAAAGCCGTGTTAATTTTTCAAGGCGGCAACGGAGATGACAGTTCAGTGTGACCATTGTCAGAAATTTTCAATAGACTAAACAAAATGTTACTTAATCGATATAATCGATTTGACGTATAATAAAAACTAATTCTATTTCAAACATCCACCCGCCCCGGACCGGCCTACCGGTCCGCTAATCGGTTGGTAGACGTGACAATGTTGCAACCGCTCTCCTCAGAATCGAACCGTCCACCAAGACCTCAGCAAATCGGGGAACTTCATCAGCCCCAGTTACCAAACGAAGGATGCGCCCCCTGCGCCATCTGAGTGGCGGAAGGTTAGCCTCCTTGATCAAAACGAGGTCACCAATCTTGGGTGGATCGGTCTTGTCGGTCCACTTAACGCGTTGCTGGAGTATGTGCAAATATTCCAAATTCCAAATTCCAGCGTTTCCAAAAGCTCTGAGTAATCTGGCGTACCAATTCAAAACGCGTGAGACGACCAGGTCTCGTATCAATGTAGGGGTACTCAGGCAAGGCGACAAGTGGGCGACCAATCAAAAAATGGCCCGGCGTAAAGGCCTCCAAATCATTCGGATCTGAGGAGATCGGGCACAATGGCCGAGAGTTCAAAACGGCCTCAATCTTACAAAACACAGTTGCGAGTTCCTCAAATGTAAGGACAGATTCACCGATTGTCCTGCGCAAGTGTGTTTTGGCCGATTTTACAGCGGCCTCAAAAATACCACCCCAGTGTGGACAATTTGGTAGGGAAAACAACCAATTTATCCCACGTCGGGCAAGCCTATCACCTATATCAGCCTTGTTGGTTTCAAGAAACTTAATAACATCATTCAAATAATTATAAGTGCCCTTGAAGTTAGTGCCGCAATCAGAACGGATCAAGGAGGGCAGCCCTCTGTGGATTACAAATCTGTCAAATGTGGCTACAAACGCCTCGGTCGTAAGCGAGGAGACCAGTTCCAAATGTACGGCCTTTGTGGAGAGACAAACAAAAACACACAAGTAGGCCTTAACAGTCTTGCTGTTTCGAAGTGTCGATGTTTTCACCAAAAAGGGACCTGCGAAGTCCGTGCCAACACCGTCAAACGTCCTGCTTTCAGTTACGCGATCTGACGGTAAGTCCCCCATCAACGGCTGCATGGTAGAAGCCTTGAGCTTATAGCAAGGGATGCAGCGAAAGACTACACTCCGAATAATTCTTCGGGCAGACAAGATCCAAAATTCGCGTTGCAAAATGGCCAACAAAGCATTGCAACCAGCATGCGAATTTTTAAGGTGACGATCAGTTACCAACAAGCGTACCAAATGACCGTCCTTGGGTAACAAAAGGGGGTGACGTGCCCCATAAGGGAGGTTGGCGTTCTTGAGATGCCCTCCAACGCGCAAGAGACCCGTATCATCCAAAAAGGGGTTCAATTTAGATACAGCTCCCGACAATTTCGATTTCCCCGATTTAAGGATAGCAATCTCCTTTTCAAAATGCGCCAATTGCACAGAACGAACCCAAAAGGTGAGGGACTCCTGTCGTTCCTGTGGTGAGAGAAACGGTGTCAGTCGTTTCTGTTGTGGGTGCCTGAAATTAAAAACAAAACGCTTTATCCAAGCAGTGACACCTAACAACTTGTCGAGGGAGCTGTAACGATTCAACAAAAAATCGGGGTCGAAGGCGCATTCCACCTTCTCAAGAGCGAGTGTTCGTAGACCCGGCAAATTAGAAGTATTCAAAACTGGCGTTCGAGGCCAATCAATTTCTGGTCGACTCAACCATTCCGGACCCCACCACAGCGAATGACCTATCAAACTAGGCGTCAAGCATCCGCGCGAGGCACAATCAGCGGGGTTGAGCTCACCTGGCACGTGTCTCCAAACAAGCTTGACTTCAGATTTTTGGATTTGGGAGACGCGATTAGCGACAAATACCTCCAAGGTGTGGACAGAAGCCTTCAACCAACAAAGAACAATTTGGCTGTCTGTCCAGGCGTAGGTCCCACTAATACAAATGCTTTTACCCAAAGTGTTAGACATGTGGTTCAATAAGCGTACAAGTAGTGCTGCTCCCGAGAGCTCCAATTTTGGGATGGTCAAAGATGTACGAAGGGGTGCAACCTTGCTCTTCGCCATGATCAGGGAAACCCTCACCTGACCTGAGGCACTAACTATGCGCAAGTACACCACGGCCGCGTGCCCACGCTCCGAGGCATCACAAAACCCGTGAAGGGTGGCCTTGTACTTCCCGGGAGGAAGGATGAGACGAGGCAAGGAGATCTCGTTGACGGCAGGAAGTGAGGATACAAAAGAAGTCCATTCCTCAACAAGAGTGCCGTGCAGAAGTTCGTCCCAGGTCAATCCTGCTGTCCAAAGCTTCTGCAAGAAGCATTTTGCCCAAAATATAATTGGACAGATCCAACCGTTCGGATCAAAGGTTCTGGCGACAGTAGACAATACGAGACGTTTATTCCAAGAACACGGCAATTTCAAGTCTACGTAATATGTAAAGATGTCTTGGACTGGTCTGTACTGAACGCCGAGAACAGCCATCATGGCGGGGTTGTCAACAATCTCAAACAAATGTGGATCCTGCTGATGGTCCTCTGGCAAGCCTTCCAAAAGCGCTGGTGAGTTGGAAATCCATTTGCGCAACTCATAACCAGCGGAGGCCAAAATACCTATCAATTCGTCCCGCAGGAGGATCGCCTCGTCCGCTGTGGAGGCGCCCGAGCAAATGTCATCGACGTAAATATCGTCCTTCAAGATGGCAGAGGCTCGTGGGAAACGTAGGCCTTCGCGGTCTGCGAGCTCCCAAAGAGAACGTATTGCCAAGTAGGGGCTTGACCTTAACCCGTACGTATTAGTATTGAGCTCGTAGACGACCATGGGATCACGAGGAGACTCCCTCCAAAGGATCAGCTGGAAGCGACGGTCATCAGGGTGGATAGTAGTCTGCCTGAACATCATTTTTATGTCGGCTACAAAGATAACCTGATGTCGTCGGCAGCTGGTGATGACGTCACAAAGGTCCTTGACCAACTTGGGACCAGAATGCAAGCACTGGTTCAAGGATACGCCTGTTGAAGTCTGCGCAGAACCATCAAACACTGTGCGCAGCTTGCCAGTTGATGGCTTCAATACCGCATGATGCGGGAGAAAGTAATGCTCCACCGAACGCCAATCCAAATTTGACACAGACATGTGTCCCAATTGTTCATATTCTCTCATGAACTCAATGTACTTCTGTCTGAGCTCCGGATCACGACCCATGCGACGCTCCATAGCCAACAATCTCTTTTCGGCTAAAGGTCGTGACTCACCAAGCGGATGCCGAACAGACAGGAAGGGTAGCCTCGTAATAATCCGACCAGAACGGAGTCGACCAGTGTTGTTCTGGAAGAACAGCTCGCACTCCTCATGTTCTGGATTCAAACGGGCAACTTGAGGAGGCTCCTCTACTTTCCAAAACCTCTGAACCGCATTAGAGAGAGCAGAGCCTACAGCCAACAAATTATCAAGTTCAGGTGGAGGGGGGTCCCTAGGTACAGGTCCCATCAAAGCAAATCCAAATATGGTCGGGATGGCAGTCAAACCATTTGGCATCAAGACCCGTTTCCCACGAATCAAAATTCCACCGAGGACATCAGAGCCAATCAACAAGTCGATTTGTCCCGGTGTGTCAAATTTGGGGTCCGCCAGTTCCAATCCCGATGTCAAATTCACCACAGCAGCAGGTAGCTGCTTCTGTGGATGCATACCCAAAATATTCTTCAGCACAATAGCCGAGGTTTTAATCCTCGGGTGTGAAGATTCAACAGGGCCAAACAAAACCTTAACTTGCCCTTCAACATTAGAGGCTACGTCACCTATGCCCCGTATACAATTAGGAAAAGAGCCCATATTTAATTTAACCTGCCCTACCAAATAAGTGGAAACAATGCAACCTTGTGAACCTGTGTCCAATATAGCACGGACAACAACAGAGGTCCCCGTGGGTCCCCAGACCCTAACAGCAACCGTTGGTAGGATAACGGTCTCAATGGGGGAGGTTGGCGTTATAGGGCAGGGTCAATGACCTATTGTTGCCTGGGCGGCGACCGTTCGCCAGGACCAGGCAAATCAAAATGAGGGTGCGGCTTGAAGTCCTCAATAGTGCGATGACTCAATCCGTGCGCCATCTGTGGGGGGTCATAATGACGCACCCGCCCAAAACGAGGTGGGCGCGAGTCAAGGCGGGGACGCTCCGCCAAAGGAGGGGAATACCTGGGGCAGCAGTCATGGTGCTGGTGACGCTGAACAGCACATTCAGGTGCGCGAGAGAGAGGCAGCGTGCGCACGCTACGGTTCTCCAAGCGGGGTGAGTGGCGATCAATTGAGCGAGGCGACTCTCGGCTACGCGCCGGTGAGCCTCGGCTGCCACCTTCAAAACACCCGCCCGTCCGCGGCGTTGGCTGGTTGGACAAGCGGCCTACCTCTCTGGCATTCATGCAGAGAATGTCCAAATGCTGTCCTCCACAGTGAGGACAGGGGCGAGAGTTTGGGCAGTCTCGCTGGTAGTGGGACCCCAAGCAAGAGAAGCAAAGGCGGCGGGCATTCGCGATGCGCCTACGAGAGGCGACATGTAGGTCCAAGAATGCCCTACAACTGGCCGTTCTGTGCCCTGTGACCTTGCAGTAGGAGCACTCCGCTGGGCTCTGCGTGACCGCAAAGCGAGGAGGGCGCCGGTCAACATTGGCTCGGGTGTGAACGCGAGCCTGCTCCTTGACCTTGGGCGGCTGTGTCTTAGCCGGCGTGTCACCACCGGAGTTGTCCAAGACCCGGCACTCATCCTCCAGGAACCTCTCCAGGTCAGCAAAGGGGGGCAGATGGGTCGCGCTATCCCCACCAAAGTGCTGTTCAAAACGCGACCTCGGGTCGGCAGGCAGCTTTTTTAGTACAATGTGCACCAATAGATAGGACCATTGGTCCACGGGCAGGTCAAGGCACTTAAGTGCGTTGATGGCCACCAAAAGCGGGTTCAACAGTTGGGTGCGCAACCCAGAGACCCGGGTGAGCGTCGGCAAACCCAAAATCTGCTCAATATGCGTGTCGGCGAGGCCACGCTTGTTATGGTACCTACGGGTAATTAGGTCCCGAGCCGTCTGGTACGCCTCGTCAGACACGGGCAGATGCTGGATGAGGCCCTTAGCCTCCCCATCCAGAACCGACATTAAATATGCCAATTTTTGTGCTGGCCGAAGGTCAGCCCTGTCATTGACCAGGCTGTTGAACGATTAACGAAGCCCAGGTAGCTTCCTAGGCAGCCATCAAAATGGGGGAGGTCCAAAGTAGGGAGCCTACTCACCAGCCCCGGTGCTGACCTAGGAAGCTCCTGCTTCAGGCCGGGTTGCCCTTCCCTATCGGCAACTAGTTGTCTCGCAGTATTGGAGGCCTGCTGGCCGAGGCAAACCAGCGCAAATCTGATGCAATAGCACCAGCAGCCGCACGCAAGTCCTTGATAGCTGACGTAATCAAAATTCAAAAGAGCCCGGACAAGCGTTAAATAATATTAACAATCAAAACTTAATTTTTCTCAATTCTTTGAAACCAACAAAGTCTTTGCCTGTTTACTGCAAGTGCAGGCAAGTGACAGGTATCTACTGTCCAACAAAATTAATAGTTTCAATATATTGAAACAAACACAAAAGTTATCAAAAGTTGTAACTTATAACAAATTAAAAGTTGAACTTCAAATTAATTAATGAATTATTTGCAACAGACAGACTGGCTGTGTTATTTGAGATATACAGTAGTAAGTAAGCACAGAATATGTGTTACCTAGCAATATTATCTATATATTATAACAAACAAAGGTTTATGAAAAGTTTGGTTGTTATAAGTAATGATTCAAACTTAATAATTATAATTATGAGATAAACTAAATTTACTAAATGTATTGATACATACAGCTGTTATGTATCGAAACAAACTGACTTATTAATGCAACAACAAATTTAAGTTAGATTTTAACAATACAAATCAACAATTACTGATTGAGGTTATGTATGACATGTGTTTCAAATTATCTAGGTCAACTTATACAATTACATATTATGTATTTTAGACAATACTGACCTGAGAACACTATAACACTGATTACAAATGAGATATATAGCTCATACAACACCAATCTGAGTTCAGATTCAATCAACGGCTAAGATACAACAGCGCTCTGCACCAAAAATTTTGTGTAGAATTACCGCAGGCAGGCAGGTATTTTCAGGGTGCGCAGTGGAAGATGTAATACATCTACCTGACCATGATAGACAAGGATCCAGACACAATGCACTGCGTTGCACAGCGAAAACAAGTACTAAGTAGGTACATGAAAATTTTACCTTATATCTCCTGGTGATGTTCTTGAGTGGAGTCCTGGAGGCAAGCTAGATACACACAAGACTAAAATTGGCCAATATTAGCAAGTGAATTATCTTTACTTTACCAGACTCCAACGCAGCGCCTTCAATGCACGATGCAAGTTCACAGGATTCACAATTCACAATTACAGTTTGCAAATGTCAATGTTCAACTCAACTTTTGCCGAGCAAACCAAAGGCGGCAGGGTAAGAATTCACAATACAAATTCGCAAAGCTGGTTTATGTGCTTTCAAAAGGGCGATCAATTTATAACAGTATTCCACGCGAGAGGGCAAAAAGCCGTGTTAATTTTTCAAGGCGGCAACGGAAGTGACAGTTCAGTGTGACCATTGTCAGAAATTTTCGATAGACTAAACAAAATGTTACTTAATCGATATAATCGATTTGACGTATAATAAAAACTAATTCTATTTCAAACAGATAATGTCGGCTAATCTCAGGAACTAGCAGGCGGATTTAAAAAAATGTTATTGCCTATGGTAGCCCAATTATTCTGAAAGGCTATATATAGACTATATAAAATTACGCCACAACTTTTAGGGGCCAGACAAAAATAATAAAATGGTCAAACGAGAAGGGGGAGGGTTGGGTCAAAGGCAAAAAAAGGCTAAACGAATAGGATACAATCTATATGGGTATCGTTTTCGAGATTATCGGGACGCTGATTAATAATATGAAATTTATTTAGTGATCCAAGATGGCGGACGGGAAATCAAAGGTGGTGGATGAGAAAATTTAAAAAATCAATATGGGTATCGCCTTCGATATTCTAAGGGGTGGGGAATCGAAATACAACATCTATTTCGTGATCAAAGATGGCGGATGGGAAATCAAAGATGGCGGATGGGAAATCAAAGATGGCGGATGGGAAAATTTAAAAAAATTAATGTTGGTATAGTCTGCGATGTTAAAGGGGATGGGGAATCCAAATTATACAACATCTGTTTCGTGATTCAAGATGGTGGATGGGAAATCAAAAATGGCAGATGGGAAAATTTAAAAAATCAATCAAGAGAATCCAAATATAACATCTATTTCGTGATCAAAGATGGCGGATAGGAAATCAAAAATGGCGGAGATGATTTTTTTAAAGTCGATATGTGTATCGTCTCCGATATTTTAAGGAATGGGGAATTCAAATCACCATCTATTTCGTGATCAAAGATGGCGGATAGTAATTTTTTTTAAAAATCGATATGGGTATCGTCTCCTATATTTAAAGGGAAGGGGAATCCAAATCCAACATCTATTTCGTGATCAAAGATGGCGGATGGGAAAGTTTAAAAAAATCAATATGGTTATCGTCTACAATGTTTTAAGGGATGGCGAATCCAAATACAACATCTATTTTGTGATCAAAGATGGCGGATGAAAAAAATTTTTAAGTCAATATCGGGTATCCTCTCCGATGTTTTAACCTATGAGGAATGCAAATACAACATTTATTTCGTGATCAAAGATGGCAAATGGGAAATCGAAGATGGCGGATGGTTTTTGCTGGGTCATCTGTCTATACATATAGGTATTTATCTATCTATAAGTACATATAGGTATACCTTTGTAAACTCTGAAATTTTAGATTATGTATTGGTAGCTTTGGTAACTTTATTCAGAACTTCCTAGAAAAGTGGTTTGAAAAAAAAGAAGGAATAAGCAAAAAGACCTTTAAAAGGCGATACAGGGTTCGCCTGGACAGCTAGTAAATCATAAATGTACGTTAAGAACGTACAAATGTATTGAAATCGTACCTGTTTAAACCTGGCTGTGAAGAGGTGTGGCTAGCTGGTCAACAGCAACCGTGATTTTTCAGAATCTTTATTTTTATTGCCGTGATGTAGACGATATTTTATTTAAAACCCAAGTGAACGAAATGTTTTTCCAAAAATCAATTACGAATAACATAGCATAGCATAACATATCTTCACGCCTTTTATCCCCGAAGGGGTAGGCAGAGGTGTATTACACACCCACACTTCGCCAGATATGTTTCGGTCCCAATGTAATAGGGGGCGAGCCTATTGCCATCTACCGGGCTTATTATGACGAAAAACTTAATTTAAAATACTAGTGGCCACATTTTAATAGGCAAACTAGTAGATAAGAAACTCCTTAAAAATTGGTTTGTAGCAAAAACTCGATGAGTGCACAATTTTTTTGCGGGATCTTAGACTATAACATATAGAAATATCAATACAAAGCGTGGTCTAAATTGAACATGTCAAAATAAATTGTTTAAATATATATTGTGTTGAAAAGAAAGAAATATTCTTGGTCTCTGTCTGTATAGATTGGAGGGAATAATAAAACAGGTTGAGATTAGATTACAATAGGTACGCGTTGGCTTCAGATGACACCAACTTATCGAGATTGGGTATCATTCGGCTTTCTAGTACAATATGACAAGAAGAAATATTGTGCTATGCATTTTTCATACGAGCTGTAATCTCTAGGGTAGTCCACAGCTCTTCGACCCTTGGTTTTTACTTAGATTAATTCAACACATAAAGGTAACATTGAACTCTGATTTCCCCCTAAATAAAGGATATCAGCGCATCGGTTTCTTAAACATTATTTTTAAAGGTCACACTTTTAATTTGATTGAATATACGTATTTACTTTATCATATAGCTTTTCTCAGGACACTGCTGGACATAATATGCCTCTAATTTACGTCATAAGAGCATTGTGAATCAGTAAGAGGATTTGACCAGCTATACCACGCTGGTCAAAAGGATTGAAATAGATCTGAAGTTAGATATCAAGTTTTCCACCTCTTGCCAAGTATACAATTTGCTTCGTGTATTTGTCTAAAGCACTTCATACGATATTCAAGGATCTAAATGGCGTGAAATGCGAAGCTCATTGAGGTGGATGGACATAACGAACATGAAGAAACTATACATGTTCCTTGGTGTCCGATCATTTAAAAAAAAAACAAATGAAAAACTTTCATTTGACAAATAAATTTGACAAAATTATACTTGATAAATTTATTATTTTACAAACTATTGTTTAATAAACTACTCATTACACAATATATTTACTATAAAAAAGTTATTATGCTAAAACATTAATTTACAAATTTTTTATTTTTTTAAACATGTTAGGTATTTGGCAAAACAACGTAAAGCATAAATAACATTTGACAAAATGCCTTGCTTGGTAAATATTTTAGTAATCAAAGTCTACGTTAAAACAACAATCTTTGTGTAGGGTCAACTGAAACAATGGCTGGTTAGGTTAGGTTAGAACTGCGACCACAACGCACGAGCCGTGCGAGCGAAGCGAGCGTGCCGCGGCAGCGGCCGGCGAGTGCCAGAACCGAATTCTACTTATTTCGCTTAATTCAGGCAGTGTGTATTTTTTTTAAAAGACTTAAGTTTCTTTGGAATTAGTATTAATACAAAATTCATAGACTAATGATTGGTCTCGCTCTGCTCTACTAGACGGAGCCCTCATACTTGTAAAATGAGGCAGAAAAACCATGCCAGCTGGCATGGTTTTAGGCTGTCACACTGACAGCCGTGTGTCAGGTGCATATATCCACCAAATTAATTATGCAAATAATTCGCTGTACAATGCCAAGTTGCGCTTTTATCCCGTGTAAAAATAAGTCAACAAGCAATAAGAAGGACTCTGGGATCATATACCATCTGTAACATAACAATAAATTTGAAATTTCACCCTAAAATTACATTAAACCAAAAATTTCATTCGATGTTGCTGCGCGTAGAAGAACAATTTCCTCATAGTTGAAATTTTTGTAATAGGTATCAATGTATTGTTATTGTATTTTTAAATATAATCTATTGCATTTATCTAACCTTATTATTTATTTAACATATTTATGTATTGTTTAATGTTTACATTAGTAATTTATATACATAAAGTGTTGAATTAAATATATAAGGCAGTCATCTTGAACAAATATGAGCTCATATTGTTTTACAAAGTAACAGTAGTGATAGGTCGCACATGCGTTTGGACTTCATTTTAAGCAACAAAGATAAGATAAGATTCCTTAATAAGTAATTTAAAATCTTTCAACACAATTTGGTACCTAGAACAATTTTATCTATTTTAATTATTAGTAAAAAGATCTAAAAAAGTTCAACAATTTACGCAGTATCTTCTCGTGGTTACAGAATAAATATATTTTGGGCCTCACATTCAGCTACTCATTACACGTAGATGCTATTAGAATAATTAGGTATATACGTATCGCAGTCATTCACCATTACCATCGTCCTAGCGTTATCCCAGTTGCATCCAAGACCTTGCGACTTGGAGCCTGGCCGCTTACATACTACTTAGTCCAACCAGACATGACAGAATATCTGCTTTTCCACAGAGCGGTTGCCATCTGATTCCGTAACCCAAAGGGATAGCGATATTCCATGGGTTTAGACCAGTATCAGTTCGTTTGAGGGGACTGACTCCCCGTAAAGAATTTCAAAGATCTTAATGAAAGCCGGGACTGACGGTTTAACATGCTCTACGAGGCACGGGGCAAGCGATCATTAGCAATCTTTGAAAAGACAATGGTGCACGCGGGCACGCCGTAGATTCAAACTCGAAACCGTCTACATGGCAGTCTGTTAATATTGTCTATCGTTACTTGTGAGTTTTGGTGTCTACATGACTATTAAAAGTAAATAAACCTTAGTAAAACTTAAAAGGTCAAATTGGTATACGTACTAAATAATGTGTAACTAACAATTGACGGCTAGAATGGAAATAGAATGCACTATTTTCTAATTAACTTATAACTTACAAGATTATTTTGAATACGTAATAATTTGTAAATATATGTAGTAACCTATTTGGATACAACCAAATCATTGGATAATATACCCACCATTTTTTCGATGATGAAACCTGCGCCTAACCCATACACGAATAAATTGATGCTTTTAAGACATAGATAGACCACAGTATGAAATATTTTCCTATTAACTCGGGTAACTGTTGAGAAGCTGACAACACAATTCTTCACGCATGCGTCTTGATGCTTTTGATTGACACACACTGTCATAATGAGTTGCCTCACTTATGGACCTATTTTTCTTAGGCAGTGCGGTGTCTAGTATAGCGAAGCGATACCAATCATTTGTCTAAGACAAAATTATTACTTGCCTATAAATAATCTGTCCAATGCAATTAAATATTTTCAAAATTTCGCGTAAGTATTGGTTAGAAATTAGTTATTTTTAAAAACTAATAATTTATCTTCTAACTTTTTGTACAATCACCAATTTGGCAAGCGAATTATTTAGTCAAATGATTATTTTTAAAATAATTATTTAACATTTTAATTATTTTCCAAGTAAAACGTTTTCGAAACCTGTATTATGTCAAATGATTATTTTTAAAGTAATATGTTTGCGAAATGAAAGTTTGTCAAATGATTAGTTTTTCAATCGTTGTTTGTAAAATGATTTATTGTCATACATTTTTTGTCAAACAATAGTAAACCATGTTCCTTTTAGTTACCCTAATAAAGCTTACAGCTGAAAACTGCTTAGTTGTTTGCAAAGGGATTGAACGGTTTGTTTTCAAACCTTTTATTTGTTTCATTGCGTGCAGAATACTCTAGGAAGCGTTCCCAAACATTATATTCTACATAGAACCTTCCAAGAACATTTTTGTAATTTTTTTGTTACTAAGGTGCATATGTATATGGCACTGACTTTATTAAGTGAAAGTAACGATAAAGTTGTTTTGTATTAAGTCTCTAATAACTTCTAAACCAATTATTTGTTGATAAAGAATAACACTGGTCTCCACCAGGCTCCCCTTAATTAAATGAATTTCGAATACTTTAACTTTTTTATGTGTGAGAATAAGAATAATACACAGAACTAGGGTTAGGTACGCATTGAAATTACTGTGTTCGGATTTTATAGCAGTTCATTGATTTTACTGAGATAACATTTGAACCGAAGGATCTTAAATTTTCGTAAAAAAGACGATCGGTACAGCGTGTAGCGGTTAAACCACTTTAGCCTACGAGACAGATGAACATACTTTCGTCTTAATAATATAAATACTTTTCTAAACAAGAATCGAACCTACTTCGCCATCACTCAATACATTAAATAAACCATAAGGAAAATATCAATCTATTTCCATCAAATCGTGATCACGTTTCGTTCCCGCAATGGTATATTGGATCACCATTACTTGTTTTCTATCAAAAGAAAAGCCGATTTCAATGTCCATTTTCCAAATCGTTTGCGAGGAACGAATGTTTCGTAAAAACAATTCTGAAATACGCATATGGCCGCAGCCTTTATTGGTGAAAATATATTTTAAATATATAATTAAGTATATACATCCTTGGGCGTAGCCAGGCATCTGTTCTGAGTAAAAGGGGTGGAAGCCACCCCTTTTACTCAAAAACACAACAGACAAAAAAAATATATTATTCGTGCTGCTAATAACGTTAACTTTACGTTTACCAAAGAAACACAAAAATATTGTCAATTGACGCATACGTGTGCGGTAATTTACGCGATCGAAACTCGTTAAAACATTTTGTATGGTCTTCAAAACATTTTTGACCCGCTCTTAGATAAATAATTTCAAAGGACGAAATCAAAAAAGTAAATATTATTTACTCTTTGCTCAAGGTTGTAAGAAAGCTGTCGTGAACGTCTTGATTATTTTTGTCTTTGTCTTGTCACCGAGATGCCATTGTCGGACAACATTTAGATGTTTACTTGTTACGTGAAATAACTGTTCACAAAATATAATCAAAGGCTTGCAATAAACGACGAGGGAAGTGTATTTATAAGGTACCAGCGATCCCTCTGGGCTTGGAATGGGTAATTTACATAAACCTTTATATATCACACGTTTCAACCTTACTCCCGAATCATTCTGTCTATAAAAGAAAACCAAATGACAAGCCGTTTATTAGTTTTTGAGTTTATCACGAACAGGCAGACCTGATGACAGACGTGGCGGAGAAATCTATTTTATAGTGTAAAAGATATTACAATAATGTTTATTTATAATAACACGTCTTCGTCGCCCCAAGTTGATTAACTGACAATACGTTAAGCATTATGTCCAAAGGACAATGGCAGAATTCGGTCTGGGTTTGTTGTGGCGACCTTAAACTTCATATGAAAAAAAAAAATTGGTTGCCTGTAAAGTCGGTATACGGGCGAAAGTTTTACGTGACAACGACTTTGAGTGGTAAAATAATTTTAATGTGAATATTCATTCGTATAGTAGGAAGAAGGATGAAAGACGCGTGCCTTTCACTTTTTATGTCTGTCTCTCTCGCTCTTAGGCGGGCCGCGTGCCTCTCACTCGCTCTCATTGTGAGCGCATAACGTGAGCGGAGCGTAACGCAGTTTCTTAAAGTGTCACCCGGCAAACCAATTTATAAGACGTTGTCACGTCACGTCAAAACAAATTGGTGTTTTTTCTACGATTTTTAATATTTTCACTTTGTCTCGTTAAAGCTGGAGTATTTTATGATGATAAAAAGCATTCCAATTGATTACGAACTAGGTACCTACTTTATTATTTGATTGTTGCCATAGACAATGGTGTGAAAGGAATAGACGAGAGTGCTATTGATCCGTATCGATTATTAAAATATAATTATTAAAATGCAGTTATTAAATCTTTAATTAACATTATATCAATAAGCTAATAATTTTTTAAGCAAAACAACTTTTAAATCAAATAAAAACGTCACAGCATCGTTTTAATGTTGTATCGATTTCACATAAAATCGATTTAAAATGTGCAGCTCTGCTTTTGTCTTTGGCTGTGACAGTTAGATGCTACAGAATACTTCCATGTTTTGATGTCAATCTGACATAATTTCATTTGATAATTCAAATGTACCTACATTGTTCATTCTTAACTAAAAACTAAAACATCGATATCTTGTTTTACCGGGTTTCCCGAGTGAAAATAGACTCATTTATAGACTCTGTTACTTACGCCGAATTTTTTGAAATATTTTTTATTACTGTGCACTTCAATTTAATTTCAGACATTTCGATGTATGGAGATCTGCCATTGTCCTTTCTAAATAAGGTTCATACAAAATATATCGTGGGTATAATGGAAGAACTAAATAACTCAGATTTTGGCCAAATTGACCTTTTACCATTTTCGTGAACCCCAAAATGTGCCGCATCTTTTGGTCTAACAAACATTCTTATATCTTAACCCAGTCCAAAAATAAAGCCATTTTTGTGTTTCAATTGTAGAAATAGATATGTATACATGAACATTAAATATTCGTAGAAAAAATGAATAACTCTATAAATAAATGAACAACTGTGACTTCTGATCACTTACGTATGAAATGAATTAGCTAAGTTGAGTTATTTAGTTCTTCCAAGCACGAATATATTTTAATGCAACTAGTCAAGTTGAAGGAAAACTAAACAACTTGAGTTATTTAATTCGGGCATTAATGAACGTTCTTTCGTTTTTAAATAAGTATTTTTATTTATTTCTTCTTCGAGAAAATGTAAATTTATAAGAGATTCCAATCAAATAAATGTCAATAGGTGAAGTTATTTAATATTTCTATTTATAGTATACGCACGTTAGCGAAGTTATCGTATAATTCAGTAGTACAAATTAGCGCGAAATAATGTGAACCTATAGATAAACCATTCTCAAAGTGTGCTCCGCACAGCGCCAGGTCTCCACGAAGCATCTCTAGAAGCCTCACGGCAATATTGCTCCAATTAAAATAAAATAACTAAAATATAACTAAATCACTAGATAGCAGAATACAGCAAAATTATCGATTTAGATTCTAAACTCAGCATCAGCCCCTTACAGTCCACTGCTGGACTAGGCCTCTCCTTAGAAGGAGTAATTGGCCTACTATACCACGCTGGCCAAACGGATTGGAATAGGGTTTGTTTTAAGTTTTCCTTCTCTTACAGTGCTGTTCTCTGTATGCAGAGATGGTACGATCCTTCTGTCGGCTCTTACGACACCCATGGGATAATATAGGGCGGTGACATTGCGTATTTTTAATCCGCCACCACACTAAACTCACTGCAACTTAAGATTTATTACAATCGGATAATTATAGTACCTATAAACAGATATAGTATTATTAGACATACTATGTTACTAAGCTAGGCAGCGATAGCCTAGTGGAGATATCAACAGACTGCCATTCACAGGGCTCGTATTAGAGTGGCTTGTCTCGTGCCTCAGAGAGCAGATCTTTAAGAATGGGTGGTATGGTCACCCCTCCCTACTTTTTCTGACATCAAGATTTGATGTCTTCCAGCGACCGGTGCAGGCTAGGTTTCTTAAAGGCTTTAGTACCGTGGGCCAAATTCATACAGAGCATACTTTTTCATAGGTTATGTAGAAATTCGAAGAGTAAAACCGGCCGCTGTGGCTGGCTTTTGTGGACTGAATGCCTTCAACTCCATTGAAATTGGGCTGTCCTGCAATGCACTGCCTACACTACAATATGTCTCTCAGAGAGCTATGAAAAGGACAATGCTAGGGATTTCGCTGATTAATAATTTCCGGCACGAGATTATCCGGCAGAAGACCAAAGTAACTGACATAGTTCAGAGTTATAGCAAATTGAATGGGGGAACTTATGGTATGTCGATTAAAAAGCAGGTTCTTAAATTAACGCCACGCCTCAGCAAGCGTAATGTTGGCCGCCAGAATGGGTCTTGTGGCATACCGTGAGGAGGTCCACCTCTAGGAATGATAGGCTGATTAAATGAATTAAATGAGAAGAAGTAGTTAATATTATTATTATTTGAACATTACACGCCTTCTTCCTATTATGAAAGCTTGCCGGTGAGAAAATACCTCGCGCGATAGCGAGCAAGGCATGACGTGGCAAACCGATACTCCGAAGAGGTAGACAGAAGTTGTAATAATTACACCCATATTTGGCCATGTCATGCATTTTTAGGTCCTACGTAAAAATGGAGTCTATTGACGTTGCTGGGCACATTGCCAGACTTCGTTCTACTAGTGAGAATTCGAAAAAATCAGTTACTTAGACTCTTGCCCAACCCGGGTATTGAACCCAAGACCTCTCGATCTACAGACGCATAGCTTATTTACTGGGCCACGTAGGCAATCAGTGACGAAATAAATATAAAGTATAAGAAGATTTATGTCAGTAATATAGTCTTTTCTGCAAATGTGGAACTTTTTGCACAACTTCTACCCTCAATTCGTCTAGTAATAGAGCGTAGTATGCTGCTGTAATAGTTATCCCTTCCCAGCCGAAAAACGCCTTTGTCCTTTGGAGTCGGTTCCTCCTTAGTAATTTACTTTTTGGAATGTATGTATTATTGATTTGGGCGTATAATAGTGTATCCAGGTTGCATCTACAGTCATTAATTATAGCAAAACTTGGATCATAGGCCTAATCTACGCAAAGAGATCATTAAAAAAAATTCATTCGATTTTGGTCTTAACGTGAGCAAGCGCGGCACCCATCGTGCTGGGAGCTTGCTTATGCTTAAACCTTGATTTAATATGTAGCTAATACATTTGTTAGTCATTTTCATAGCCTCTACTATCTCTCTTACTCAATTCAGCGGTCGTCTAACTCCATTTGGTGAAATTTAGAGCAGTTATCATCAGTGGTTGCAGTTTTTGGACGTCGCGGACCTTCATCTGTTCCCTAGCTTTTACGACCAAGCTTAAATTCAGCTGCCCAAAATTTCATTGTGGTAACTGATGGAACAGAGAGACAGCGGTAGTCTAATGGAGGTACCAACGGCAGTCCATGCAGAGGGTATCGGGTTTGAATCCACAGCACGCACCAACGACTTTTCAAAGTAAAGTGCGTATTAAATTGTTAATTATCGCTTGCCCCGTGCCTCGGCGCACGTTAAACTGTCGGTCTTGGCTGTCATGATGATCTCTGACTCTCGTTACGGGGAGTCAGTACTCTCAAATAAACTGATACTGTAGACCAGTGGAATATCGCTATCCCTTTGGGTTGCGGAGGTCAAACGGCAGTCGCTCTGTGGAAAAGTTGATATTCTGTCATATCTGGTTAGACCAGTAAACGAACCTCGGGCTTTAAGACGTGTAAGTCTTGGATGCAACCGGGATAACGCTAGGGCAATGATGATGGAGCCGAGAGTCCCCATAAACAGAGTTTTAATCTAATTTAAATGGTGTCGGGGTATTGCCTTTCAAAAACAAAAATTTAATGACAGCTCGATACAAAATTTCCCTTTTACACAAAAAACACTCACATCAACTCAATCGTATGGCTGTCAAATAGCAATTACTGGTACAGAACAGCTGAAATGTTGGGTAACTGCCACAAGTAGAACAATTACATCTACAACACTTTTTTTTGACGAGCGCTGCTTCCTTCAGGTTCAGGTCGGAAACTTTTCATACCACCCTAGTATCTTTTAATGCAAAGGAAAGTTATTTTTGTTTTAGTTGATTTAAGAAGATTTATTTTAAGTAATTTTTATTGTAATATATAATTTTACTATTTTGTTGCCATACCTAATTCTGTTAATTTGATATTGTAATTTTAGGTTTTTTTATATATTTTTTTATATAAAATGTTACTACTTCCAATCCAGGTCTTTTATTTCATGTGAGATCAATAATCAGTGATAAAATTTCACAGATAATCTTTCAGTAAGAATGCCTAACTTTCGTGTTTAAGTATTTCTTTAGGTTCAAAACTCAATAAGTGTACTTAGTTTACCCAAATTCATGTATTCACATTCATTTAATGTGTGGGAAAACTGAATAACTACATTATAGAATTAGCTAACTACGGTATGTTTGCAATATCTTGGTGTGGCAAAATTGGATAACTTGGTTTTTTATTTTTATTATTTTTTTGGTTCATGATAAAAGTTAGTTAAATCAAGCATAGAATCGACAGCAAACATGCTTAAAGCATATAAAATCGCCTACTGTAAAATTGTTCTCTATTACTTAGAAATGTAAAAAAAAGTGTCAAAAAACAGTAAATCGCGATTATCTCGAAACTTGAAATTTTGAGTTATTCAGTTCTTCCATTATACCCACGATATAGATATATATACACATAACACTAAATGCGTTTGTACATAATGCAATGCAAATTACACTAGCCCATCCAATTCAGTACAGCGTTTCTATATGGTCGCAAGATCAACTAATTTTGCACACAATATATTGGACTGGCTCCGTCTAATTTTGGCCCACATTATAACTTTCCTGTTATATGGAACAAATTTTGACCCTGCAATTTCCGTATTCTGCGACGCTAGTAACGATGATAATAATTAATAGTCTGTCGCTAAAAGGAAATTGGTTAATTTTGGATGGACTGCGTTACGCTACAAATAGAGTACTCTGTGTTTAATGCAAGCAATTTGTGCATATATACGGCCCTTTGTAGTCTACTGTAGACACATGACATGTCTATCCTTATTTGTACCATAAGAGCATTTCAAGTCAATATGATGTTTGTGAACGTGGCAGTAAATGTTAATAAACATAACATAACTACACGCCTATTATCCCCGAAGGGGTATGCAGAGGTGTAGTACACAGCCACTATTTGCCAGTTATGTTTCGGTACCAATGTAATAGGGGGCGAGCCTATTGCCATCTACCGGGCACTTGATTAAGCGAGCGATAGTTAACATTTAAAATAAATAGTAAATATATAAGCTTAAAGTAATAATGCTTTAAATTTGACGTTCATAAGTGTCACTTTGTGATTTAAATGAATAAAGGATTTTAACTTTGACTTTCACTTTGATTTGGCCTACTATAGGTAACACGCCGGTCAGACAGGCATAAAGTTTGTTGACTAGTTTTGCATCTCCTCCGCAAGATACTATTTGATTCGTGTATTTTCCTTAGTCATTCAGTAGAAGAGAATTATTTATCTCTTTAAATAACAACACAATTATTTTAATTAATTTAACTTAAATCGCATATCCCCTCCAAGATAACGTTTAATGGTGATTGTGGATTTAAATTAAGCTACGATTGTTATAAATTAGGGTAGTAATTTTCATTTATTACCTATCTCTTTCTTTATTGCCTCCGAATTTCAAGGGTTTAGTCAAGGAAATAACATATATTCACGCCTTTTTCCCGTCGGGGTAGGCAGAGACAACGGAACGCCATTTGCATCTATCCTTACAAACCTCACGCGCTTCCTCTACATTCATTACTCTCTTCATACATGCTCGCCGGTTCCGGGTGCTTCGGACGTTGCAATTGTTTAAGATGTCCCCAATCTGATCGACGAATGTCCGACGAGGTCTGCCGCGACCGACTTGTCCACGTTACCCTCATAAATTTGATGCGTCACTCTTTCTTCACTCATTCGCTCGACGTGCCTAAACCATTTCAGCATTCCTTTCTCAATTCTTGTCACGACATCTTCTTTCAAGCCACATCGCTCTCGTATTACTGCATTCGGAATTCTATCAGTCATTCTCACCCCACACATACTACGCAGTGAACGCATCTCAACTGCGTTAATTCTGCTTTCATGCTTTTTCTGCCACACCCAACACTCACTACCGTACATCAACGTAGGCACAAGCACTCCATTATGAACCGCCGGTCGCGCCTGTTTTGCCACATACTGGCCGCTCATGCATCTGGCATGCAGCGCTCCATTTACACAGTTTCCCGCAGTCACTCTCCTTTCAATATCTCCTTCGCATCTTCCATCTCTTGTTATCAAGGAAAGAAGCCTTTAAATAATAATATCCGACGACAATTCACATCTAAAAAAAAGAAACCCAAACTAAAAAAAGCTATGACAGTGGTTATGATAATCAGGCAAGTGATAAGTATTACCTAGTTCATGATCACCCAACTTCTATAAAAAAGCCACTTCAGATTTATTTTAGTACAAATGTACCAAAATAAAACTGAAGTATAATAATGTAATAAACAGTCATCTACAGTTAATATAATGTACAGTCAATGGTACTAGTATGTCTATTGAACTAGATTTCTATTAGGCTAGACAAGGCCTATTACAAATGATCTAAATTTATTCACTGTAGGAAATAGATAAATCATTATTGCGTAGAATGGTACGGCGTAGTCCGCTTTGTGTCCACTCAGTGAATAGAGACTTGTCAATAACCATTAGCCCGATTAACACAGACAGTCGTTTTAACTGCGAAATAAAACACAAGTATATTTGTGGTGGAATGTGATGGTAAATGATACTGTCTGGCCGTAGTTAAGCGTACTTATCAAAGTAATTAAAATAGTAAATTGGTTAGGTTAGGTTATCTTATTTTGCATAGGAAATTCTAGATTGTTCGTAGTTATTTGTGAAGTTACACAAGGTTATTTGTGGTGGAATGTGATGGTAAATGATACTGTCTGGCCGGAGTTAAGCGTACTTATCAAAGTAAGGAAAATAATAAATTAGTTAGGTTAGGTTTAACTAACATAGGTATTTGAGGTATTAATATCTCTACTTACACTGACGTTTCGACCGTGTTAAACCGTTAAAAAATATGATTATTTCAAATTGACTCCAAGCCGCCTGATCTTTAGCAGTCAGGGAGTCCTCTAGTGAAAGCTATCATCCCAATATTAGACCAATATATCATGATAGCTTTCACTTTGATGGCCCAGAGTAACGCTTTTTCTTAAGGATCAAAGTAGGAAGAGAACACACCATGGGCTAGTAATGAGCTCCACGTCTTAGTGTAAGATAAGCATATCGCACATAGTGTTAGAATTGTCAGTAGAACGGCCTAGAAATTAGCTACCCACCTATATTAATAATACATGGATATCCTTACTCATGAATAAGATACAAATTTAGGTTTACCACAAAACAATTTACTTATCGTACAAAGAACAAGGAGTCCTATTAGCTTTTGTAATACCGTATCATCTTACTTCCGTACATATATGAGAAGGGATAGAAAATCACAGTCGTCCCTAAACTATCAAATATGTATATAAGTCCACCAAAAGGTACGGATAATGTGCGTCTACTTAGGAAAATTAAATTCCTTGCCCTTCTTAGGTAAGATTGATGGAGATTAAAATATTTTGATAATAAGAGAACAAAGTACTCGATGGCCGACTTTTGTGTTCAAAGACTTATTGTTGTGGATTTACTGGTAAGATTTAGCTTTTGCCTGGTTGAGTGATTTTCTTTTCTGTAGAATATAATTCAATTTTATTTTTATTTAAGGTTTGTGCAATTGATTTTCATGGAAAACGTTTGAAAACGGAGGTGATTTCTCCGAAATCTTAATATATAAAATCCTTGCGTTACTGACTGACTGACAGACACGCTACAGCCGAAACTATTGGGTGCAGGAAGCTGAAATTTGGCATGAATGTTCCTTGGGGACCGTAGGGGTGCACTAAGAAGAAATTTACCGAAATTCCCACGGGATCGGCCAAAACGGATAAATTTAAAAAATGCAGGCGTAGCTGCTGGCGTCCTCTAGTTGGAGATAAATAGTAATAGTAAGGTGGTAATGCTGTATAATTAGACACATACATATGTTAGACAGCCAATAACCATCTTAACAAGTTAAATAAGAACTTAAACACCTGCGTTGTTTCCTTAACGGCCGGTCGCTATATTTGATCTGTCCATAGATTTGGCTAATAGAATACATAATATATTTGAGATAAGCTCCATACAAAATAAATGAAATACAACAACTGAATTCACATAATCATCAAAAAGGCATTGGTACGCGCAGTGGATTCGACCCGATACCCTGTGCCTAGCAGTCCGTTGGTATCTCCTCTAGGCTATCGAAACAATCACGTTGGCTAAGCCAAGGGCATAGCTAGTTCCTGTATAAGGCTGATTTTAGTCTCACGCTCACCGTCAGCGCTCATAGCTCAGCGCGTCGTTTGTCAGCGCTGAGGCTCAGCGTGGCTCGTTTTAATATCGTACTGACCGCCTTACTGTACAGTCGACGATCAAAATGCGGAGTGTATTAATTATTGCTGCTTTGTACTATCAATCACAAAAAAATAAAAATCGCTTTGTACTATCAATCACAAAAAAAATAAAAATCGGCGACGACAAAGACTCCATGTTCATCCATTGATTGAGCAGAGAGCCGTTGCAGGAGAATATGTCTTGTCATATGGCACTTTGAGGGCTGACAAAAGTAAATTCTTTAGGTAATTACTTGTGAATGTCAGATAGAACTTTTGACGTATTACTGGCAAAGATACAGGATAAACTGGTCCATTGCAGCCTACGAATCGTGCCTATACCACCGATTGAACGACTCATCGATAACTCGACCTGTATCCACTTCGCAATTCGCCATGACTGTACGCGCTGATGACATCCGCTCCGCTCGACACTAAAACGCTCACTGAAAGCAGAGGCGCTCGAGCGATCGTCAGCGCTGACAGCTACGCGGGGCCGACGCGCGATGCGTACGGCTGCGTAGCTATCAGCGCTGACCACCGTGCGCGCTGATAGCTACGCGTCATTCAAAAACGCTTCCTAGAAGTTCATATATCTCGACCATCAGCGCTGATGGTGCGCGTGCCGTCAGCGTAAGACTAAAACCAGCCTAAGAAAACAAGTAAAATATCGGCTCAAAATGAAAACGATCAAGTGAAGGGCAAGTGAAGAGAAAAGAAAGATCATTAACGTCCTCCAGTTTAATTAAACGATAAAACTTGGCCTGAAGTTTTAATTTCAGAATGATTGATGGGAATGACGGCGATGTGTTTTGAATTTTTGTGGTCAAAACACGAAAGTGTAGACACAGTAATTCAATTCTGTGCAAGAATTCAAGAGTCTAGTAGGTATATTTTATTAACTTCGACCGCGTATACGCCCGTGTCAATTATACCCCTTCTTCAAGAATTATACTTTCAGAATCTATAATGTTAAAATCGTACAGAAACGTTGAATGTTTGGCGAAGTCCGCCTTATCACATTATTGAGTAATAGTTGTCTCAAGTCTGCGTCACTTACGATATTACTATTTAATCTAAGAAATCTAATGCCTAACATCTATATGTCATAACAAAGTTATCTAAAATCTATGTAACTCAATAAAAAAAAAACTGCAAATTACTTTAGTCTAACATATAAAAGCGCATTTGTACCTACATCTGTTCCGACTTTACAGTGACTAAATTGCTCCTCTTTGTGAAGTTTTCACGCCCTGAAAAATGTGAGTTCTTTTGAGACACAAGCTGTATGACAAACGGACGATAAAAAGTGCCACTTATGCTTTGATATAATATTGTTTTAGACCTTTTAGAAGGCTTCTAAGTACTGTGTTAAAGAAAGCTCTTAATATAGTTTGATTAATGGTTCTATCTGTAATGCGTTTTATGTTTTGACTATTAATGCATACGTCATTGGACTTGTGATAAAAGTTTCATGCCTCGATAATCCTGTGAATATAAAATTTTATACCCGTGCAAGTTTTGAGCTATTTTAAGGATTAACAAAAATTTTATGTTTTTTTTATAGACTCACGCTTGTATCCCAGAAGGGGTAGGCAAAGATGTAATATTACACCCACATTTCACCATGAATTTTTGGTTGCCATGTAATACTAGTAGGAGCGAGCCTATTGCCGTTATCGGGCACATCACTAGACTCCATGCTGCATACATTTTTGAAGGTGAGATATCCTCTAAAAACTATACGCAATTGAGAAACCGTTTATTTTAAAATCATAGAGAGCCGCATCAATTTAATTTATATGTACAGATTGAACAACCGCGAATTAGACCTTCTGATTATATTAAATTAAAAAACGTCCTCAATATTAAAGTACTTTTACTTTAAAACAGTGTCGCCATTTCTTTTGTACGCCCACAGCAAATGACGGCGGTGTGACGATGAATCTTTGGATCCTTATTGTACATACACTGGTATCCAAGAAAGTTATCAATCAGTTTTAAGAAAGTGTAACTGAAATAACTATACGCTTCATTTATATTATATAACTAGCTGACCCGGCGAACTCCGTATCACTTTTTTAATGTCTTTTTCTCATTCCTTTTTTTTCTTCCATCCATTCATCCATCCATCTAGGCTTAAGAAATTTACCAAAAAAATAAAAAAGTAATTATATATTATTTAAGTTGGACCACCCTTATGTCTTACAGGTTTGAAAAATAGATTACGATCAATACTCAGACTTAAAGAATATACATATAAAATTTCATGTAAATCGGTCCAGCCGTTTCAAAGAAGTATTGTGACTAACACTGTGAAACGATTTATTTCAATCCAGTTTGCACCCGTCGTGGACAACTGATCTAGTGATATGACTCAACTACTAATATGGCCATTAAAATAGAGGTTAGAATTAAAAGAGGGAAAATTAAAGGTTGTTTGTATTAAATGCCACATCATAAAGAAATGGAAAAAAAAATATTCCAAAAAAAAAAACAAACTAAGGGTCAGCGCAGACAGAACGGAGCGCAGCGGAGAGGATTTTAAAAACGCACTGGAAATTAAAATTTAAAAATATTAAAATAAAGGGCATAAATGCTTGAACCTGACAAAAAATGCTCGCGCGTCCTCGAAAATACGCGGGCATCCGTTTAAGGACTTCATTGAAATAATTTTAAAGTTTATTTTCAAGTGCGTTTATAAAATCCTCTCCGCTGCGCTTCGTTCTGTCTGCGGCGGCCCTAAGTGTTTGGGTTTGACCATCCTTATGACTTATGGGTTTGGAAAATAGATTACGACCGATTTTCAGATCTACCAAATATATATAAGATTTCATACAAATCGGTACAACGGTTTCGGAGGAGTATTGTATCACTAACACTGAATTTGCTGAATTGTTTCCCTAACGCTGTGAAACGAATTTTGACTGCAGTATGCGTCTGGCGCGTATGACTGATCTAGAGTTATGATTAAATTACTAAGATGGCTATTAAAAATAGGGGTTGGTGTTAAAAGGGTGAAAATTAAGAGTTGCTTGTATTTTCAATGCCATATCATAAAGATAGAGAAATAAATAAAATGACGAAAAAATAAATTAATTAAAATGCGTGTACTTAGGTACGCGCGTGAGAATTTTAACTTCTTTGACATCATAAAATATTCATTTTTTATTTTTATAAAAAAATATCATTCTATTTGTTTATTTATTTTTATAAATATTTATTATTTATTCAATTTCATACTAAATAATAAATATTAATATTATAATTTCATGTTGCTTTTAAATTTTTATCAAATTTTTAAAAAAATATTCTTTATTTTGTATTTAGATAGTAAATAACCAATTATAAATATTTAACTTTAATAATTTAATAACACTTAGTATGTATTAATTATATTAAATAATATTATTTTAATTTATATCAATAAATAATCCATGCGGATGGTTAACCTCAATTATATTGGAGCACTTGAAAAAGTATCTATATTTAAAGCACAATTTTTTCACTAATATTTACGCATAGTAAATAATATTTATCAAAATATTCAGTTTAAATCACTACTGCATATAATTTATCAGCACATTTATAATTCGCACTTGTACGAAGCTAAAACACGTGTTGTGAATATAGAAACTAAAAACTTCTCCCGTGAGAATTTTGTGTCTAACATGCGCATCGTAAAAGGACAATGGGCCAATTTGTATGGAGCTTGGGCGGTCCGCGGCCAAGAATGATTTTTTTATTAATTGGTGTACTTTAGTCCTACAATTGCTGTGGACAAGTTTTATCACTGTGGCGTACTTCCAAAATTGAAAAAACACATTTTTGATATGAATCTTTTTATCGTTTTACTTACTATATCCAATACAAAAAAAAAAAAAATTAAACAACTAATCTAGATAGTCACTATATAATAAATCACAAATTATTGTAAGAATTAGTAAGCACAGTTACCATAATATGTATTATAAACATAAAACTTTTATTTGGTTATAGATAACTAAAATATCATCAATTTATAATAAATACTCAAATCCAAATTATTTTATTTGCACAAAACAGGTAGTACATTTAGGTCTTACAAAATATATGAAGTGCGCTGAATTATAACCTCAAAGAGGTGTGCAAATATTACAATTACAAAAAAATACAACTAAGAACAAATAAAACTAATTACAATTATTGCCAAAAACAATAGAAAATGTCATAATTACGATTAATGTAGTTTAATAACAATGTCAAATAATAAAAAAATGTATATATCAAATAAAATGAAAAATATGTCAAGGATTAATTGATTAATAAAAAATAATAAATGTTTCGGCGAACCGAATGTTCCTAGGCGATTTGGGAAAAGTGGACTGTAAGGATTTGGGTTCTTATCGACTAGGAAACGAAAGGGGAGCGGATTGTGAGTGGGTATAGGATATTCTAAGGATGCGGAAGGATGAGGGCACACCTACCTTGCACATCAGTCTTCTTCTTCTCAAATGGCAGCCTCCTGGTGTCTTCGAGAATCCTGAAGCTGCGTTGAATCACTCCACTACACTCGCGCGTGGTTTAGTTCTCGTTATATCCCGGGAACGGTATAAAAAAATATGGCGGTGCGGTTTTGCAGGACGCGTATGCTATACACACCCGTCAGCCGAGTCGTTCTTTCTAGACTGTCTCTCGCGTCGATGAACGCGGCGACCAATCCGAGAAAGGCGTGCCCCTTCTAGGGAATGGGATAGACAGGGACGGAAACAAAAGGCATCGCTCGCATTGGACAAGCAAGCGAAGAACGATTGACGTTCTGTAATTAGTTATCGATAGGAAGGTAGATGGCGCTACCAATAAATATAAAATGTCCACATTGAATAATAATATTATGTCATAGTAAAATTATAAATTGTCGGTCAAAAAATCAGAGACATTATAATTTCCATTTTTCATTTAGAAGCTTTACTAGTTTTTGTTTAAATATGGTCACATTTGATTCCCTGATACTTCTTGGCAATCTTCTTAATATATAAAATCCTTGCGTTACTGACTGACTGACAGACACGCTCCAGCCGAAACTGTTGGGCGCAGGAAGCTGATATTTGGCGTAGAGGTGCACTAAGAAGCGATTTCCCGAAATTCCTACGGGATCGGCCAAAACGGGTAAATTAAAAAAAATGCAGGCGTTGCTGCTGGCGTCCTCTAGTTTATTATAAATTTTGGGAGCCATGGCAAAAATAATTTTATGCATAAATGTTGTAGTTGTTTTGCATAGGCAAAGCCGATGTTTATCGCTTTGTACGCGTTTAAATGTATCTGAGGCAAGTACAAATAAAAACTTTTAAACCTTTAGTGGCCAAATTATTAGGGACAGTATTGAGATTTTTGTATTTTCTATTTTGATTGGGTTTCTGTAACAAACGATAAGTTGTAGGCCTCTTATACATTTTTTATTTGGATCTATATTCTATAAGGATCACAGAAACTACACAAAAAATATACAGAACTGTTTTGTTTTCTTCGTAGGTGTATTATTAATATTAGTAAAAATTACTAGAATAAATTTTAATATTTAGTGATGCCACCCTTTGCGGCAATAAGAGCTTCTATGCGTCGGGGCATGCTCTCAATACATGTTTTGGCATTTTCCTGGAGTTTAGAGTTATGATGCCATTCTCCGATGAGAGTTTCAATCAACTGCTGCTTGTTGGTAATCATTTTTTTCGCAATCGCCAATTTGGTGAGTTCCCACATGTTTTCTATGGGATTCATGTCTGGTGTATTCCCTGGCCAGGGCAAAACAGAGACATTTTTTTCAGCCAAAAATGCAGTAACACTTCGGGCTTTGTGGCATGGTGCCGAGTCATGCATAAAAATGTATTCGTCATCATCAGGGAACCATTCATTGACCTGCGGCAGTAACCGGGTTTCTAGTACTCGCTTATATTGGTCTTGTTTCATTGTTCCATCTACGATGTGTAGGCACCCCATGCCTTTGGCTGAGATGACAGACCACACCATGATACTAATCGGGTATTTAACCCTCTCTACAAGGCAATCAGGGTGGAATTGTTCAGCAGGGCGTCGTCTTACAAAACAACTTTTGTCGACCAAAATTTGAAAGGTTTGTTCAAACATGAACATGACATTCTTGGCATTCCAACACACATCCAACTTATCACCGAGGAAGATGCGTGATATTATAAGATCAACTAACTTATCACGTACGGCGGTCGGCTCAAAGATGCTGCATCGGCGCAATACACCGACGGCACACAACTAAATACGTGTGTATGTGTATATAGAATAAGTTTAGTATATAAGACAATAATTTTAAGAAATAAATCAGTCATTGTTCACTCCTGACTTTGACTCATTACCCTTCCCAAACCTCTCACTGCGGCCAAGACACCTTTAGCCGTCACCCTGATCGGTCTTGTGAGTCTGCTCGACCGGCAGTGAGAAAACCATTTCCACCACCCCTAAATCCTACCCAATTCCATCTGTCGCCTTAGGTCTCCCGGTGGCAGATATCCTGGACTATTATATATAAGTATTTATAAAATACGATATAGTAGGGCTAGGGGGATAGGGACATTAGGGTTTAGGGACCACAACAACGACGCCTTTGTAGGAATTAGATAGGTTGTAGGAATAGTTCATAGGACACCTAGGTTTACGACATAATACGTAGGATAGGTGTTAGATTAGATCTAAAATAGGGATAGGTTTATCGTAGGTAGGTTAGGCTAGATATAGGAACCAGTAGGCTTAAATTAGGATAACTCTAGGTTTAGGTACGTGCAAGCTTAGGGCTATACTTAAGAGCTATCGAAGGTTAGGCCCTAACTTGTCTAATGGTCCTTCGAGCAAAAGCGATATAACATCTCTGGAACTCCTGTTCCCGTAGGTTGACTAGCTGACTGACTGACACTTATTATATTGCGGGCTAGTGTTCCCCAATCGCACTAGTCTCGTGGTATAGTAAGAGACTAACTAACTTGGTTGCGTCGGGCGGTAGCGAATCAGGTATCGGTCTCCCACAAGCGGGTCGCCCCGGTACTCGAGAAGTCGCACTTACCGTTTCGAGGACGAGATTGCAACCAAGTTGAGGGAAAGACATTAGTATTTTAAGGTTTATTAGGATAGGATAGGGATAACAAGGAAGTATGGATACCCTACAAATAAATGAACTTATAAAAAGCCAAGAAGGCAACTATACAGAAATAGCAAGAGTATTTACTAATATCAAAAAGGATTCAGCATCCAGGAAAACACAAAACTACATCACCGAAAGAAAACTACGGCTGACAGACATTTATACAAAAGCGAAGGAAAATCATGCAAAACTACTTGATCAAGACATTTTGCAGGACCACGCTTACATCAAAACTAAATATTTTGACACAATTACGAAACTATACACGGAGGTTATGGAATACTTAGATAGCTGTGACCCGGGAATTCAGCAAAACAAGCCTGTTGAAGCGGAAATTAACCCAGAACTTAAACCAAACTCAAAACATTCCGTGAAGCTAAATATACAGCTATACCGTATAAAAAATCTTAAACAAGTTTTACAAAAAGCAGCATCGTCGGTGTCAGAAGACAAAGGCAACTCATATTACACAGCATTAATAGAGAATCTTCAAAAACAGTGGCGGCAAGTGGAAGAAGACCATTTTAGCATCCTTAGCGAAGAAGATATGGAACACAGCTATTTCCGAGATAATGTCTTGGACATATTAAAAACAGAATATGATGACATCATGGATCAATTGTATGATGCAATACACTCCGAAAAATCTAATCATACATCAGTAAAATTACCAAAAATCATTATTCCCCAGTTTACTGGAAGCTACGAATCGTGGAGCTCATTTTACGACTTATTTTTGAAAATAATACATCAAGATAAATTCTTAACAGCTACAGAAAAAATGCAGTATTTAAAGACATACGTCAAAGGTGACGCAGCCAAGCTAATTAAGCATCTAACTGTCTGCGAGGCTAACTATGCAACGGCGTGGTTATTGCTAACAAATCGCTACAATAACGAAAGATTGATTATTACAAAACATATTGATAACATATTAAATATACCGAAAATTATGAAGGCTACTGCCGCCAATTTAAAAAAGTTACACGATACGTTCAATGAAAATCTAGAAGCGCTGAAAAATCAGAACATAGATATATCTACGTGGGATCCGATTCTTACAAGAATTTTGAGTCGGAAATGGGATAGCGAAACTGAGGAAAAATATGAATATCAACTATTAGAGCCAAATAAATCACAACCGCTTTCAAGCATGATGAAATTTTTGGAAAAGCGTTTCAAATGCCTAGAAAATCTTAATAACGATCTATATCAGTCCAAGCCACGCTATGAGTCATTACAAACAATTAATAAACAATTAGATAATTACAGGGAAAAGTGCTGGTTGTGTAAAAATTACGATCACATAATATACAGGTGCACACGGTTTTTAGCGTTATCAGCACAACAACGTAATGACAAAGCGAAGGAACACCGAGTCTGCAAAAAATGCTTAATGCATGATTCATTTACTAGATGTCACAGTGTAAGAAATTGTAGAATTTGCGGAAATAGCAATCATCACTCATTATTACACCTTGAACTTGAATCGGAAGTATACAACAATAATAAATACGAGGGAGAGTACAAAAGGGAAAATAGAATTTATAAAGTATCGGTGCCTGAGACAAACAAACCTGAATCAAGAACCATGTCAAATATATCATTCATTTCAGAACCTGATGTACAGAAAATGACGTTGTTAGCAACAGCACTAGTACGAGTTAACGGTATAGATGGCACGCCACATTTGCTTAGAGTACTGTGCGATCAAGGTTCACAAGCCTCCTTTTGTACGGAAGAGGTAGCACAATTATTATCGTATCCTCGTAGCAAGCTCAAATCCGAAATAAGCGGTATTGCGGACGAGAAACCCAAAATATCAAACTACTGTATAGATGTCGAAATACAACCAAGATTTCCCACGGAGTATAAGCTGCCCGTAACGCTTATTATTCTACCAAAATTAACTGGTGCCTTGCCAGATAGAACCATAGAGCCGCTAGAAACAAATTGCTTAGTAAACAAACTAGTTGCAGATCCAACTTATTACAAGCGGGGTCCAATAGACATAATACTGGGCGCTCAAGAATATAGTAAGTTACTGTTAAATGGTTTACATAAAATTCAAGATGGAATTATCGCCCAAAATACAGAGTTTGGCTGGATTTTATCCGGAATTTGTAACAGCTCGAATAACAACAGTTTTAAAATTCTCAGTGTGACAACACACACTGCTGAAATGAAGCAATTAACAAGATTTTGGGAATTAGAAGAGGTTTCTGGAACGTATCAATGGTCCAATGAAGACGAATTATGTGAAAATTTTTATCAACAAACAACGAAACGTAATTCGGACGGAACTTATACCGTAAGACTTCCGTTAAAAAATACCAATATAGACTATGGAAACACGCGGCAATTGGCGGTAGCAAGACTTTTACAGTTGGAACGGAAGTTCGCAAAAAATAAAAAGTTACAAACCCAATATCAAGAGTTTCTCACTGAATATCGTGAAATGGGGCATATGAGAAAAGTTCGCAAAAGTGATTATTACCAAGGAAAATATTATATACCACACCAACCAGTAATTAAGGAGGACTCAATAACAACAAAACTAAGAGTAGTGTTCGATGCCAGCTGTAAAACAAATGATAGTATAAGTTTGAATTCCAATATGTTTACGGGACCCAGATTACAGCAAGACCTTGCTTCAATATTATTACGTTGGCGAAAACACAAGATTGTGTTTATGGCAGACATCGAAAAAATGTACAGGTTTATAAACATTGATAAACAAGACTGGGCATACCAACGAATACTTTGGCGAGATTCACCAGAAAAACCCATAGAAGAATATGAATTAACGACTGTTACATTCGGAATCGCTTCGGCTCCTTATCTAGCCATAAGGACTCTCCAAGACCTGGTTATATGTGAAAAGGAAAACTACCCAGAAGCCAGTCAGGTGGCACTACAAGATTGCTACGTCGACGACATTTTGTCAGGCGAAAATGACATACAATCAGCGAAAATGTTACAAAGAGATTTAATACGTATGTTAAGGGCAGGTGGATTCAATCTTAGAAAATGGTCTTCAAATAGTGCCGAATTACTAGAAAATATACCGAATAGTAGTCAAGATAACATGTTAAAGATACCCTTTGATGAGACGAGGAAGTCACTTGGAATACTATGGTCTCCAACAAAAGACAGTTTTTATTTTGAAATTACGGTAAATAAAAGACAACAGCCAACCACGCGATTTATTCTCTCAGAAGTCGCAAAAATATTTGATCCACTGGGTTGGTTAGCACCAGTCATAATTAATATGAAACTTATTATTCAAGAACTATGGACGAATGGAAGCGAATGGGATCAGCCCGTAAATAGCAGTATAGAAAAAAGATGGATAGAGATACAAGACCAAATGAAAACACTTGAGAGCATTTCTATCCCAAGATGGTGTAATTTTACGCCGATGGCAATATTCAAACTGCATGGCTTTAGTGATAGCTCCGAAAAAGCGTATGGAGCAGTGATATATGGTCGCGTACGTAATGACGACAATAGTTATAACATAATACTATTACAAGCAAAGTCTAAAGTAGCACCAAAGAAACAAAAGATCACACTACCTAAATTAGAGCTATGTGCAGCTCGATTACTAACAAAAATGATGGACAAGATTATAGACGTTCTAAAAATTCCGATAATACACACATATTGCTGGACAGACTCAATGATCACGCTTGGATGGATTAAAGGAGAAGCGGATAGATGGCAAACGTTTGTAGCTAATAGGGTATCTGAAATACAAAAAATATTACCTAACGCAAAATGGAATTACGTTAAAACGTGTCAGAACCCCGCAGATTTTATTACAAGGGGTGTTGCTCCGAATAAATTACAACAGTTAGAGTTGTGGTGGAACGGACCATCATGGCTGAAAAATTCGACCCTTCCGTTAACAAAAACCATACCAGAAATATGTGAAGAAATCAAACGATCGTATCACATAACGTTAAAACCATGTGATGCGGTATGGGATAGATTTTCCAGTTTCAAACGAATGATAAGAGTTTTATCTTATTGCTATAGATTTATAAGTAAACGAAAAAACACTGCAGTATTGAACCTCGAAGAAATGTCCAGAACAACAAAGCAGGTACTACTAATTGTTTAGCAAGAGGCATTCCCAGAAGAATACACATCAATTAAAAATGGATTGTCCATAAAAAAGGGCAGCAAGATATCAAGTCTTGATCCATTTATCGGCGCAGACGGCCTATTGCGCGTTGGTGGCCGGCTACATAACTCACATCTCCCATATGATCAAAAGCATCCTGTACTGTTACCTCACAACCATCATGTAACATCTATTTTAATTCATGATGCTCACTTAGCAACACTTCACGGAGGAAACAAATTAACTTTAGCATACATACAACAAAAATATTGGATCCTTGGAGGAAAACAAGCAGTGAAAGCATACGTAAGAAAATGCGTAAAATGTATCAGATACAAAGCGACCCCCATGGTACAAAAAATGGGAATACTACCAGAAGCTAGAGTAACGAAATCCTTTCCATTTAGCCACACAGGAATAGACTACGCAGGTCCTATACAAGTCAGAGCAATGAAAGGACGTGGGCATAAGTCCTACAAAGGATACATTGCCATTTTTGTCTGCCTCTCAACAAAGGCAATACACTTAGAACTAGTTGGTGACTTATCTACAGAAAGTTTCATTGCAGCGTTACGTAGGTTTACGGCACGCAGAGGTCCAGTATCTCACATGTATAGTGATAACGCAACGAACTTTGTGGGAGCTGCAAATTACCTGTACAAAGAATTATTAGAAATAACACAGTCGGAAAATTTTCAAAACAACATGACTACTATGGGAATACAATGGCATTTTATACCCCCATCGTCACCGCACTTCGGAGGCATTTGGGAAGCCGGAGTTAAATCAATGAAATATCATCTAAGCAGAGTTATAGGGGAACAAACCCTTACATATGAAGAACTGTCGACATTCTTACATCAAACGGAAGCGTGTTTAAATTCCAGACCACTCTGTGCGCAAAGTGAAAATATAAATGATAACGTTGTGTTAACGCCTAGTCATTTTTTAATTGGACGAGAAGCAGTTGGAATGCCGGATCCGATCGCAGAATTAAATACAGATATTCTAAATAGATGGAGGCATATACAAAAAATGAAAAAGGACTTCTGGAGAAGCTGGACGAATGACTACTTACATCAATTACAACAACGATATAAATGGAAGACAAACCAAGAAAATTTAGCAGTAGGAACTTTAGTGTTAATAAAAGATGAAAATTTTAGCCCCAGCAAATGGCCACTAGCAAAGGTTAAAGAAATATATGAGGGCAGCGACGGTTTAACTAGGGTTGTAACGCTCATAAAACCGTCAGATGCTACGCAAAAACGATCAATCAATACACTTATCCCATTACCAGTAAGAGATGACGACGTACAAAACAATAATACTACTACAAATACCGTGCATGCACACGGGGCAATACTAAACGAAAACAAAAAGAAAACACTATATCCGAAGACGCCAGTCATAACGTTAAAAGGATTTACGAATTTATTATTGTTTTTTCAAATCTTCGGGTTAGTATCATCCACACCTACATATTCAGTAAAAAACTTAGCACCAGGATTCTATGTTGAACAAATAGGGGTAGCTAACATTGACAGAGGGATGTTTAGAATAGAAACAATATACAATAGAGAACGGGTGAACCAAGACAATTTCAAAATAAAAATGGCAACGTCAAAATTTCAGCAACTGTGTACCAATGCCGCGGCAGTAACAACAGAAACACATTGTGAACAGTTTTATCATCATTTAGTGGAGCAAGACACAAAATTTGAGTGAATCAAAGAATATTTCTCTGAGATACCATATATCAGGCGCAAACGTGGATTACTAGGACAATTTCTAACATCCATTTTTGGCGTAAATGACGAGGTTTACAAAGACATTGATTCTTTAAATATAAATCAACAAAAACTAATAGAAGCCGCAAGCCATCAGACTAAATTTATGATATCAGCAGTTTCACAAGTGAACAACACTGAGGACCGAATAAGGAAGAAATTAGAAGGGTTCCAATCAAAATTAAACCAGGTCATAGATAATATAAATAGTTATGATCATTGGTATGTTAGTACTAACCACAACAGTATAAAAATCCAAATAATGCAGACGTACCAGCTTGCCAGCAATTATATTGAAGAAATTTTAAATTACTACCAAGGCCTTTTAGAAATATATTTAACTAAAGCTAACATATATGTCGGCGATAAGCCAGGGTTATGGTGTCCAGACTCCATAATAAAAACACTCACGTAATATTACTTGGTTTATTATCAGACGATTTCACAGAGTACTTTTTAGGACGATTTCTAGCACAGAATTGAAATAAAATGTGACTTACAGTCCCTTTTATACACTAACCGTCATTACACAATATTTAATAACTGTCACTTCCTTTTCAACATATAATTGAAATTACTGTACAATTAATTATCAAAAACCAACATTAATATTGTAATGAATTTTGCACAACACCAAATGATTTATTTTATACGAATAACAAATTTATTTTAATAGCCAAACGCTACTTTACAACATTCGGTCAACAGATGGCGCTATCAACAGGATGTAAATATAATAGCATGTTATTTATTACCGAAAACATAATAATAAGTGTCAGAATAATGTTATTTAATACTAATCGATTTTACTTCGAAAGTTTCTGGAGTTATCTTAATAATTAAGTGATATATGAAATACCCAATCTTTATGAAACAGTGAAGCAGTCAATACAGTGTCTCATATTCTAAAGTAGTGAAGTTGTCAGCTCTGTGTTCACAAATAGTTATTTAAATATCAATCTTAAATATTATTAACATTTTCGTAACAATATAATCATTATATATTAATTTGCGCCCATACGGCCATTCTGATCCAGCGCGCTCCTCGCGCTGATTATTTAACGGTTACAAAATAAACAGCATAACAAACAAAAAGAATGAATATTAAAATTACATAAATAAGCGTTTATCATACAGAATAAACTAAAAGTTATTTACAAGGCTTCACCTAGTAATAGGATCTTAGCCTGAGGCATGCGTCACCCATCACGGGATCTAACAAACAATGCTTCACCCATGGCTAAGCCGATTACGGCATCACCGATTACGGGATCTAGCGCATACAGGCATCACCCACATAGGGATCTAGCCCACAAACGGCATCACCCACATAGGGTCGATTTAGCCCACGCGGCATCACCCATCACGGGATCTAGCCAACACACGGCATCACCCATCACGGGATCTAGCCAACACACGGCATCACCCATCACGGGATCTAGCCAACACACGGCATCACCCATCACGGGATCTAGCCAACACACGGCATCACCCATCACGGGATCTAGCCAACAAGACCAGGATCAAGGATACGCATGGTGGCCAGCCAGCGTTTTGGGAAGGATGTTGGATAGGGAAAATAAAATTTTACTCAAACACATAAATGCAAAATTTGTCCCATAAACACATCAATGCATAAACATAAAATAATGATCATCGTTCGTCATGATCAGTTACATCAATACAATGCAATTACATAGGTCCAACAACGACAGTGGAGGAGGTAGAGGACCCCCCATGTAAATCGGTACCTATCTGACGAATCCTCCGCCCATACGGTCAAGCTGCTCATACGGTTGTTGATGTTGATCATCAACAAAGGTTAGCAAACAATGCTTGACACTAGCTTGGTACACCCATGCGGCACGTGTGCGCGCAGCCCACACACAAAACCACCGACGTCAAAAGTCATCCATACATTTACCTATTAATCAGTAAAGGACCGCTCGTCCATCCTCTCTCCATACTAAGGTCAGGTCATTTGCTAGGATGTCATCATCAACCTGCAACACTCAAAAGACAGGTGGTGGGCAACATTTCCCACCCAAATATTAGTTCCATGAACTTTCGTAGCTGTAGACGAAATAAAATTCTACTCTGTACAAAGTGGTCCGATCTATTAAGCTATATCTATATATCAGGCACGCTCAACCTGTGCATTGGCCTATAGTTATCTGTGCTACAACAGTGTTGGAGCCCATATTTTACGCATAAGGTAAAATACAAGAGCCATTCTGAATTTTCTCAGGTTCTGTCTGACAGTGCCATTTTAGATAATCAAATATAAAGTTATCAGGATACCCATATTTTGCAGTCCTGATAAAACAGTTAAAACACAATATATTCAAAATAAGTTTTATCCACATCAAACAGGAAAACAAAATGGCAAGGACAAAGCGAGGCCTATGTTCAGCCGTGAACAGTCGGACTGTTGGAAATAAATATGAAATGATTTCAAACCATGCAGATCCAAGGATTTCGAAAATACTAGTGCTATAATTATTATTCATGTAAGAACATGTTTAATCCAATATTGAATATTTTTAGGCATAGTGCAAGCTGTGAAATTGTTGAACTGTTTGCCAACTGAGCCATAAAAGAGAAATTTACAAGCTACCAATATTACAAAGCAAGAGTAGTGCAGTCTTATTTCTAAAAATGATTCCAATCAGTTAAGAAATTTACTACAATAAACCATAAAAGTTAATAAAGACATTCAGATATTGGTATTTTATAATTAATTCAACATTTTATTTATTTATATAAATAGACTTTTCTCTCTGAAATGAATTTTTTTTATTTATCATTTGTCTACTCTTTCATTATGTAATTCAACTTTAATTTTATGTATTGTAAACTGACTAATCACAACTGACTTCGAAATAAAGCATGAGTAGTCGACACAATTAATTTTATTGGCTAAAAATAAATACTGCTAAATGGGAAAAGAGATAATATGGATTGTCGCATTATGTTCTTTAAACCCACTTATCACTATCCTAATAATCATATTTCTAACTGTCTTGTATGCCACAAGAGCTAAGCAATAAGGTTGGCACTAAATTTTATTGGTTTATCACTGGTTGTCATCTTGAATATAGATGCAACTAACCTTGCAAATGAACTCACAAATAAAATAAAATGTATTTACCAAGTATAACACTAAGTCTTAAAGCTAAAAGATTAGCAGTCACCTGCCTTATGACTTTCAACCTAAAATGCTTAGAGGTGGACTAATATAGAACCTAAGTGAGTGCATATGTCCATAAAGAAATCTACTGTCCAGATCTCATGTTTCTAGCTTCAGTAGTTCGGGTTAAGCAAGGACTTATCATGGTCGGAACAAATCACTCTATACAGATATAAAATTAAGCGACAAATATTAAGATATGTTGGGTTCCCTTTCTATAACCTTAACTTGAGCTGCAAGTTGACAGTAACAATTCCAACATAATGTTAAAATGAAATCATGTAGGCACCTAGGGAATCCACAAATATAAATAAAACCTATTTTGTAACTGTAAAAATATTAGCTTTAAAAATATGTAACACAAATTTATTTTTATATCTACCTTCTGAATATATCTGTACCAATATAATAAAACTGAAATTTGTTTTGTTGAATGCACTTATCTGTGAAACTACTGGTTTTATGCAAATAATTATTTTTGTGGTGGATAGTCATTTATCAAGAGAGGCTTCATATAATCGCGCCGTGAGCACTAGCCATAAGTAATGCAGTTAGTTAGCCTTATGTAATGTGTAACCAAGGGCTATAAATAATGTTTTGATTCCTTTAATGTTTTACTATTGAGATAACCTATTGACTACCAATTGAATTCATATTTAGCACATCAATTAGCTTATTTAAACTGAAAGCAAGTCAGGTAATTTATACAATGCATCTATATCAGAGCTTCAACTTGAAAAGGGCAGTTATACCGTTCTTTACTAATAATTATATTAGTAGAACCACATAACAACAAAGCTATTTTCTCTTTCTTGTGTAGATAAGTAAGTTTTACAGAAAGTTTCCGACATGGCCTACAATTAATAAACAGACAAGATACGCCGACGCCGACAAAGCCGACGGCATAACATGACTATAAGCACAGTAGCACTGATATGTACCAAACGTGGATAATCAACAGTTACCTATAAGTTCTATTTGGGGTGTAACGTTCATAATTTTGACTGTATAATGTTTATCTGGTAATCCTTACGGGGACAGTAGGTAATCGTGTAAGCACCATAATTTATAAAATTAGGATGTTTCTCAAAAACTAATCAAATCAGCTCTGAATAAATACCTCTGGTCAGTGCATCAACAACCCGCATCTGCAACCTCTGGTAGCACTCAGAGCAGAACAGCGTCCACGCCACAGCTCACCCCGGTGCGTGCACCCCGTCGTAGTCGCTCTGTCGCTCTCGCTCGCACGTGGCCTCACGTGAAGTGTAGACGTGCTCGCCATAACTCCGACTCCGACACACCGTGTGGTCTCCGATCAGGGTTGACTAGCGCCAAACACGGCTTCCAAGCGCTTGTCGCATCAGTCTTCAGGTCAACATTGGTAATGGCGGCCAAGCAAAAAGACCCATCACTCTCGCGCCAACCGTAGATCCCGAAGTCTCTTAGGGGGCGTTTATCCAACCGCTGCTGTCGGCGATAAGCCAGGGTTATGGTGTCCAGACTCCATAATAAAAACACTCACGTAATATTACTTGGTTTATTATCAGACGATTTCACAGAGTACTTTTTAGGACGATTTCTAGCACAGAATTGAAATAAAATGTGACTTACAGTCCCTTTTATACACTAACCGTCATTACACAATATTTAATAACTGTCACTTCCTTTTCAACATATAATTGAAATTACTGTACAATTAATTATCAAAAACCAACATTAATATTGTAATGAATTTTGCACAACACCAAATGATTTATTTTATACGAATAACAAATTTATTTTAATAGCCAAACGCTACTTTACAACATTCGGTCAACAGATGGCGCTATCAACAGGATGTAAATATAATAGCATGTTATTTATTACCGAAAACATAATAATAAGTGTCAGAATAATGTTATTTAATACTAATCGATTTTACTTCGAAAGTTTCTGGAGTTATCTTAATAATTAAGTGATATATGAAATACCCAATCTTTATGAAACAGTGAAGCAGTCAATACAGTGTCTCATATTCTAAAGTAGTGAAGTTGTCAGCTCTGTGTTCACAAATAGTTATTTAAATATCAATCTTAAATATTATTAACATTTTCGTAACAATATAATCATTATATATTAATTTGCGCCCATATATACAACGTCTTGTCTCCAAAAAATGTTAGCGATATAATATTATCTGCAAATAAGAGGTTGCCATCAAATTTACAAGTAATACAGCAGCAATTACTAGAAACCAAGATAATCGAAAATGCGAGCCATATACAGGTGCACGCATATTTCCCTATACAAGATATAACAAGGTACACTTTAATTCATGTCACACCCATTCCAAAGAGAAACATAAACAATTCATTTCAAAGTATAAATGTTCAAAAACCATACATTGGAGTTGACTACAATCACGAATTATATTTCGAGTTAAGCCATGAAGAATTTAAAAAAAGTTGTATACAAAGACACAGTAGGTTTATTTGTTTTCCTGGGGCGGTGAAGAACATGCAATTGAACGAAAATTGCATTGTTGATCAGTTGTTCAAAAATCACACTCATACGAAATGTCCTGCTAAATATTTTGAAATGCCTAATAAGATAATATGGAAACAATTATGTATGCCTAATTCATGGTTATTTATATCGAAAAGCGGCGTTACTATCTCTATTATTTGTGACGGGCAACGAGAAGAAATAATGATCAGGGATGTTGGTGTTATAAGAATCGCTGACAATCGTATTATAAAGTCAATTAACAATAGACTTGCTGCCAAGAGAGCATTATCGGTGCAGGTCATATCATCATACTCCAAGCGGTTAAACTTCACGATAGATTTCTTTGAACAAACAAATAATAAAGTGCCAAATATAACAAAAGAGGAAGTAATAGATAGTTCTCATGACTTTTACCAACATTTAATTAATGGAGAAACCTCATTAGATACGGAATTGAGTAATAGCATTTGGAAGAAAATTAGCACACATACCTATATAGTCAGTTCTATTGCATCAGTAATCGTTATAACTATCTGCTTACTCATCTTCTGCTACAGTCCAAAGATAACATCATGCATCGGATCCACCATACAGCGTCACAACAGTCGTCGGAAGCGGTCACAGCATGCAACGCCCCCAGGAGCCGCTGTTGAACATCCACAGTTTCCTATCTACAGCCAGGCCAATCGCCAACCGAAGCCGCCCAGAAAAAGGCCCGGAAGTGAAGAACCGCCAGTCGTCACCGATGCAGTACAACTATACGAGTTGAAGACTATTGCGGAGACGCCAGAATGTCCACACCTGAATAGAAGACCATCCTGAAGCCTGCCCCGGAGAGACGCCAGAATGTTCAAACATGAACATGACATTCTTGGCATTCCAACACACATCCAACTTATCACCGAGGAAGATGCGTGATATTATAAGATCAACTAACTTATCACGTACGGCGGTCGGCTCAAAGATGCTGCATCGGCGCAATACACCGACGGCACACAACTAAATACGTGTGTATGTGTATATAGAATAAGTTTAGTATATAAGACAATAATTTTAAGAAATAAATCAGTCATTGTTCACTCCTGACTTTGACTCATTACCCTTCCCAAACCTCTCACTGCGGCCAAGACACCTTTAGCCGTCACCCTGATCGGTCTTGTGAGTCTGCTCGACCGGCAGTGAGAAAACCATTTCCACCACCCCTAAATCCTACCCAATTCCATCTGTCGCCTTAGGTCTCCCGGTGGCAGATATCCTGGACTATTATATATAAGTATTTATAAAATACGATATAGTAGGGCTAGGGGGATAGGGACATTAGGGTTTAGGGACCACAACAACGACGCCTTTGTAGGAATTAGATAGGTTGTAGGAATAGTTCATAGGACACCTAGGTTTACGACATAATACGTAGGATAGGTGTTAGATTAGATCTAAAATAGGGATAGGTTTATCGTAGGTAGGTTAGGCTAGATATAGGAACCAGTAGGCTTAAATTAGGATAACTCTAGGTTTAGGTACGTGCAAGCTTAGGGCTATACTTAAGAGCTATCGAAGGTTAGGCCCTAACTTGTCCAAGGTTGATTCATCGGAAAACCATACCTGTAAATGAATATAATAATTAGTAAAACATCGTTATTGACCAATAGCATTATTCAAAAAAGTTACACTTACTTGACTCCAGCCTGCAACAGTCATATTTCGATGTTGTCTAGCCCATTGGAGTCGTTTCTTTTTCATACTGTCGGTTAGCAACGGTTTTTTGGAAGGGCGCCGTCCCATCAAATTCTCTTCGGCCAACCGCCTTCGCATTGTGCTCTCCGAAATCATTACACCCTCTTCGTTCATTATCGTAGTCAAAAGAGTAACGCTTTCTTTACGATTTTCGAGGCAGATGTTCCTGATTTTTCGATCGGTACGAGGTGTGGTAATCCTTTTCCTGCCACATTTGCCAGCACGATTTGCCTCAAGAGGCTTTTTATTGTCGACTAAATGTTTAATTCGACTAACGACAGACTTTGAAACGCCAGCAATAGCTGCTATGTCTCTCTGAGAATGTGTGGAGTGCACTAACAACGTTTGTATCTCTCTACATTTTCTTGGAGATGTGTCCAAACCTCTACCCATCCTAAAAAGTAAAAAAATTGGTGATATCGCATCGAACCATTAATTAAATGTAAATTCATAGACAAAACATAGCAAAAATATTCTTATACGGAGCGTTATTTACCTTTTGATTATTTAAGACACAAAAGTCGGTTAAAACTAATGAAAAAATAATACCTAGACAATACAACAACAATACCGCAAATTGCGCTTTTTATTAACGGATTTTGACTGAGAGAAAAGATATGCCACACAATTGACAAATGACGCACGTATTCTGTGTTGCCGTTAGACAAAAATAATAAGAATGATACCAGAAACTATATCAGATAAAATAACCGATTAAAAACAACATCATTTATCCATAAAAATTTAATAAACTATAAATTACATTAATACGAGCACTGTCCCTAATAATTTGGCCACCTACTTATATATACGGGAATTAACGCGAACATGCATTAGGTATTTACATACCTTATGTTCTTGGATGTCAAAGTGACTGTGAGACCAGATGGGTCCTTAACACACTGCGTATACCGACAGCCTACACACACAAATACAGACCTGCACGCCACGTCGCACCACCACCCTCGACAACTGCAATCCGTTGATCCGTTGTGTGTAATATATATATATATATATATATATATATATATATATATATATATATATATATATATATATATATATATATATATATATATATACATATTCTTAAGTACGAATAAACCTAAATTTCTTTTAACAAAAATAGCTACTTCTAGTATATAAACTAAAGGTATAGTCAGAATATTGTATTTTTTAAAGTAAGGCAGACAGCTTTCAATGTTTTGAGAGAATACTATTATAATTATTATTGTAAGTATGAAGGTAAAGGTAGGAAAGGACTTAATGATTTTAAAAAGGAATTATGTACGATTTTAAGGCATGTGTAGTTCCTCCAATTCATGCTCTATAATCTCACTTAATTTTGCTGCTGGTAATCGTATCTCTTCAGGTTCAGCATCCGACCATGCGCCTACAACTCGGTCAATAACAATATAGGAATAATACGTCCTAGATCTTACTTACCTAGTTATGTGCGTATTAAATAGTTAATTAACACTTGCCCCGTGCCTCGGATAGCACGTTATACCGTTGGTCCGGTCTTTAATGAAGATCATTGAAAGTTGTACAGGGGAGATTGTAACGTATGTCCAGTACTTACCACGTTTGCGTCACAGTACCGCCCATACGCTCGGCCAATCAGAGAAGGCTATCGTCCGCTCTCGTGAGTTTTGCCCATATTTGGTTACGCGCCGACACGAACTCTGATGGAGGGCCCGGTATATTAAGGGGCCGACAGAGAGGCCGGCACCGCTACTCTAACGTCGCTTCTACTACCTACCTACTATAACTAAGCGTACCTACTGACCCTACGTCGTATCTACGTGTATCCTGGTCCCAGCTACGGGTATGTTACTACATTTACTGCGTTAGCGTACTGCCCATCTCTCTACCTGCTAGCTGAGGCCGGCTGACGCCGCCTGCCTGACTCTATTGGTTGTGGCTCTCCTAATGCTGCTTTCCTTCAGGTTCCAGGTTCACCTTGAGACTCCGGCTACGCTCCTAGACCACTACACTTTCCTGCATCGCCTTCGGCGTCACCTCTGCCGAAGAGTCTGGCCTGCCCTGCTCATCGTACTCGCACCGCCGGCGTCTGCTAGCTGAACCAATTGCCTGCGAAGATCTACCGCTACGCGCAGCCTTCGAGCAGCCTGCCTACACACTACCGGAGGGAACAGCGTGGGAGACTGCAGCCCTTAGTGTTCAGGCCAGTGTCGTGTTGTTGGTCGGTCATACTCGTGCAAGGGAAGTGAGACAATACTCAGCAATAACCGCATCTAGGACCTTTTCTGCGTTTTACTACCAGAACCCGTTACAAGATAGATAGATAGATAGATAATATTCTTTATTGTACACCAAAATAAACTACATTTCTAAAGTATCTTAAAATTACAATTTATGTACAATCGGCGGCCTTATCGCCAAGGGCGATTTCTTCCAGGCAACCTTAGGATGGACAGAAATGATGTTAGATGTTTTGTGACGATGGTGTAGCTATATGTAACTTAATACACATATACAATTATTAATTATACATGTATATAAATATATACATAAATATATACCAGTATCCATAATGGTTATACCAACCTGAGACAGTACAGATAAATACATACCTACTATATGCACATATACAATGAATATCGATATACTAAATAATACAGATACAGCGAATATAAGTGTCAAAGATAGACGATCACTACATCAATGTACCTACATATCAAGTTACCTGATTTAAATACTGATTTTTTATCATTCCTTTGAATATATTTAAGGAATCTGCTCTGCGAGTTTCTAATGGTAAAGCATTCCACAGGCGCACAGCCTGAGCAGTGAAAGATTTGTCGAAATAGTTAGTAGAATGCTTCGGCATCTCCAGCGTAAGATCTTCAGACGACCTCAAGGACCTTAGATGTGTGTCATGAAGAAACTTAAATAGTTCTTTGAGATAAGAGGGAGTACTAGGATTAAATAGAACATTATATAACAATGTAAGAGTGTGAGTATTCCTGCGAAGACGAATTGGCAGCCACTTGAGTTTATTGCGAAAATCAGAGACGTGATCATATTTGCGCAATCCAAATATAAATCGAATGCAAAAGTTTTGGAGACGCTCAAGTTTATCTAGCTGCTCTTCAGTGGGGTCAAGATAGCTGACGTCGGCATAGTCAATAACAGGCAGTAGCAGAGTTTGAGCAAGCGCAATCTTAGTGGTGATCGGCAGAAAATTGCGTAATCTCCGCAACGAACCTGCTGATGCAAACAGTTTGCGACTGGTTTCATTTATTTGCGATCTCCATGACAAAGTTTCGTCGAAGTATATGCCCAGGTTTTTAACAGTTTTGGCGAAAGTTAGTTCCTTTCCATCAAAACTGATTTTTGGTAGAAGGGGCCAACGTATTTTCGAAACTGGTTTGGGGCTGCCGATAATGATAAGTTGGGTTTTTTCGGCATTCACTATCAGTCCATAATTCTTAGTCCACTCACAAATCTGCGCTAAGTCCGTATTTATGGTAGTGCAGGCTTCTGCTAACTTATTTAAGGGAGCCTGCGTATAAATCTGCAAATCATCTGCATAAAGGTGGTAGGAAGAAAGTAAGTGGTTTGAAATGGAGTTAATAAATATCGCGAAGAGTAAAGGAGATAGCACGCCACCCTGTGGCACACCGGCATTTGTATTTGACCAAGTGGAATGTTTGTCTTCGATGCGTATACGTTGCCGGCGACCAAACAGGTAACTATGAAACCAATCAATTGCCGATGGAGATACGTTAAGAGAGCGTAGAATGCCAAGTATGATGTGAAAATCTACGGTGTTAAAAGCATTGCTAAAATCAAGTAAGGACAAGACCGTAAGATTTCCATTATCCATGCCTAGCCTAATATCATCAGTTACGCGAACCAAGGCAGTGACAGTACTGTGGCCGGGACGGAAACTGGATTGGAAGGGATTTAGGAGTGAATTTCTATGTAGGAAGGTACTGAGTTGTGAGTGAACTAGACGTTCAAGGACTTTAGACAGGAAGGGTAAAATGGATATGGGACGATAATCTGAGAAGGAACTGGGTTTGGGTTTCTTGGGTAAGGGGAGTATTAGTGCATGTTTCCAATCGGATGGAAAGCTACCACTGGCAATGGAATGATTAAGGATGTGACATAGGATTGGAAGAATTTCCACCAGGATGGGAAGGATCATTTTTCGACTGATACAATCGCTGCCGACTGCATTGGACGTAACTGTTAGTATACTCTTCTTAACGTCGCAAGCGGTAAATTGTGTGACAAAAAAGGGAGAATAATCTGGTGTTGGCAAGGAAGAAAGATAAGCTAAAGTAGTTCTTTTTGTATTGTCATCAAATTTTGACGAAGAAGAGAAATGTGTATTAAGAGAATCAAGGTTGATGTTGTTTGAAATTGATGGTTGACGTTTCTTGCTAACTCCCAAAGTTTTAAGAAATTGCCAGACCTTTGCTAGATCACCGTTTTCAACGGATGATTGTATGTGTTGGCGTTGTGCTTTCCTACACACCTTGTTACAGAGATTTCGAATATCCACGTATTTTTCTTGTTTAACGGGAGTAGGATTTTGCTTCAGTTTTGCCTTGGCGGCGGCTTTCTTTGCCATGATCTTCTTGATGTCCTCCGTTAGCCAAGGTGCTGGTAAATGCTTTAATTTAATAGGGTGAATCGGAGCATGCACGTCGTATAGCTGAGTGAGATTATTAGTTAAGATACGAACTTTAGTATTAACACACTCTGAAGTGAACAAGGGCTCCCAGTCAATATTGCTGGCATCCTCACGCAATCTGTCGTGATCCATACCACCAAAATTGCGTTGCAAGACCACCTTCGGCTTAATTTTGGGTGGGCGTATTTTGTACGATAGAAAGATAAGATCGTGGTAGGAAAACGCATCTGCCGTATATTGACCATGCTTATGGACAAAACTAGGAGAAGACACTAAAATAAGGTCAAGAAGAGAAGGAGTACAGTTCGGAAAGTGATGAGTAGCGTTTAACTCTAAGATAGACAAGTTACAAGACTCTGTAACTCGACGAAAATGGGTGGCACGTGAATCTTGTTTGAGAAGGCAGGTATTAAAGTCACCCATAACAATAGTATGGCTATACAAAGGAGTTAGATCTTCCAGGATCTTCTCAAAAGATGAAAAATAATTTACCCGATTAGAAGACGAATAGTATACACCTAATAGCAGCTTAATGTGGTGAGGTTCTATTTCTAAAAAGAGGTGCTCGCCGGTATTAGCCAGTGGTGGCTGTGGAGACATATTGACTATGTTGTAAGGAAATTGGTGCCGTAAGTATATGGCAACACCGCCACCACTGCCCATCGAGCGATCATTGCTTATTAAATTGAACCCAGGAAGAGTATACAATGTTGAAGGGAGGCATGGTTTTAGCCAAGACTTGGAGACAAGGACAGCGTGTATGTTTTGGCAGTCTAAGTTAGCCAGCATATCAGGGAAATGGGCTGGAATACTCTGTGCGTTAATATGGACTACATTAAAGTTCTTAGGTAGGTCTGAGAATTGTGTATGGAGAATGTCGCCTAGTGAAGGAATACTTTCGAAGCTTTCATTGAAACTTGTTGCAGAAACAAAGGAATCATCACTGTGACTTAAGTCTGTATCTGACATTAAAATGTAAATATAAATTTATAAATATTATAATATAAAACCAACTAAATGTATAACATAAAAAATAAATAATTATATTATTTACTATTATTAAATAACGCGCAGTAAATCTTCACATTCTGTCCACCCGCCAGTTACGCTGTAGCAAAGATAACAAAACGACAGAAGATATGATACTAACAAATAAATAAAAACATAAGAGAAATACAATGAAGTAAACTAACACATAAAATTTTGAATGTCTCAAAAGACGAGTGTCCAAACACATCAGGTGTGAAACGAAACGTTTATGAAAGCTGTGACATATGACACTCGTGACACATTTGAGTGACAGCGATACTATTGCTTGTAAAATTGTAAATGGTAAATTGTAAACGTTACCTACATAATTATTAAAGAATACAATTAAAATAACCTTAAATAGAAATTGAAGGTACGACAAGTAAATATATCAACATGCAAATATACCCTGCAGAAGGAATAGCCTATTTTCTGGCAGCTGCAGCTCGCTTGGCTTTCGTTGCAGTTGGTTTAGTAGCGAGCTTCTCCACTTCCACCGGCTTTATCTTGTTTAAGTCGGCGATTGAGGTATTACGATAGCGCTTACCATCGGGACCCAGGATGTGAATGGAGCCCTCTCTCGTCCAGCACTGCGCAACGCCAAACCTCGCTCGTGCAGCCATGAAAGCGTCGTGTCGCGATCGCGTCAAGAACTCGGACAAAGTGATGCCCGATCCCTTCAGTTTCGCCTTTGCAAACCAGACACCATCCCGCACTGCTGCAGTCTCGAACTTGACCAGTATGGGCCTTGCCTTGTCGCTGGAAGTTGGGCGTCCCATCCTGTGACAACGCCGGATGTCATCAGCTACGAAGGTGTCAATTTTGAGCCGCTGCTTAACAATATCCGTCACCAACCGAGAAGTCTCCTTATCCTTACGCTCCTCCACACCGTGAAGCAGCAACATCTTGCGACGGCTACGCATTTCCATCTTTTCTACTTCGCGGCCGACGACATCGAGTTAAAGATAAAGATAAAGATAAATTTATTTGTCTGAACATGTGTACAATCAGGTGTTACAGCTTTGTAGTATCAACATGCTCTGTCTGGTCAGACTTGCAAATATAATGTAAGAAATATTATTATGGATCCAATTAAATTATCATCATGTCAGTTATAAGTTATTATGATGCTATTAATATTATATTAACTTACAAAACAATATAGTAATTAATTAATAATATGTAATGTCAAATAATAATAGAAATAGTAAATAATAGGAAAAAAAAACAATAATCATGTCAAATTAAATTAGATCCTGATAACATGATGTCAAGTCAAAAATGTCAAGATTAATTACAAAAGATTATCACATAAAAAATCATTAATACTATAATTACATTTCTGAAACAACAGTTTTTTTAAATTACGCTTAAATTGGTTAACATTAAGGTTCTTGTATATATTGGGTACTTTGTTGTATATTTTCGGCGCCATGCAAAAAATACTTTTGCCCAAAAGTGCTGTCTTTGCGGCGTGCATACACAGTTTATGATTATCACGACGGTTGCGGATAGTAACATCTGATAATTTATTAAATAGTTGTGGGTTTGTCTTCACAAATACTGCTGTTTCGTATAAGTATAAAGATGGAAGCGTTAAGATTTTATATTTTTGAAAAAATGGTTTGCAGCTATCCTTTATTTGAAGCCCAAACATGGCTCTGATACAGCGCTTTTGGAGTTTGAAGGCCACGTCCTTATCGACTGAATTGCCCCAGAATATAATTCCATATCTAAGTATAGATTCGACAAGGCCATGGTATGCCGAAAGTAAGGCAGTTGTATTAACCACAGGAGCAAGCTTATATAGAGCATAAGTTTGCTACTTATTTTTTTCGCTAAATGTAAGATATGGGCTTTCCAGTTCAGTTTGCTATCTATAAAAAGACCCAAAAACTTAGTACTGTCAACTTCATCTATATTTGTTCCTTTATACTTAATACAAGGTAGGTTACGTTGCGAAGTATTTTGACCAAAATGCATAATTTGAGTTTTGCTTATATTAATTTTTAAATTATTATTTTCCATCCACTTAATAATTTGAGCTAGTGACTGATTAATGTCATATTCGTATAAGTCCAATGATTTACATGCTACCGTAATTGTGCTGTCATCCGCGAAGAGCGTCATAGGTTGATAAGTGGATTTCGGAAGGTCATTGATATATATATTGAACAATAAGGGGCCTAAAACGCTTCCCTGTGGGACACCATACATAACTATACGCTCACTTGAAGAGAATGTTGTTACTTTTTTTGTTTTAAAATCTATTGTGGTTATGTCCGTGTACTGCACTCTATTGGATATGTACGACTGTAGAAGATCTAACACATTTCCTCGAATACCGTAGCACTCGAGCTTGTTTTTTAAAATATTATGATCCACATGGTCAAATGCCTGCGTCATGTCGCAGTAAACTGCGCAAACTGGATTTCATTTCGAGTTGCTGCGAGAAAGACTTTAAGGTCTGCAGCACGAAAGTCTTGAAGGATGCAAACTCATCTGCTAGACTCTGTGTACTTTGTGGTGATTTCTTTTGTAGCTCTGCCTCAAAACTTGCTATACGCTCCTCAAAGTATGATTGCATATCAAGGATTTTTGATACGTTAAAAGGGTCCATTTTGTGTGTCTTGTATAAGTTTGTTAGTTTTAAGAGATAACGCTCAACCAGCAGGTATGTAGAATACGCTTTAACTTTTGAACATTAAAATTAAATTAGAATTAAATTAATGATTTTATTTAAATTTTCCGCATGCGCTATTTTAAATATGTCTAGTTGTCTAACTACCCACCACTCTAGTGAGGTCCCCAATTATAAACTGATACTGGTCTAAGCCATGGAATATCGCTATCCCTTTGGGTTACGGAGGTAAGACAGGCAGTCGTTCTGTGAAAAAGCAGATATCCGGGATAACGCTCATTACTATATCTTTGACAAGGACGATGATGAATAAGTCTTTTGATCTTACGTGACTTGACTGTATTCAAACGCGTAACAACCAAACGTCTTCCTTTTCTATAGGTATATTCGCTAAGACGCCTTATTTGTTGTTCTCGGTACACTTCAATATTTTACAAGCTCAGTTATTAAGCTGAGCACCTAGTACACTAGGTGCTCAGCTTAACCATCACCCCCTGATATTTTTCATAACGCGCTTAATCGCTCAAGGTACCGCTTTAATTTGACATTTATCGCTAAAGCATCACGCGGTCGTTATCTGACCACCCGCGAAGCAAGGCCACTTGCCGTGCTACCTTAAACCTAAACTTACGACTCGTCACTCGGGTATTGATATTTGAAATGATGTTTTTTTGAAAGTAGATTAAATAAGCTTTGTATTAATGTTTAGATGGTGACTGAATGACGGAATGTTTAGTTTATGCGACCCGCCGAACTTGATCCTATTGTAAACAATGTCGTCGATCGATGACCTACTCGCCATTTTTGTTTGTCATGATAACAATATGGGTTATAAATTGCTTACTTTTATTATTTTATATACTTGGTGGTATAAGCTTTACAAAAATATAAAATTAAAGCAATACTTGCTTGGAAAATTATTTAAATGTCAGCATTTGAAATTTTTGTATATTTCACTGCCTTTGCATGTTGCGTGCGGGGCGTTATTATGGATTCAAAACATCATTGTAAACAAATTATATAATTATATTTGATATTTTTATGTTTTAATTGTGAATGGACTAATTAGTTATAAAATAAGAGCAAATATTGTGTAATAATTTAATTCAAGAGGCTATATTCATTAAATTACCGAAACAACGGCATTTATTTTTATTGAATGAAAATATATAGATACCGTTACATTTATGCTGTGAATTATTGTTTTATTATGAGTATATAAATAAACCTACCATGGACGCATCCTGCGCAGGCCCCGTCAAGCCCACGCGGAGCGTCCCCTCCTGGATCCCTCTTAGCTTCACCGCGGGACACCAATCCACGGTTACTGAGCCCCCCCACCACGACAAGGTGGAGATCCCACGGGGGGGATCTAGGTTTGAATCTGATATATAACAAAAAATATGTTAAAAGAAAATAAAATACGAAAATTGGCGGCAATTAACAATCATTTATATTTTAGATTTTTTTATGTTTAAAATTAAAATGTTTCTTTCTATTATATTTAGTATCTCTGAAAGTAAACTAAATGACCTTTCTAAGCGTGTACAATACTTATATACCTCCCATAATAAAAAACGACGAGAAATATGAATATGTTAGAAATATAATAGCGCGCTCGAAAATGGCGGGAAAATATTATACCGGGCGCGCTTTGTACCGCTCTTGCGTGGGCTTCAAGTATATTATTTGGTGTTTACTAATATCATTCGAAAGCTTATTTAATTACGCGTCTTTTAATATACAATATTAACTTAATAAATAGAAATATCACCATTCTTTCAACGAAAATATTACGCGCCGTACTTAACTTGAAAGCCTAGCCTCGAAAGTGGCCAAAATACTTCTACGGGTGTCCTGAGATGCCTCGATGGTGGCCAAAATGCTTTGAGGGGCTAAAGAAGTATAACTTCAAAAATATATTTTTGGGTTGGCCCGTCCTTATTACTTATGGGTTTAAAAACTGAATTGTGGCCGATTCTCAGACCTAAAGAATATATACGTTTAAAATTTCATACAACTCGGTCCAGCCGTTTCGGAGGCGTACTAACACTGAGAAACGATTTTTTTGACTCCGGTATGCTCGTGGCAGGGGCAACAGAATTGATCTAGTGATATGAATAAATTGATAATATGGCTATTATAAAATTGGGGTTGATGCTAAAAGGCTGAAAATTAATAGTTGTATGTATTTTTATGCCTCATAATAAAAAAAATTATGAAAAAAATAATGGCCAAAAAATAAAAATTTTTTTTTTTTGGGTTAGTCACCCTTATGACTTGAGGGTTGGAAAAATTGATTACGACCGATTCTCAGGCCTACCAAATATACATACAAAATTTCATACAAATCGGTCGTTTCGGAGGAGTATTTTAACTAACACTGTGACACGAGAATTTTATATATACATATAGATAGATAGATTATATCATTTTTTTTTGTTTCTGGTTATACGCTATCTTTTGTTGCGATAGTTGATATCAACAAAGTTACATATACTAATAAAAATAAAATAAAAGATAAACCAAACAATAAAACTTTGCAATACGCACTAAACTGCGGGCTAAATCTAGAGAGCAAAATATTTATAATTCTATCATTTTGTCTGTGCAGTGCCAAGACAGCCAAGATCTTTATAAAAAATAGTAGATCTAGAATAAATTAAGTAACAATGATATGTACATTTCCGTGTCTATGCCTTTTCCTTGCAATGTTGCTAGGCTTTATACAAACACCGTAGATTTATGCTTGCTTCTAAAATAACTTCAGCATTTTCTTGCGTAATTACAGTTACCGCGGCGCCTTCCAGCGTCTTAGGCTTATAAGTTATGTGCATATTAAGAAGTTAATAACAACTCGCTTTGATGTTAAAGGAAAACATTGTGTGACTAAAATGCTTGCCTTATCATTTGTTAGGTCGTGTGAAATCTGTAACGTTGAAATAAGCAACCGTAGTGTGTTCATTTCTCGACGACCAGTTAGCACGGCGGGAATGTAAGCGGCTGCTACCTCGAAGGTCGCGGGTTCGATACCCGCTCAAGTCAAACATTTGTGTGTAAACATGGAGGTTTGTCTTGGTCTGGGTGCTTGCAAGTATGTATGTATTTTAAAAAAATGTATATACATATGTATGTTTATCCATTATTTAGTTTCCATAGTACAAGCTCTGCTTAGTGTGGGACTAGATGGTGTTGTGTGTATATGGTAGAATATTATATCGTATAATTTTTTTAAACCATCGCGTGTAATAGCAAATATAACGCACAGAATGGTCTCACGGGACCAACGAAGCAAGTTCAATAGACAAAAAATTATAAATCGTTTTTTTATAGTTGACTGTAAAAAATAAACAATTTATTTCTATGACCGAGCTTTTTCTTTGATTACTTATAAGAGTTTACAAGTTTAGTTAAGCAGAAATATCAGACATGTTGTTTTTAACTAGGTTTGTTGTTTGTCACAATAATGAGTGCAGTAACCTGAAAATTTTCAGACACCTTAACCCAATTAAGCAATTTTAACATGATTATGGAAATCATGTTAAAATTGCTAAATTGGGTTGATCTGTTTAGTTTGTCCTTCTTCCATGTCGCAATGGAGCGTTGTTAAGTATAGTATGATTCTTGTGTGTGGAGATTTCTGTTACAAAGTATATTATTCTTTCTGGAGAGTGACACAAGTTACTTTTTACCTCGATAACCGACTAACTGCAAATCAACCGATGCAACGTAACAAGCTGCGGGTGAAATTTTGTGTGCAATATTCATTATGTATGGGGCAAAAATACTTACACACGCATACATTATAGTCTAAGAATGACCTGCCGAACCTTATGCGTGCTGTGCAACGAAGAACAAAATAAGTGTATTTTTTTTTATTTTTTTTTAAATCAAAATTGCCTGTATTGCCATGATATAAAGTTCAACATCTGAAGCAGCCAACCCGCACTTGTACAGCGTGGTGGACTATGGTCTTACCCTTCTCATAGAATCTTTTTGCGCTGGCAACTGTAACCGCCAGACGTCAATTATTTTAGCTCCGTAATTATTAAAGTTTCAAATTTAATTTTAATTGATTATTTACCATATTATTTAATACAGGGTGTAAAAAGACCCTTAACGAAAACTGAAATCCCATGTTGTACTAATCACTACGAAAATTTTTTACTTCGGCACCATACCTGGGAAATGACTGGTTCAGGAGATATTAAGGCTCAAAGTTAGTATGGAATTTTTCCAATTAGGTACAAAATCGATGCATTTACCGCCAATATGTTCTTTAGATGCCCTATGACCCCATGGATAAGTAGGTATTTCGAGCATTGCACGCGCGCGCCTTTAATTGCGGTTTTAAAAATGTAAAAACTTAAAAAAAAGTCGTTTCCCAGGTATTATTTTTGGTTAGTATGACTTGGCATGACGTCCACAACAAGTAGACTTCGGCTTGGTGATGGGTCTTGTGATCCCCCACGTGGGATCTCCACCTTGTCGTGGTGGGGGGGGCTCAGTAACCGTGGGTTAGAAGCCACCCACGGTGAAGCTAAGCGAGATCCCGGGAGGGGACGCTCCACGTGGGCTTGGTAGAGGCCTGCGTAGGATGCGTCGTCAACGGACGGATTTGAATTTACATCTGCTACGACTTAAACCCGGGGAGTATAATACTTATTAAAACTTATCAAGCACTCCACAACACCGAATTACTCGGCTCACCCCCGTGTGAGCTTCGTCCAACACACATTTAGCTCAGTTCTGTCTCCTTTTGATGGACTACATGTGGAAGCAAAATCGAGGACTAAACAACAGCCCCAGACAAACACAATCTACAGATACACTTCACAATTACTACACTATTTATTCTTGTCTGTAATATATTTGTGTACTTTTCTGTGTTAATTAACTACTTCTACTTCCAACTTGTATAGTTACTTACCAACTTACATTTTATTAAAATAAGTTGATTAAGTACATCAGCTGAGATATTTCAATAGAAACCTTGTAAAAGTATTAAATAATTACTTTCAAGTATTCAAATAACCTAAATTGTTCTCAATTTCTTAGTTTTACAATCAATTAATTTAATTTATTTTATTAATATTCCTATTTCTTTTGTAACTTTTCTTATTTATTTTGTCTAAATCTATTTAATAATACTCAAGCCCCATCAGATCTCTTCTCTTCTTTGACTTTGCTCAACTGTTTTCTTCTTTTTTAGGTAATTTGTAATCCTTGGCAATGTCTACCCATATGATGACTCGGAAGGCAACGGCCACGGAGACAGAAAATAAATTAAGGATAACACTGTTTGAGTTAGAGAAGTACAAGGATGACAACAGTCAACTATTAAGGGAACGCATTGACTGTGAAAAAGAAATCAAGATTGTTAATGACCGAATATCTGAGCTGAAGACACAACTCACGGAGCTGCATATAGAGCATATGGATGTCTTGGATCAACTGGATAGACTACAAGAAGAGGTTAGGTGTTTCAGCAGCTGTGACCAAATTTACTCCAGACAACTTAGTCGCAACGCTGAGTTAGAAGCAAGTCTCAATGAGGCTTAATAATTTCAACTCTAGAAGACATGAATGTCAGTATAATACACAAAACAAACTGCATCCAGTAAAGACTGACAATAATGTAATATTTTTTTCAGACCAACTGGGCGTGTGTTTGGGTAGCTTAATTGATCATCACACTGAACGACCAGTACAGAACTTTTGTTCACCTGGAGCACAGTCTTGAACCCTTGTTGATAAGATTAAGAATGCCGACTTGAATGCACAAACTACTGTCATTATATTATATGGTGACAGCTCATTAGTCTCCAAAAACAGTCTCATAGAATTAACAGACTTAATGATAGATCTAAGCACAAAAATAGGATGTAGCTTTATTATTTGTGCATTGCCTTATTCATATGCTCTCACAGATGACCAAAACAGGCAGATAGGCAAATTAAATTTATTATTATACAATAGGACATGTCATAGTGACAGTATTTTATTTTTTGACACTAATATTTTAATTAGTAATTTCTTTTTAACAAAAGATACTATGGTATACTTTCTTATGTACATAGGCGACAACTTGCTTAATTATTCGCATTTAATTTATATACTGACAGGAGTACTACTAGAGTACTTAGGAATTTGGTAGATAATAGTTATACCAATAGTAGTATTGACAAATCTATTAGTTTAAACTATTAGATGAGACAACAGATAGGCATTCATGTGTTTTAAACTTAGTTCATCAAAACATACAAGGCCTATCTGGCAAAGAATTAGAAATAGATTTATTTTTAAATAAACATAAGATTGATATCTTATGTATTACGGAACATTGGTTGCGAGGTGACCAATTAATATTTAACAATCAACATTACTCAGTTATAAGTGCATTCGTAAGAAAGAAGGCTATTCATGGTGGCTCTCTAATATATGTATGTATGTAATAGTTTGAAATGTAAAGAACGTAAGGATGTAGCTAAACTTTCTATCGAGCGCACTGCTGAGATTTCTTGTGTTGAGCTTGAACAACATATAATAGTGTGTGTGTATCGACCACCACAAAGCGACATCACTCAGTTTGAAAGCATTATAGAGGATGTTTTAAAACACATAATTTCTAGTAGGAAGTATATAATCGTATGTGGCGATTTTAATGTCAATTTGTTAGAAAACTCACCAATTTGTACTAGGTTAGTTAGCTTATTTAGTTCATTTAATTTAAATGTTTTGTTCTCTGAACCAACCAGAATAATCTCACATTCTTCTACATGCTTAGATAATGCAATGCCATTTTTTGCAATTGTCTTTATTTAAGTAAGGCTGTTTTTACTGACTTGACATCGGATCACTGCGGGCAAAAGGTTGTATTTCCAATGAATACAACCCCTAAAGTACAAAAAAATTACATGTAGGCCAATGACCTCTGCTCGCCTCAAACACTTTAGTAATGATGTTACTGCCAAGATCGCCAGCATATACTTAACCATTGATGATCCTGATGAATTATATAAATGCTTATTTAACACTATTAATGATGAGAACAATAAATTTTTTAAACAGAAGACATTTGCAAGAAGCATTAAAGTAAATTTTTGTGATTGGGCAACAGTAGGTATTTACAAAAGTAGAGCTAGGTTGTATGATCTGTATGGTATGAAGAAATACGATTTTAGTCCTGAATTTATTCAATATGTTAGAAATTATTCAAAAGTTTTCAAGAGGACATGTGCTTTAGCCAAATCCTTATATTTAAGCAATCAAATCAAAGAATCCAAGAAAAAAATTAAAACTACTTGGAACATTATTAATAATGAGATTGGGTGAGCTAAATTGGTAGATAACAATTATGAATTAAAATTTAATAGTGAAATTATTACTAGGAAAACTGATGTTGCTCAGACATTTAACAATTTCTTCATAAACATACCAGTGAACACAACCAGCTGTCTAGATTCATGTACAAGCAGAGCAGAAATGTTGGTTAGGGGCAATGTGAATGAATGTGATGTGCTTTTTAATTTTTAATATATTGACACCAATGACATATTGAAGGTATTCAAGACACTTAACAATAAAAAATCTGTTGACTTATGGGGCATTTCGGTTAAACTTGTTCAACACATTATTTCTAGCTTAGCTCCATATTTAGCTGCAATATTCAACAGATGCGTAGATACAGGGGTATTTCTTGATCTAATGAAACACAGTAAAGTGATACCATTATTCAAAAAGGGATCCAAGAGCGACCCTAGTAATTTTCGGCAAATTTCTATCTTGCCTGTTATTGGTAAAATTTTTGAAAAGATTATTTTGCATCAATAAGAGAGCCACTTTCACACAAATAATTTACTTCACAGTGAGCAGTATGGCTTCACTAAGGGTCGCTCCACCGTTAATGCCGGTATAACTTTGTTAAAACATATTTTTAATGCTTGGGAAAACTCGAAGGATGCCATTGGTGTTTTTTGTGACCTGTCAAAGGCGTTTGATTGTGTAGAACATAATTCACTTTTACGTAAATTGAAACTTTATGGTATTAGAGATGCCGCATTCAATCTTGTTGCCAGCTACCTTAGAGATAGAATTCAGTAGGGGACGGTCGGGCATAAAGGACATGGTAGGCAAAAGGAATATATACTCAAATACGCGCTGAACGCAAGAAAAGATATAAAACATGTGTGTATAGCGTTAGCGCACTACTTGTCTAGACAAAATAGTTAGTCGGGACTCTTGTCGCGAGTCAGACAAATACACGCGTGACCTTAGACTTTTTTTCGGCCAATACCTAAAAGTTTTTGTAGGTAAGCGCCCATGATTATTAATGGTTTATGGGGAGTTTATTCTATGACAGAGCTTATTATTATGCAACTAAGTCTATATGCGACAGCATGTGAGTATTTATAACCGGAGACATTTCTGGTTTATAATATTTTAGCTTCAAGTTTAGTAACCGAGGGGGTATCGGGCAAAATGGGTGCGGGCAAAACGGAGACCATTCAAGAAGAATATTTTGCACCAGGTGCTGTTTACAACTGAGACCAGGAAACTACTTTCGAGAACCAGGCTCCACTCGAAACTATTCCAGTAGCAGAAATCCCATCTATTTGGGAATCTGGCAGTGTTGAACAGTAAACCGGATATATTTCTTTGCCAGATTCAGCGGAGGTTAGGTATGCTAGAAATAAGAGTTTCCAGCAGCAAAATGTTTCAGAACCAGTAAAGACCACAGGTGCTGATACAACGTGTACCTAAGTTTATTTATTGTGACTAATGTTTCGATTAAAGGTTGATTACCTTTCGCTCGCCGAAGATACTCCTTTTGCCCACCGCCCTACGGGCAAAACGGGTTTTTATCAACATATTAAAAAAATGTTATACTTGTTAGAGGATGAATTATTTTTCTGTTATTTTTGTTTTAAAAGATCGCTAAAGAAGTGGTGCCAACATGCGTTCAAATAATAAGTAAATATTTCTAATATTCTGGATGTATTCTATTAAAATACCTTAACATGCCCTTTATGCCCTACCTTCCCCTATGTAGATGTTAATGGGAGTAGGTTTCTATGTTTGCCAGTAGGAATGGGCGTTCCACAGGGCTCTATTCTCGGTCCATTTCTTTTTTTAATACATATTAATGATTTGCCGTTCTTTGTTCAAAATTTATGTGATATTGTTTTGTTTGCCGACGATACGTCACTAATTTTTAAAGTTGATCGCAATTCAAGTAACTTTGATACCGTCAATAACACTCTTGCACAAGTATTAGATTGGTTTTCGACAAATAATTTGGTACTCAATTCTAGCAAAACGAAATGTGTTAAATTCTCTTTGCCTAATGTCAAAAGTGTTCCTACTAATATAATTTTAAATAAGGAAACAATTCAACTAGTCGAATTAACCGTTTTCTTAGGTCTAACTTTAGATAGTAAGCTTCAGTGGGGCGCCCAAATATCCTGTCTCGCAGTCAAACTTAGTTCTGCAGCGTTTGCAGTTAGAAAAGTTAGGGAATTCACAGATATAGATACTGCTAGACTAGTTTACTTTAGTTATTTTCATAGCGTAATGTCTTACGGTATAATGTTATGGGGTACAGCTGCTGATATACAGACTATTTTCGTCATTCAAAAGGGTGCCATACGTGCAATTTATAAGTTAGGTGCTAGAGTTTCTTTACGTGATAAATTTAAAGAAGTAGATATATTGACAGTTGCATCGCAATATTTATATATGCTAACTTAATGTACATTAAGAAAAACTTTATTCTATACCGCAAAAATAGTGATTTGCACAAAGTGAACACAAGGAATAAGCATAAACTAGTGGGAACTAACTACCGTTTACATAAAGTTCAGAACTCATTTGCGGGGTTTGATAAACGATTTTTCAAGAAATTGCCTCTTGATATAATAAATTTACCCATGCACAAATACAAACGGACAATTAGGAACTTTCTTTTACAAAAGGGTTATTGCACTATCAAGGAATTTTTAAATGATAAGTCACCATGGGGACAGGCTTAGGCTATATCAGAATTTATATAGATACCTTGCTTTTCAGTTCTTTTTTTTAAATATAATATCTCTAGTTCTTTTAAATAACTATTCATGTATTATTAGGTCATTCAACTTACTACATTTACATTTGCATTGTTGTTCCATTAATTTTATTTAAAAAAAATTGCTGCTGTGTTAGATGCAGGTAACTCGTGATCATGGGCTGTACATTATAAGACGTAAGTGGATGCTCCTGTTACAAGTAAGTAAGGCTATTACAGCATTTAAATTGGTTACTGCATTAATTATGTAAGTATTTTGTATGTGCCTAACAACTATTTACAAGTACAAGTAATTAATTACAATGTGAAACAGTTGCAGCTCCTTAAAAAACAAAATATGTAACATAACACTGGCGATTAAAAAAAGTGGCCACGAGTTTTATTGCTCGTTCTTTCTCGTAGCTCTACCTATTGCTTTGCGAATGGGCAGTAAATATAAATGTAGAAGCATTAAGTAATGTACTTTAAATTTTAATGTTCATAAGCGTCACCTTGTGACCTAGATGAATAAATAATTTTTGACCATTAACCATTAGAGAAAAGGCCCGTGCCCAGGAGTTGGACAGTATATATACAGGGCTGATAATGATGATAGTTTAGCCTTCCAGCTACAAATCTCACCAATCATCATCTTCAGTCTTTTGTAGTCAACAGAATACCTCTCCAAATAAGCGTCAAAATAGCATAGTGAGGCAATATGATAATCTTCCCCTACTACACCACGATGACCAGAAGACTTGGTATACGATTTAAAATACCGAGTTCATAATTTCCTACGCAAAATACTATTGGCTTTAGTATTTTCATTAATCGCCTCATACGAATGAAAAGGGGTACTGACCATTTGTGTAATAAATTCGTCAGTCACCACACGAATAAATGACCTATCACTAATTGATGCCCAATATCGGCTGTTACTACAAGTCATTGGCCCTGGTAACCTAGTGACGACAGCTCTATCCCTAGATTTGTCAATAGTCCAGAGCGAGAGATCTTGTAACGCGTCTGTCTTCTTCTGGGAACTCCCTATTAAAAGGTCCTCATCTCCGCAAGTGTAGATCCGGGTGTCTAGGAGGTCACGCATCATGGCAGTTCGTCAACCGCCGTAAGATGTGCCTGTTGAGCCGCTAAATAATTGAAACTGTAAATGTAGAATCTTTAATTACTTTTTTACATTTGACGTTTATATTATGACCTAAAAAGTAATAAAAGAATTTGGCTTTGACTTTGAAAGAAATTTTTAATCAAATACAGTTAATTTTTATGTTAGAAATGCCTTTGATAGAACGCGGATTCAATGACAGAAAAATGTTTTGTTGTACGGGCTTGTTTCTTTTTGATTAGAAACCAACCCGGTAGCTTAAAGGAAGTCGTTAATTTTTTTGTTCATTGTTTTCTTCAACGGCATGAATTATTCTTCTGTTCACGAGTTCTTTGACTCTGTTGATTGATTGTTTTGCAAAATTTTAGCGATACAGGATTAATTACAAATTCCTAGCGCTGGAGTCGTGTTTTTTTTTCAGAAAATAATTTATATAAAATTGTTTTCTACAAACAATTTATAATGAATGAAGTAAACTACCTATGCAACTAAATTACTTCAAAAATCTATTGATATGGAATATCCATTCCAATATATTAAATCTATTGATAAAACATGACAGGTAAATTACTTATTTTATCGACAGCACAATCTCTAATGTGTTCATATTACTTTAATGATAGCCTATTTGGATAGTACCTACTCATGGCGTTATTAACAAAATATGATGGATATTGTTTGGTAGTAGATATTAAGTTGATATCTATACATTTACTAAATCAAATAAAAACATCAGCCTTATCACACACGAATAAAATAATAAAAATATATACAGATTATATATTAATGGCCTCCGGCAGGTCTACTGTCTTTCTCATCATCATCAGCCTGCAATATATATAAATTCAAAAAGTCCCAAACGGATTTTTGTACGACTTACACCAATAAGATAGAAGGCTTAAGTGACTAAGGTTTTTACTCTTTAGTTTTCAGGTCCACGGGGTTGAAACTGGCCGACCTCCAGTAGACAATTTTGAATCAAGCAATATTTCGAGAAGCGGCAATAGCCTGTTCGAAACGGACTGCCACGACGGTCTCGGGTTAGATCGCCAGTTACCCAGGGCACACACTACTGACTTTTCAAAGTTATGTGTGTAAAAAAAAAGTTAATTATCGGTCGCTTAACAATGTGGCCGGTAGATGGGAATAGGCTCGCCTCCTATTGGGACTGAAACATAACCAGCGAGGTATGGGTACCTCTTCGTGGATAAATGCGTGAAATTATGTCATGTTATGAAATATTTTCATATTTTCCATACGTATGCACCATGCATCATTTCAATTTGCCTCCGAGTTTTAATCATTGATGCTCGAATGCGTTATTCCGAGAGCAGACATGGTGTGATAGCTTGACAGCTCATTAATTAAGTGACGTCACTCTACATCGCGGTGCTCTTGCAAAAACTCGTCCAGTGTGACACATGGCTTTGCGGTACTCCTTCATTTGATATATTTGCCAATATTGTTGCGTAAAATTGCGTGCGTGTTTTTGATGTTTAAAATGTTACAAGACTTTATCTTTTATTGGGTGTTAATTTACTTTCAAAATGCTGCAAAACCTTTTTTAAAGAGTCTAAAGTTACCTATCTCTATGCGGTTAGCCGGTATGTGGCCAGCTTTGGGGCTAGCCGCAATCAAAATTTGTACGAGAAAGTAGTTTTAATACGCACTGTGATGCGACTGCCGGCTTACCGCTCCGGTCGTTCTGAGCGATGTGACCCGACTGACGGCCAGTCAGTACGGTTGCCATACGCCCTACACGGAGAGTGCTAGTTTGCGATTGCCCGCCATTGACAATGAACGTGTTCACCGACGCTAGCGTATTTTACTGATATTTAACTATAGATTTCGATACAGATATCCTTATAATTGATATACAAAATTATTCGGATCCATATTGGCTCACCTAAAGTTCTTTTTATAGGTAGGTTAATTGGCACAATTATTCGAAAAGATTATATCGAGGACGTGTTTGTTCACCAAGTTGTTTTAGAAATAGGGTTAGGTTATCCACTTGAATAAGCAGCGATAGCCAACAGGAGATTCCGTCTGCCGTGCTAAGGGTATCGGCTTCAATTCCACGGCGCACACCACAGACTTTTCAAGTTATGTGCGGATTAAATTGTTAATTGCTTGCTCCATGCCTCGCAGAAGGTGCCGCGTCGGTCTCGGCTGTAATAAAGGTCTTTGACAGTCGTTATGAATTAATGGGAGTGCGTACCATCGAATAAACTGTCACTAATCTAAGCCATGAAATATCGAGATCTCTTTGGTTTGCGGAAGTCAGACGGCTCTGTGAAAAAGCTGATATTCTGTCAAATCTGTGTCATTTAAAGCGTGAGACTTGGATGCAACTGAGGTAACGCTAAGGCAATGATGATGATTCGTTTGAATTTATAAGCCTAGTTGATATCTCGCGTGTGCTTTGGTTAGCTCAGTAGCTTGCAAAGAAAAAATATCACACTGTTTTATTTTTACACTGCCCGGCAAAACAGTGACCGTGGTAGGTAAGTGGAAATGGTCCATTTATATGTCTGTGTGCTTTCAGCCTTCCAAAAGTAAATAAAAGGAAACATAATTTTCTAAATTAATGCTTATCTGGGGGTTAAGCCCGAGTTTGATCGGCTTGCGAGTCATTTCTTGATAGGAATATTAGGCATACATTTTCAAAAAGTACCCCCAAGTGGTTATTACCGTTCAGAAAAGATCGCAACGGGCGCATTTAGAAAAATATGGAAATTGTTCAGCCGATCAAACTCGGGCTAGACATTTACACCTCTCAAAGAAAAGATTATAACGATTTAGACTGTGACTGAGAAGGGGAAGCTGATTGAACTACGAGTAGACCTTAAATGCTGATGTATGGCGTAGCAGTTTAAACGATCGTCTCACTGTTTAGCACTGCATGGAATGAAGTGGGCAAGATCCCCCCACTTATGAGTATTTTTTGAGTGAACCAATTTTGTGAAGTTATAGTTTAAGAGAGGACTGCAGTCGCCACTTTTCACCAAACCAAATACGACGATGTATAATACTAATCCTATGAATACTTCTTCCTTTTTGTAACATAAGGTAAGTTGGTATCGCATGTTCAAACATGAAAACTTCAATATCCGATCTATGGATGGATCGAGATTTGAGATATGTACATGTTTGACATATTTCTTATGGAGCTTATGTCAAATATGTATCTCTAAGGACAATGCCAGAAACTCTATAGAGCTTTGACCCACCAATAAAAGTTGGTGTACAAGCATGCCAAATGTAGCATTCTACTGGTGCTTAATTAGTGTTATCTACAAACATTTTAAAATCCCTTTAGAACTTGCGGTTTCTTTTAAAACTTAAAAAAATATGACTTTTAGGTTAGGTACCAGAAGTTTAGGTTAGTTGCAGTTATAATTGTAGAAATTATTAAATAAGTGCTGTTTTTTGTTAAAATGCTATCCTGAGATGTTTAGCTATGAAAGAAAGGAATTACATAACATCAATCTTAGTAATACTTTTGACTTAGGTCATAACATCCTGACTGTTCATCGGTAATAAAATAAAACAAGTTATAAAAGTGATTGATTTATTCATCTCCAAACGTTATTAAAACATTATCACGAAAACCTGCGGGCTGATCAATATTGTCGTGACCTAGATCTCTTTCAGCATTCAGATTCCCATTTCTACAGTGCTGGTCTAGCCGCAAAAAGCACTCTTGACAGATAACAGCTTCTGGTGAAAGCTGTAAGGTAAGAAACATATATGAGTAAATGGTGGAGATAGACAAGTTCATAATTATATCCACACAATCCCCAAAAGACAAACTTGAATATTTAGCCTATTATACTAGTTATTTAAGATACTTTTAGGTAGGTAGGTTTACTATTTTATACATATTTTGTTGCATTAATTACAAGCCAAGCAAAACCGCAGGTGGTACAATCATCATTATAAGGATTTTTCGCTACGGTCAAATGTCATCAATAAATAACGTAGTATCTACATACTTGTTGCAACGATTTCCATCTAGCGAGAAGAGTTTGCAGTTCAGATTGTATTGAAGACACTACATGCCTTAGCATTCTGTCGACGCACAAGTGACAATTTATGCACCTCAACATCGTTACCCAAGTCACAAGCAATGATCAGGATCCGTCGCAATTAGCACAATGTCGGCGACTAGGCGAGATCGAGTCCGTATACGAAAGCAAAATCATCGTGAAAATATAATATTAAATCACAAAGAGAGATTACGGAGCCACAAACACAAACAACAAAGCGAATGTCAATGATTGTCATCTTCAATCTTGACTGATCTTGACATAAGCATTGGCGCGCCAAGGACGTTTCGTTACACGTAATCACTAACGCTCATATTGCCAAATAATTATTAAAATAAACATTCATAAAAACATTATTTTCATTAACTGTGTATATTTAAACCGAATACATATTAAAATCTGTACATAATACATTTATATATGTCATTTTTTTAAATCAAATTACTCGTTTTGTTCTCGTGTGTCGTACTAAGTAACGCAAGTGGTCGCGATAAAAACAGGAAATAGGCGTTGGGTTTTAAAATTCCTTTTATTACTTACTTTTTATCCGCAAGTGTAACAGAGTAACAATTAAGTAACCAAGGGTCTTATTTTGATAGGATAATTTTCATTAATTTACATTTCTTGTAAATTAATGAAAGGGTGGGGCAGGATCTGGCATTGTCCTTTAATCTATGAATAGATCCAATATTTAGACCGGCCGTTAGGAAAATACATTCTTTAGAAATTGAGCGCGACATCTGTACTAAATACTCGTATATGCAGAATCACATCTCGTTAGAGCAATATCGAAGCGTACCTTAAGTTATTTGGAGCGCCGCCAATATCCGATTTGGACCACTGCCTACCCATTCACGTAAGCAATCATATAAAGTCAACGTCATTTAAACTAATTTAGATATTTTTTTTATATGAATTGTGGCTTGTAAGCAGCGCTAGCCTAGTTTAAAAGACTACACGCTATCATCATCAGCACTGTATATATTCTATCCCACTGCGGGGCTCGGGCATTTTCTCGCTATAAGAAGCGTAAGGGCATAATCCACCACGCTGGCCAAGTGCGGGTTGGCAAACTTCACATGTCTTTTAAACACATTATGGAGAACTCTCAGACATGCAGGTTTTTTTCATGTTACTCTCCACCTTACCGTAAGTTTCACTTCTTCTTGCAATCTTATAAGGTTTTATATAAAGAACGTACCTGTATGTATGTTTATGCTTGCTTCTAAAAGAACTTCAGCATTTTCTTGCGTAATTACAACCGCGGCACCTCCCAGCGTCTTAGGTTTATAAGTTACGTGCATATTAAGAAGTTAATAACAACTCGCTTTGATGTTAAAGAAAAACGGTATCATCAGCCTGCCAAAGTCCACAGCTGGATATAGGCCCCTCCAATGGCACGCTATTGAGCCCGATATTCAGCTTTTTGTGTCCAACCGCTGCCAGCCACTTTGCAAAAATATATCGTCACTTCACCTAGCTGCACAGCGTCCTACTTCTTCATATTAACGTTGACTCAAATCTAATTATAAGAAAAATCTTTCTAATCATGTACGTACAAGATTAAAAAGGTATATCCTACGAAATACGTGTGTCTTCCGAATTCCAATTATTATACGTAAAGTAATTAATTTTGGCAGCGATAGCCGAGTGGATATACCAACAGACTGTCATGCAGAGGGTATCGGGTTCGAATCCACGGCGCGCACCAATGACGTTTCGGAGTTATGTGCGTATTGAATTGTTAATTATCGCTTGTCCCGTGCCTCGGAGAGCACGTTAAGCCTTCGGTTCCCGTTGTCATGAAGATCTTTGACAGTCGTTATAGGGCGTCAGTACCTTCTAAATAAACTGACACTAGTCTAAACCATGGAATATCGCCATCCCTTCGGGTTGCGGAGGTCAGACAGGCAGTCGCTCTGTGGAAAAGCTAATATGCACCCAAATCCGGTTAGACTAGTAAGCGGACCCCAGATTGAAACTGGGACAACGCTAAGAGAAAGATACGTAAGTAAAGTAATTAATAAGATTTGCAGCGTGAAAGTTGAGAGATTTTTTGCGGACATAAACAAGAAAGCAAGGATTTTTATCTCAACTACAATAAAAGATAAAGTAAATAAAATTAATATTTTGATCCTGAAACGACATCTTTACAGTGACCTAAACAAAGACAAGTTTTTGTCGGGTCAGTGGTCACCGAGGGTCACAAGAGGTCATGATCAAAAGGTTAAGATATTCCGGCCCTCTGTTACGAAGAAATTCCTTAGAGATTTGGGCCAAAGTTTGTCATGGGTAGCCGGAAGAGAAAAGGAACACTCTCAGAGAAAAGGAAGCAAATAGGTATATTGAATATTTTTTCTGTATTGATAAATATTCGGGTGTCATTCAATTTGAATTTAAAAGTATGCATTCTACTTTGGAAAACAATAATTTAAATTAATTATGACATTCTTTAAAACACTCAATCGTGTAGGTATGTGCTGTTTATTTCTTTTACCGTCATACGGCCGGTCGCAATAACCTACTAATATTAAAACTTTAACTGTAGCGTTCAATCTATCTGGTTCTGCCGTTTTAATAACAAAATTCAAGAGATTATTAGATAGCTCGCTTGTCTTAACTTATCGCTTCGATACCAAGCGTTTTATACTTGCATTTTAAGAAAATTGTCTCTAGTATTTAAAACCAATTACTAGTTTTATTGATGCAATATTAGCACGCACGGTAGTCGCGCACGGGTCGAAAAGACCCAGTACTCTCGTTTTAGTACCATAACTATGTTTGTGTAAGTTTATTCGTTTCTTCGTGCTAGGTACCTATATGTAACTATAAAGTTACATATAGGTACCTAGCACGAAGAAATCCACACACTCAGCCACAGCCTGTTTTCCCGTGGTGTTTGGATATTAAGGAGCTATCAAGTGAGAATGGGTCGTTTTGACCCTTGCGTATGTGTAAGTGTATTTTTTATTGCACAAAGCTTATTTCATATGATATCAAACACGGTGTATTAATCTTAATATTTTTTAACACATGATTTCTTGTCCACTAGAGGGCGCCACTTTAAATTTAAGCAATATTTTGGAAATGTGCATGTGATGCCCTTTCAAATGATATCAAAGACGATATGGTGTTTATCTCATTTTTATTTTTTAACACAACACTTTTTTGGCGCTAGAGAGCGCCACATTGAGTTTTGTGACACGTCACGTAGCCTATGTTCAACAGACAATCAAGATAATTCTAACAACACCTCATTTGTCGAGTTCCGTTAAGTAGCCTAGGAGCTATGAGGGAACAGATGAACATACACACATACATAGCCTATCAAAATCATAACCCTCCTTTGGCTTTGCCGTAGTCGGGTAAAAAGTTATAAAACATTTTAGAAAAAGAATACATTGAAGGAGAGATTTCGTCCGAAATTAAAGACTATTGGGAAATTGATAACCAGGATCAGATTATTTCAGACTGAGTGGCTAATGACAAACTATCTGAGGACGATAAAGTTCTTAAGACTGGAGATTGTCGTTCCAGATTTTTGGCAATGTGTCTACCAGTTTGCTGCAAAGAAGTCGCGACTTGAATCATCCTGGCCTCTGAGTTACGTCCGTCAAAGTTACTGCCAGGGTAGGAATGGCGCTCGTAAAGAAATTTTTGCACTCATAGTCACTATCATAAGCCAAGTTTAGGTCTTCTATCACTACATTGCCCTGGCATATACGAAACAGAATGTTTTAAGTCCATGGTGGAAAACAAAATAGAGACAGACTGGCCTTGCCAGAGCTTAGTAATTTGCTCGGGTGATGTTCGATCTGCGAAGAGGACTGAAAATCCAAAATGACACCAATTTTGCTATAATTATATTTTTAGACAGCATATTTAATTTATAATTATGTCGAGGGTTCACGGGCAAAATGTATTTAGCGACATTTTTTAAACTTTACAGGAGAGCGTTTTAAAGTTTCAATTTTACGAAAAAAAATCGTCATAAAAAAAGTATAAGGTTATTAACTAAAAAGTGACCGAAGTTGATTTCCATGACAAAAGCTGCATAATTGAGTATAGTTTTCATTTCTTTTAAGCTACTATTAATAGAAATAAAAGTCGCTTGATAAAATATTACCCCAGTTTACTTTTATTTAGAAACAGGCTAAATTATATAAGAGCCATAAACTTCACAATACAGGTATAGGAAAATCAATTTAAGCGACACTCTGGTATTATTTTGTGTAAGGCTAAATATATGAACAACCATTGGAATACTAAACTAAAATCATGCTAATCAGTTTAAGCAATTGAAATATCATAAAGTAGTTGCAGATTAAAATGATTTATGTAGCACTTTTGTCTAAAAGTAAATTGTTGGAAATAACAATTAATTTGTGTGTATAATTAGGATTGGTGGTTAAATCAACATTAATTTGGACTACTGTTTATTTCCTACAAATGAAAAATCTAAAGAAATTTTAAAATAAAACAAATACGTTTTTAGAATCAGACAAGTGATCGTTTTTATTATAATAGTGGCACAAGGGTTCACATTTTTCGCTATTTGAAAAACATTCAGCTAACAAGAGATACATATTTTTTTAGATAAATTACATCCATACAAATCATCGTACTCATCACACCATGATTATTCCTGGATGATTTGATTCTGATAAGATATTTTTTATTTTTTTGTTTAAAGTATTTTTGTCTGTTCATTTCCATATCCGTGGATGTCACTGTAAGAAGAAATTTCCAAAAAATAATTTAGTTTTTAGTCGAGAACAGTGTTCTCAAGTTTTTCCATATAGAAATTATCAGTAGCACCGCAGTCTGGAATTGTGCCTAGTAAGTGGCAACAGGGACATCCCATGTTTCATGTGATAATATAACTGGTAAAAAAGTGTGTCAAATATCTCTGCCCTCTACCCTTCTACCTCTCCAGAGAAATACAGGCGTAAATTTATGTTATGTCAATTACTTAGTTTAGGACTTTAGATTAGGTGTAATAACAGTCATCATTATCCTAGCATTATTTATGGTTGCATCCTCTGCTATTTGCTTAGGAGCCCAGGGCCCGATATCTAGTCGAACCTGATAATGTGCAATATGTACCTACGGGATTCTATGGGATAACGATGTTCTTTGGTTAGACTAGTGTCAGGATATTTGAGGGTGCTGACTCTCCGTAACGACTGTCAAACATCTTCATGACAGTCGGGACCGACGGCTTAACTCGCCCTCCGAAGAACTATACAAGCAATAATTTTCAGGTAAATACGCACATAACGTTAATAAGACTACAAGTTGTTCAAAGTTATTGGTAGGTGCCAGAACCTGAGAATCTGAGACCCTCTGCATTGCAGTCTGTTCGTCTCACCCCTAGACTATCGCTGCCTGTAGTAGGTAATGTTTGCAAAATGTGTAATAACACTATCTGTGTTCAATTCAGTTGATAGCACATACATACACATACATAGTCTCACGCCTGTAACCCCGAAGACCTCTTAGGGGTTACAGGCGTGAGACTATGGTGTAGTGTATGGTGGTGTAGCAATACACCTCTGCCTACCTAGGCAGAGGTGTTTTGCTACACCCACTTTTCGCCAGATTTATTTTATTCCCACGTAATAATTGGCGAGCCTATTGCCGTACTTAGACTCCGTGCTGTTACTGTGAATTTCCTAACAGAAAAACCCAATAACACATTGCCCGACCCGGGAATCGAACACGAGACTTCTCGATCCTACGCGCACATTTTTGCCGCAAGATCAACGAGGCAGTCAGTAATAGTTCCTCTGATAGTAACACTAAATTATACATTTTAATAAACACAAACAACTACTATTTATTAAGGGAAGATTAAAAAAACAATGATGTAAGTAAGAACTTACCTATAATATATTTTTGGTTAAGCATCGAAATGTATATGGCAAATAATACTTTCAATTCAGTTTTACATTCTCAAAATAGTACTATAATTATGTATATTCCATGTGAACATTCTAATTCACAATACTGTCTGATCGAGTGTAAGAGACACGTGTAGACTGTTTATATTTCGAAAATACATTTTACAGTAAGTTAATAATACAATTAATAAGTTAATAATACAATAAATAAGTAAATTATACAATAAATTATTCGCCTTTTAAATGTATTGATAATTTCTTTATTAATTTCTTCAAATTATAATTAGACTACCCGTTTCCCGCAGTTTCACCCGCGTCCTGAGGAAATTACTTCGCGTACCCGAAAAACCCAGATATCTTACGGACCCCTATTTTTTCTAAAATAAAATATAGCCTTTGTTACTCGCAGATAATGTGGCTTTCAAATGGTGTAAGATTTTTTTTAAATCGAAATCAAAATTTTCCTCTTTATAATATTATAAGTGTAGATGTAGATTATGCACTATATTACGCCACAACAACGCAATATTTCAATAACCAGGTGATGATTTTGTCCAAATAACACAACGTGACCATACTCGTTCACGGTTCACGGCGACTGAAGCACCGCGGGGGCACGCGCGTTACCCACAGTGACGTAAATCAAAGACTCTGGCGCCGAAACAATATGTCTTACCCGACAGCGGATAAACGATTTATACAAATTTTTGACTATTTTAACGAATATAGATTTCCTAATTCCAGAAGAGTAAAAATGTTTTAACTTCCACCACTTAGAATACAATATGTCTGATGAGACGAGTCTTTATTAATTCAGTTCAAGAAGAAGGATTTAACCGCCGAGTATAAAGAATTTTTATTAAATATGAAAATGATTGAAACGCCTGTGTGTATTAATATCAGACGCATGGTAAATGGTTTAAGCGACATAAGGTATGGATTTTAGCAGCAGGTTAAATGTTTTAAGCGACATCAAGTATGAATTTCAGGTGCAAGAAAAATGCTTTAAGCGACGGTATGTATATATTTTAGGCGCAGGCAAGACGATTCAAACACCTTATCTTACCAAACTTATGCCGGGGAAAATAGCTCAAATCAAAAACACGAAATATTTCGCCTGTATGAAGTCCATTTTTTCTTAAATGGTAAAAAAATGTTGTCGCTTCAATCAAAGCTACTCCGAATTGCGCCTAAATTTACTATTGTTTTAAGCGCCAAAAAGTGCTCAGATTAGCACAAAACCGAATGCAAACGACGCAGAAAAATCTGGCGATTCCGAATATGTATATAACTCAATATCGGCCAGGATGTCGCTTAATACATTTTGCCCGTGAACCCTCGATGTATCAATTGCAACAAAATAACTAAGATTAGATTGTTGTACCATTGACAAACGAAGAGAGAACGCTTACTTTATAGAAAAAAATATAGATGTTATTTGGAGCTTGATTACAAAACTAAGGTTTCGTATAAGTGTTTATAAAAATGATGATATTTGATAAAAAAGGAGAATTGAAATGTTTCAAGATGAAATAAAAAAAAGTTAAAGTGATTTTCTCGTTCATATATGATAAAAGTAAAAAAATAGTAGTGATCTCCAAAATCTTGTAATTTATGTTCCATTTTAGTATAAATAATAAACATGTCGTCTTTCTAAGTTTGTTTCAGTTTCTCTTTCTAGTTTATTTACAAATAATTTCGAAATTACATTAAGTTATTAAAAACAACGCATTCCATGTCTGGGTCTTTTCGACCCTTGCGCGACTACTCGTGTCTCAAAATGAGACGCTAGTATCGGTGTACACTGGCGAATATTACCAAAAAGGTAGCCAAAACGTTTTAATAATAAAACTGTATTAAATAAACCTATTGTTATTAAATGCAACCATTTTGATCTATGAATAATTATTATTTTATGAAAAGAGACCGTTGTTCCATCCAGCACGAACATACAGGTTGAATTTATGATATTGATAGTTTTAAAACAATAGTAGGATAATAGTTAGTATATATATGTTAGAAGTTAACGAAAATTGTATTATAGTTAATAACATGCATAACTAAGAAACATGAATGATCAAAGATATACAAACTTTATGGTATCCAATGTTGATATCTAATTTTGTCTAAATATCAAATACTCCACTTCAGGTTCCTTCATTACTTAAATTGCATCCAGGGGAATTGCGTATTGGACTTTTTGGACGTTTTACATAAACTTGAAATAATATATAAGGGTCTGAAGAAACGCTAAGTCTTTGCAATAAATGTCTCATTTGTAGTTTAAATTCGTTTTTCTTGTAGAGTATCTGCGATATTTATTTATATCCTTATTTCTTGACTCTTGTGCCTTATTCTTTCTGCTTACGTAAGTAAATAATACTATCAATGTCTAGGCAAGGATATCGGTGTTAAGATTTATCTTAGAAAGTAGTAACATCTGACAGCAATTAAAAATATCTCTAGAAATAGAATCCATAACAGGAAAACACCAAACATTTAAATTTGTAAAAACAACGAGTGACTTAAAAATCGTCGATATAAAGCACGATATATTTGATCAACTTTTTAGGCAGATTGTTATAGAATTTTACCATGATTATAAAATATATAAAAATAAGCTCGAAAGTTACGTCATTTATTGAGGTTATGTATCATATAAGTGTTATAAAAGTGTTCTATCGACAATATTTTAAAATCATGTATTGGCCAGGTTTTTACAAATATTTGCCAGTGTGCGGTGCGTTAATATAAATATGTAGTTTTCGACTTATTTTCAATATTATATACAACGAAATTCCGATGGGTTATAAATTTTACAAAAATATTTACACACAAAACTCACATGAACGTAGAAATCTTGGGCTGAGATCTCATACTAATAGGTATGAATAACTCCTAAGAACTTAATACAATCGCAACATTGCAAACCGCCAAAAATTACCAAAAATTTGGTTTTAGTTACACCGACACCGAGTTACACAAAACCAAACCAAATTTTATAAAAAATATTACAATTAAGCTTCCCGAAGATAACTAAAATAACTAAGTTTAAAAGTATTAGGTGCTCATTAGCCTGCCCGAAAGCAATGTCAGGTCGAACGTTTTTTTTTAAATACCGAGTTTATTTTCTTTTTACATTCAACTGATTCAACCTATTCAATAAGCATTGTGTTTGCGATCTGAATTTAATTAATTTTTTGTCCCTACTTATTGATATACATAAGTTAATTATACAAGTAATGTACATATTGTTGAAAACTACGTTTAATATAAACCGCTTTCTATGATCTTAATTTGCGTCAGACTAATAAGAATTAATATTATGTTCCGGATAAAACGTTGCGATTGGCAAAAGTGGCTTATTAGAATTGGGCAAAAAAATATCAGCTATGAACACAAACTGTCCCACTGCTGGGTTCTTATCCACTGTCTGTTCCTAACATGAGAGGGATATACCGGTAGTTGACAAGTGGTTGGTTCGATATGCTAACACTTTCAATTAAAATGCAAGCAACAGCTAGTAAAAACTACAATTTACAGCCGATGGCATGCTCAAAAAGGCACATTACATGTACAGTACATTACTTATCTAGCGATAAAACTCACGAAGGTAATCCATTTTCGTCAGGCTCGGTAAAATTAACGGGCCGGAAATAACCAGCACATACACGCAAATACACACTCAATTGTAAACAAAACTACAGATAAGAACTCCATTTATTTTTTGTTTTGTTTTCTATTACAATGGCAAACGCTAATTACGGGTTTCTCTCCATCTGAAATAAAAGACTTTGATGATTTTTGTCTCTTGCGAAACGTAAAAAACGTGAAAGTTAAGTTTCCTGTTGGAGATGAATCATCAACTTAAACCCATCTCGGCGTCTTCGGTCTCGTACAATGGCGAAGCCATACAACTTAATTAAAATGTAATGCAGCATGCGCAACCTCGACGAGATTCGGTCCGCAGCGGACTCCATCTGAAATTTCGTCTCCCCTAAGAGGCGCACGTGGCAACACAGCGCCTCCAAGGCACGGCACAGTTACACACATAAAAATACTCGTATAGTTGCAGGCAGTAATTGGGATCACTGTTAGACAAACTGACTGGTGTTTTGTTGTAGTGCTTAGTGACGCTGAATGCTAAGCCTGAGTTTCGATTCCCATGGGGGTTTTTCGAATTTCACATAGGTCAAATCTTTGGCTAAGTAAGATAACCTTATTATCTTACTTAGCCGACCGATAAGTACGAATTTAGCTTTATCAGTTGTCTGTTGTGGAGGCAGCAATAGCCTAGTGAAGATAAAAAATAAATTGTTATAACAGTCGTTCGAGGGAAAATAAACTGATACTGGTCTAACCTATGAAATATTGCTATCCCTTTGATTTCCGATCCGATTTGAGGTCAGCTGGCAGTCGCTCTCTAGAAAAGCTGATATTCTGTCATATCTGGTTAGACTAGTAAGCGGACCCAGCTAAGTGTAAGTTTTGGATGCAACTGGGATGCCTCATCGATGCCGCAATGCATCATTTGTCCAATATTTTGTGATGGGCAAAATAGCCAGGAAACACAGGGTAAAGGCTGCTACACACAGTGCCGCTGCTACGTACAAAGCCGCTGGCCATCATTCCAGTTGTATAGAACGACCACACACAAGTAGCAAGTTGCAACCCGCGCGACACGCCGGCATACCGCCGGAATGGCCGCCCGGCCATGCCGCCGACTCCTTCGTGTGGCATAGCCGGCGGCTTTATATACCGCCGGACGCACGCGGCTTGGCCGGCGACAGTGCCGGCGGCAATGCTGGCGGCCGTGCCACCGGCTCTGTGTGTAGGAGCCTTAAAAAGGTGGAAGACGTCGTGATTCCGTGACACCAGGAAGTGAATGAGCATCATCACCGTAACTTATGGATGGTCCCTTATGGCAAAATTATGACGTGCTTATTCAGATTCTGCAGCGAAGCACTTATGCGAACAGTAGCAAAGGCAATCCAATACCTGGCAATGTTTGTTATAAAATTATGTAATATTTTTAAAGAAGCTCAGCAAACAAAAAATTCTCAACAGTTTCAGAGGAAAATTCCATAAATTACAACAACGAATAACTTATTAAAAGCGCCAATATAACTAATTTATACAAGACTTAAAATTGATACAGAAACGTAATTTTTTCGGGCCGTTTCATATCTAATCACTTAGGAAGTTATTAACTTTTTCTCCAAACAAAATTAAAATCTAATTGGTATTCATAAATTCAAGTAGGTAACTTTATGATCCTTTTCTAGAAATTCTAATCCAATGAAAATACTTTCCCAAAGATTATCTATACATATTATAATAAATCTGTGAGTGATCGATGTCATTTTTTGTTTTACGAGGTGTTAAATCCCTTCGGATCTCCGACTCTTGGGGAAATGAGAGCCGGAGTATGTGGTTTTACCACTAAAAACCACCTCGACTTTCTCATGTACACGTGTGTCGGAGGGTCGGGTATTGCCAAAGCATTCGTCGCAACCCCCCGACGGGTATTGGCCCGCCAGATGGTCAGGTGAGCCCCGAAAATACCCCCTTGGCGGCGGATGAACATGTTGGGCTCCGCCGCCAAAACACCCAGCGGCCGCAGAGGATAGGGAGGATGGCAACGCAACACCGCATCTCCTCTTCCTCTGCGGCCCCACCGCGACGCAACAATGGTGCACCCCCATTTGGTCGCGGAAGATAGGGCGCGCGGCAACGCACCACGACACCACGACAAGGTGGAGATCACACGGGAGGGAAGTGATCGATGTCTGTATATGGCAGGTATTTAGGAGAAAACTATTTTAAGGGGTTTTATTAAAGAAGAGAACCCAAAAATATTATTAGATTTTTTTTGTTTGTCTGTTTATCTGTTTGTGTAAGGATTTGCATGCGGCTTTCAGTGATGTATTGTGGTAAGCCTCACTTAATCTTTAGTGTTTGTATTATATGAATCGGTACATAAATAGAAAAGTTGTGTCAAATTAAATATTACGATTCATTTGTTCGGTTAAAATTTGTTCTATAACGATGTAAATATAATAGCTCTTTAGTTGAATTGGTTGAAACTTAATATACTATGATCTGTAGAATGTAAAAATTACGACGGTTGAAAGATTACATTTTCAAAAATTTGGTGTTTCCATCTTAAATTAAGCTTAAATGTGTATGATTCATTTTATTAAATAGGGTTCAGCTTAGGCTGGACGTTTTCTCACACGTATATAAAGCTCGCAGAGTGGCGAGTCATTTACTGGATAGGTCAATGGATCAACACTGGGATGATGCTTTGCCTCTCTCTCGTTCTCATATCGATTACGCCATGTGTTTGCAGTCGTGCTGGCGTTCTGCACACTTTCAGATTTCAGATCAACTAAGCAGAGAGAACTGCACAGTTGTGGCATAAATATGACGACAAATTGTAGGAGGGTTTTTTCAGGTTCCCACAACAAACTAATGAATCTTTGTTAGCTTACTACTCAAGACATAATTAACGGCGTTTATTATAATCATGATCGTGTGTGTCGCAGCATGTATAGTGTTTTGGAAAAAAACTATTCATAGATGCTGCGGGTGGAACGGGAAGAGTTTTTCTACCAAGGTGATTTCGGCAAAAGAACGAAGCTCAATTAAGATTGCGCTTGCTGTCACTTCATCGGGAACTAGACGATGACCACAGCTATAGTCGCACATTTTTATTATTTTTCCATTTCTTTCGGATTCCATTCACATGGATGGAAATCCCTTCATAGTACAACCACAATACTTTTTTGGGTAACAATTCTGTAGCCTAATGAAAAAACAAATTCCGCACGAACGGAGTCGCAGGCACAGCTAGTTATATATATTTTATATTAATCACTTTGGCTGCAACATATATACTAACTACATTATTAGGATTCATTCACAGAATCACGCTGGTTTTTAGACAATTTTATCACAAAACATAATAAAATATACCCATACCTGATGTATCCATTATACTACTATGTCATAGGCAAAAATATACGTATATACTTCAATGACGTCGCGAGCGGAAAGGTCGCGTACGTAGTTTAAACTTGGCAGGTACTTATAAAGGTGCTAATTAATTTCTGATAGCGATACGACGTATATTACTCCGTGCAAGTTCGCGTTCGCGGAATAAAATATCTGGAAAGGTCTTACGTGTTTACGTAAGACCTCGCCAGATGTTTTATCCCACTATTCCACATACTAAACGAGTCTAATTAAACTATATGAATACAGAATACGCGAACTTGCACGGAGTAATACACGTCGTATCGCTATCAGCACCTTTATAAGTACCTGCCAAGTTTAAACTACGTACGCGAGCTTTCCGCTCGCGACGTCATTGAAGTATATACGTATTTTTTTGCGTATAACATAGTAGTAGAATTTTGTCTCGATGGGAGAAACATCACCTCTTTCCTCCAAAACATGTTTATGTTTTGGAGGAAAGAGGTGATGTTTCTCCCATCGAGACAAAATTCTTTGGCCAGGCTTAGATGTAGGGCTTTGTGGGCCACGGCTTGATGGCTGTTGTAGAACAATTATAGGTAGTATCGCAGGTGAAACTTATAATAGCGTTACTTCAATTTCAACGGACTTCAACGGACTTCAATCGTGTGTTCGTAATTCCGTCAATGTTCGATAGACGTCGCCAATTTTATTGTTGTGCCCACACCATTGTACGATAGATCACAGTGGTTATATATTATAGTTGCCGCTACTCTATAAATCATTTGCTAGTTACTGCGATAGAATCTCTTATCTTTGTCAAACCCGTTTAACTGTATGTATCGGTCCACATGCATACTTTTTTTGCACATGCTGGTACTGCATGCATAGAGCACTTACAGTATGGTATATTGTATATGAAACTAAAGGCTACGGATGACACGCGTGCTGGTACAAACACATGTACAAGAAAAATCGCTCTTGCCTTTTCACGTTAAAACGAGTATGAAATAGAACGTAAATACACAGCTAAGTTCTAGGAATAGACTTTTATCGTGATATTGGTAAATTGTAATGAAAAATCTAGGAATTGTATATCGATGTAACAATGCCTCTGTTCAAACTATACAGAAAACTTTTTATTCTAATAACTCACGTCCACTTTGGCCGTTGTTAGATCGTAGGTACATGACAAAAGGAGAGTTTATTATCAAAATGTTTAACGTTTGGATAGCTTTAGAATTTTGATTATCTATATCATTCATATCGAAATCCTTTGACTCCCAACGTCCTACATCTCTCAAATTACTTACAAACCTTTTGTCAATGAAAAGTTCATTCATCGGAAGAGTCAAGCCATGCGTGTTGTTTACAGGAAATTCATTTCTTTTATTAAGCCTGCCTGGTGGGTGGACAAGCACTGACGGAGACAAAAATAATGCCTCAAGCTCACGACAAACACATTTTTAATCAAGACTTATTAGACTTATTTGCCGTGTGGTTGACGGCATAGAATACAAGTGTCACCACCCCCTATCTTCCCGTGGGTGTCGTAAGAGGCGACTAAGGGATAACATGATGCAAATACCTTCTTTGCGAAGAGACGGAAAACTCGACATCAAACCCTATACGACTGCCTCGTTGGTCTCGCGGCATAAATGTGCGCGTGGGATCGGGAGGTCCCGGGTTCGATTCCTGGGTCGGGCAGTGTTATTGGGTTTTTCTGTCACGAAATTCTCAGTAGCAGCACGGAGTCTGGAAATGTGCCCGGTACGGCAATAGGCTCGCCCCTTATTACGTGGGACTAAAGTATATCTGGCGAAAAGTGGGTGTAGAAATACACTTCTTCCTACCCCTTCGGGGATAAAAGGCGTGACGTTATGTATCATATATGTATGTATGTACTTATTTTTACTTCAGATTCGTCGTTCAATTTTGATTTACTTTGGGAGTCGGATACAGTCATGAAACCTGTCGACAATGTTCTTGGAATGACATTATTTTTGATTATGTCTTTGATATTTAAGGAAGAAAAATGACTTTAAGCTTTGTAGCTTGTTCTGAAATAATGAGAGCATATTTAATAAGGTAATAAGTATTCATAACAAAACCAATAAAAAATATTAGTGAATATCAATAACAAATGAAATTTTGGTTATTACATTACTATTAGAGGCTGCCCACAGCTTCGCCCGTACATTAACTGTGTCGGATCCCGTGGGAATTTCGGGAAATCCCTTCTTAGTAAACACCTATTGTCATAAAAGAACATACATGCCAAATTTCAGCTTATTGCGCCTCGTAGTTTTGGCTGTAGCTTATCTGTCAGTCAGTCAGTAACGCAAGAATTTTATTAATACAGATAAAGCTACAGTGTTATGCAGTGCAATAACACTGTAGCTGAAGATGAATAAAACTTTCGACGTCGAATACAAATAAAATCGGTATTTAGTTTTTCTTTTTGACTTTCATAAGTGTTGACATGTTACCTAAATTAATAAACGATTTTGAATTGAATTTAATGATTTTGAATTTAATTAGAATTAATCTATAATATCGTGGGATAACCCCGCAACTTCTCACGCAACCGCCTACATAGACTAAATAGTACGAGGGTCAAACTGAAAGTTCTTAGAACTGGCCACTTATAAACAATATAATAAAAAAAATATTCTAAAATTTGAAAATAGAACTCTTTGCCAATATTACTGAGTATATATTTCATTCATTTGTCATTTGTTTTACGATTTGGCGGCAAATTGAAAATTGTCTGTGTCACGTCAACATGAATTTAACACGAGAAAATTTTCGTGCAATGATTTTTTATGACTTTCGATGTCATTTAAGTCAACAAGAAAGTTATGATAGACTACGATTGGCCTTTCACGATGAAGCCCCATCTCGTGCGACTGTTTACAACTGGTTTAATGAGTTTAAACGTGGTCGCACAAATCTCACTGATGATGTACGTGAGGGACGGCCTTCTACGGCGACGACTGAAAATAACATCTGTGTTGTGCGGCGTATGATAGAGACTGACAAAAGAGTGACCTATCAGCAGATTCGGACAAGCTTAGGCATCGGTATGAGTCAAGTGCACAAAATCCTCCACGAACATTTAGCGGTCAGGAAGCTTTGCGCCCGGTGGATACCTCATAATTTGACTAAGGCTCAAAAACTCCATCGTGTGGATTAGTGCCGTAAAATGATTGAAAGATTTAACGGAGGTGACTCAAATGCTGTGTTCGACATACTAACAGGTGACGAAAGCTGGATTTACTGTTATGATCCTGAAACCAAAAGACAATCTGCTCAGTGGGTGTTTCCTTTCGAGGAGTTGCCAACTAAAGTGAAGAGAGATCGAAGTGCGGGAAAAAAAATGGTGGCCTCGTTCTTTGGAAGGATAGGTCATTTCGCAACAATTGTGTTAGAGGATCAAAAAACAGTTTCTGCAGAATGGTACACTACCAATTGTTTGCCACTTGTCTTGGAAAAAGTTCGAGAGAAACGACCTCGTAGTAGGATCCTCCTTCACCACGACAACGCCTCGTCGCACACCGCCAAGCGAACGATCGACTATTTGGCGACATCAAACGTTGAATTACTGGGTCACCCGCCGTATAGCCCCGACCTCGCGCCTTGTGATTTTTATTTATTTCCAAAAATTAAAGAAAAACTTAAAGGAAAGCGGTTTATGAATGCTGAAGAAGCGGTGGCTGCGTATCGCGATGCCATTGAAGAGACCCCTAAGGACGAGTGGGCAAAGTGCTTTTCCCAGTGGTTCCATCGCATGCAGCGGTGTATTGACGTCAATGGACAATATTTTGAAAATCTATAATATAAAAATGAATCGCAAAATGTGTTGGTAAGCGCATAACTCAACAACGCCTGGACCGATTTGGCCAATTCTTTTTTTTAAATGTTCGTTAAAGTTCAAAGATGGTTTTTACGGCGAGAAAAAATCTGATAATTGCCGGCAAAACCCTAAAAACAGCGCTTTTCTTTTTCCAATACAAACGTTATCTAACTAAAACGTAGAGTCAATTTGTAATTTATTACCGCTGCATAAAGTTCAAATTCGCGTGCGCGTTGATATACTTCTTTGTTTGATTGCAGTTTTGACAGTTTCCGGACCTGAAGTCTCAGTGCTGCCGCCCAGCGGGCTTCATGTCAGAAGAAACCCCAATGGGTTTCTTCTGACATGAATGCCTACTTAATATTATAAATTCGAAATTGTGTATGTACGTATGTTCCGTTTTCACGCTAAAACGGCTGAACCAATTTTGTTGAATTTTAATACAGAGATACATATATTGGACGATGGAGACGAATATAAGCTACCATAAGTTGTTAAATTGTGCAATTATTCCGAAAGGCTTCAAATTACGCCACTACTTTTAGGGGCCAGACAAAAATAATAAAATGGTCAAACGAGCCGAGGTCAAAGGCAAAAACAGGCTAAACGAACAGGATAAAATCTATATGGGTATCGTTTTCGAGATTTTCGGGACGCTGATTAATAATATGAAATTTATTTAGTGATCCAAGATGGCGGACGGGAAATCAAATATGGCGGATGAGAAAATTTAAAAAATCAGTATGGGTATCGCCTTCGATATTGTAAGGGGTGGGGAATCGAAATACAACATCTATTTCGTGATCAAAGATGGCGGATGGGAAATCAAAGATGGCGGATGGGAAAATAAAAAAAAAAATATTGTTATCGCCTGCGATGTTAAAAGGGATGGAGAATCCAAATACAACATCTGTTTCGTGATTCAAGATGGTGGATGGGAAATCAGAGATGGCGGATGGGAAAAATTAAAAAAATCAATATGGGTATCGTCTCTGATGATTTAAGGGATGGCGAATCCAAATATAACATCTATTTTGTGATCAAAGATGGCGGATAGGAAATCAAAGATGGCGGACGGGATTTTTTAAAGTCGATATGGGCATCGTCTCCGATATTTTAAGGAATGAGGAATTCAAAAACACCATCTATTTCGTGATCAAAGATGGCGGATGGGAAATTTAAAAAAATTCAATATGGGTATCGTCTCCGATGTTTAAAGGGATGGGGAATCCAAATACAACATCTGTTTCGTGATTCAAGATGGTGGACAGGAAATCAAAGATGGCGGATGGGAAAAATTTAAAAAATCAATATGGATATCGTCTCTGATGATTTAAGGGATGGAGAATCCAAATACAACATCTATTTCGTGATCAAAGATGGCGGATAGGAAATCAAAGATGGCGGACGGGAAAAAAATTAAAAATCAATATGGGTATCGTCTTTGATGATTTAAGGGATGGTGAATCCAAATAGAACATCTATTTCGTGATCAAAGATGGCGGATAGGAAATCAAAGATGGCGAACGGGATTTTTTTTAAGTCGTGTGTATCGTCTCAGATATTTTAAGGAATGGGGAATTCAATATTATATAAAAATCTATGTTTGTTTGTTCATCATTTATAGACTCTGAAATGATAAGAGATTAAGCGCTAAGTCAATGGTAACTTTGGAAAAGGGGCTAGGAAAAAAGGGAATTAAATAAAAACTCTTAACAAGGCGATACGGAGTTCGCTGGGTCATCTAGTATATAATAAAACTAATAACTGGCTAATGTAATCAGTTTTTGATTTTCTAAGAACTTTCAGTTTGACCCTCGTAGCAACTCGTATCTTACTCTGCTGAATGAATTTTCAGTTCGTATTTTATTGACTTTTAGTATTTGTGTCGTGTTGTGTGTGTGTGTGTGTGTGTTAAGAGAAAGTGCAGATTTTTTTTCTTTTTTTATTCAATTTAACTTTTCATTTGCCAGGACTAATTTAAGATAGTAAGAATTGTTCGTATTCTTTGATGAATACGAACAATTCTTACTATCAATAGTAGATGCTAAATTTACTCGATCGTCGTTGAGACCTATTGGATTGCAAAGCTAAGATGATAAAATGATAAAAATGTACGTATACTTTTTCATTGGTGAGGGGAGCGGCTATTGATTTTCAAAACTTAAAAAAAAGCTGCTGCACGAATCCCTCCAGATAATCATCAGATTATGAGAAAGCACGTCTAGAAAGTTAGGATGAAGCATATACATCTTAATCTGACGCGCTTGAGTATCTCAAAAAAGGTGAATTCTTTTTGCAGGTTCTAATAGTGACCACAAGCTTAGGTCACTCCCAAATTGTCAGATTATTCAATGAGAGCTTTTTTTAAGATTCACTTTACATCCCCTTAGACAATCCGACTCGCTCGATTAATTTTCTTTTTATTGCATTTTAAAATCATTTTAAATTCGTACGACCACATCCACTATGTAAACGATCAGATTAACATTCATATTTTATAAAATGATTTAAAAAACGACTGTAAACAAGGTAAATCAAAGGTATAGCAATCTTCTGTGGTTGATAGTATGGTTTTGTGTGTGTTCTTTCAGTTTTCAGACAAGTTATATAAGGGTACTTCCCTTCGTGACGACAATGATAGTATATAGAATAAAAGCGCTGGTTTGATTCCGTTGGGTCAGGAGGGTTCTAAGGTCATGGTGCCAGGCCCGCAAGGTTGACCGACTATCTATCTCTAGACCAGTCTGTGTCGAGAATCTTAGGGGAGGCCGATGTCCTGCGGTGGAAGTCCCTAAGCTGAGAAGTCGACGTCGACGGCTGTCCTTCCCAATAGTTTGTAATATCGTAGGAAAACCCCTTGCCCACTATTCACCAAGTGTCGTATGCGACATAATGGGATTTAGCACCTTCCAGATTCAGTTCCAGTTCCAGCAACAGAGTAAGATAGGAATCACTAGTATTAGTTATACTAGTGATTCCTATCTTACTCTGTTGCTTAAATGATTTTTTAGAGTTTCGATTTTATTGAGATTTATTTTTTATATTTTTGTATTATGTGTGTTACCAGAAATTAAATTATAGAAAAAATCACTTTCCTTCTTTAATTTGCTTCTTTGGCATTTGCCAGGGCTAATTTTGATCAAAGTAGACGAACTATTAGAAACAAATGTTACTATCGAACGCCAGTGTAGCCATCAACTGTACTGTTTGGGATGCAGAACGTTTACAATTGCTGTGTGAAATTGACATCCACCGCCAAAAGTGTGACTTCATTTTCGCGTCTGACGATCGCTGGGTAAAGGGTGAAGTGTGATGATATTAGTTTCGCCACAGTGTGACTGTCGTATTACCAACGCAACTCACAGGTATAGCAATCTTCTTCTGTGGTTGATATTGTAGTTTTGTGTGTGTTTCCCTGTTTACAGACAAGTTATTTAAGGGAACTTCTCTTCGTAACGACAATATAACAACAAATTACAATGTAACAACTACTGTTTGTCCTAAATAAATAAATAAATAACCCTAAAAACGTTATCACAGCATAGACTGATTTAAGTAGTTTGTGAGGCAGAATGGTTTATTCGTTTTTGACTCCGTCTTTTCATCTATAACCAAACCATGAGATTGGCCACTATGACACCTTTATCTATAATTTTAGTTAATTTATCTGCTGGAAACAACGGCCTAGTCATAAGATAATTCCATAATGACTAAACTACTATAGTCCGTGCCACGAGAACATAGACTTTTTGTAAACAAAGAATTTCTACGAAGTGACTTAGCGATAGTTCTGTCAAAAACAACTAATGTCAAATCCAATGAGCGCAACGGTACATAGATACGTGTCATTGGAAACTAATATGTCAATGGATCGGGATTTTATCGTTATTATGCGCTGTCAACAGGATCTTTTAATGTTTTGAGGTACTGACGCCTAGAATGTCAACATTTGGCGTTAGTTCATTGAAATGTTACATTCTTGGGCTTAACATGTATTTATCAGAGGACTAAATTAATTTTTTTAGTTATCAAGAAGGGGTAAATGAAAAGTTAAATTCAAGTTTATAGGATCGCAACGCTCTTCCCGCTGCCGGCATCTCGAAAAAGCGGGTGCAGAATAGCAGATGGCAAACTATTAGTCGCGCAGAAAATTATTTATACCTAAAAAAGAAATTGCGTTTTCAGACTACAGTAACTTTTAATAGATTTTGTTCAAGTTCATTCTGACAATTTCTTTCACAGGCAACGTAAAATCTCCATGCAAAAAATCATGTCAATAATAGAGTAACATGTATGTACTCTATCATTAACATACATAGTACTCTATTTTTCCTTATTTTACAGAATAAATTACGTGTAAAACGACAAAAAAATCGGCAAATTTTTGAACATTCGACCATTCAAACACAAAATCAAATATTTTTATTTCGGTAAAATAAATTTAAAAACATAGTGGCATAATTAGGCATTGAAAAAAAGGACTGTTCAAAAAGTATAAAATCTAAAACACAACTGTTTAAAAAAAGGTTGTGAAGCCCTAAATGTGTGTTTACAAAAAGTCTATCTTCTCGTGCCCCCTATACATTAATTTTTCTAACACTGAAAAACAAAATAGACACATTCCAAAACGAAATCAGCGCAATGTTTCCTGTTTGAATAAAAATGTTTAACTCCTGATAGAAATTTTAAATTGGCAATTAACCGTTTATTTTAAGCATGGCTGATTAAAAACAGATATCACTGGTTTACAAGCATAATAAATATATGTGGAAAGATATCAATCATTCTATTGTGTATTCTATACATTCTACTGTTTATTTTGCGGCAGTAAAATTTTCCGCTGGGCTATTTCTAGTAACAAGTAATAATACTCCATGCTTTTCTTCGTTCCTTCATAGTTCGAAGGGATAAACAAACTAGTTGGAATTGTCTAGTAAGTAAACCTAAATATGGTTTACTAACTTGAATTATTTTCTTACAATTTTGGCGTTGTGGTTATCTTTAGAACGCAATAATTAAAAAGAAACAAATTTAATTGTGAACGCTTCAAGTTGTGAATTTAAATATTTTTTTCTTCTTATTTGTTTTTTCTGCAGAGAATTTGATATAACAGTATTTTAGAACGTATGACTTTAATTATATGTTATTTTTGGCTATAAAATATTATAACTGGAGTCATAAGTATTTTTAAATATACATAAGTAAATTGAGGATTGATCACCTCGGGGTAAAAAAAACATTCCTAAATCTATTCTCAGATCTACTATAGACGGGACCAGACTTTAGACATCTGTGCCCATCATCCTTTATTTATGTAGTTAATATGAGATTAATAAATTTAATTTACAGCACAACAGAATCACTATATACCTAATACCTATCCAGTATCTGTCTCCGGAATGCTAATGTCAGTGCTCTGACATAAAGCTATTAGCGTTTGGTTCATTCGCATAACTATAGACTGTCTAGAAAAACTGTGTATTTCATAAACATACATTTCCTATATTTTGCTTTGTTCGATGACCACTTGTGGCTGAAGCGGAGCACTACTGTGCTTCAGAAGGCACGTAAACCCGAAACTCCTAGTTCTTGTCTCACACGCAAGAATAGTTAAACCATGATGGAGAGTCACTATCATGGTCTATCGAAGTTTCAAGCCATATGAAATCTCCAACTCAACCAGCGACACAGTCACGTGATAAAGAAAAGACAGGAATTGCTCCTTTAAGGTAGTAAACCAACTCAAAGTTATTGACTGCATTCTTCAATGCTGTTTCCCTCTACCTAGCTCAATAGCTTGATTGCGTCGAAGACAAAGTCAAACAAAATAATTGCCGCAACATTCTGTTGCTTCAACAATCTGAATTGTTAACTTCACAGTGAACATATGAACCGTAGAATGTTGGATATAGTTTGGATGCAGCGAAACTTCAGTAAGAGCCCCTATACACTAGCGTTTGTCGAGTGCAGGTGATCGATGAGCCTCGCGTGGTATTTTCTCGACATTAAATCAAACGCAGTGCTAGCGTCTAGTTTGCGCGACGTCTCCGCCTCGTTAACGCTGTTAATCTACCTATGTATTACCATGCGGCAAAGAAACTAAGAAAAACAGTTAGTTGTATGGAAGCGATTTGTATATGCTATGTTTCACTCTATTACCCAACAAGATTAATAAGTTGTATCCTTATTGCTAGTGTTCCGTAGTTAACTCGTCGTCATTACACAGACGTAGACGTTTCACAATGCAATGCGTCACCGCAAGTTCTGTTAAGGCAGACATATTTTCGTAAAATGGAAGCCAGAAACATTGAAATATTGGCTAATTTAATTCGAAATTGTTTTGAAATTCCGCGGTTGGATTCGTAGACAGAAAAATACATAAAAATGATGTCTACACCCAGCCAGGCCAGCTAAACTACAATGACCGTCTCATCATTCCGTACTTGTTTCGTTTCTGCAATACTTAGCCGCATTTGAACGCGTTGGTGTACTAACAACATAAAATTGTATGACGAAAGGGGGCAACGTTTGCGCCGCGTTAGAGCAGTATTCAACTTATTGCATTGAGAAAACGCTGCGACAACGCAATTTGTACGTCGCGATATCGCGACGGTGCTCTAGACATATGTATACTCTTCATTCGGAAACTTTGAAAAGTTCTCGAAGTTTCGTCGAAGAAATCGGAAGAAGTTTGGATGTTTTCAGTGCAGTAGCATAGAATTGGATCAAATGACGTTTGGAAAATCTGGAATGTTGCTAGTGCTAGAGAGTTTGTGGTTGACAAACTTGTAGATTCTGAAGTTTTGCTGTACTTTTGTATATTATGTACTCGTTCGGATTGAATTTTCGGAAAACTTTTTTTGAAATTGTATATTTCTAACAACAGTAATTTAGGCTCTGCGATAATATAATATCAGTGGAGACAATTGACTTGATATTAATGATAATTATTATATTGTGGGTGTTCGTTATCATGGGTAAAAAAAAATATTTTTTTTTACGACATACGGTCAACAGTAAGCTGTTGACCGTATGTTTAATATTATTCAAATATGCAGCAAGTTTCTGTCGAGGAATGGCGTCGTGAGTATTGATACGTTATTTACATATTGATATATCCAAGGAGCGACAAGTTTGATGATAGAATATTGAACTACATTTGCGATTTGTACCTATCGATTTACATGAAAAAGACCTTAACAAAACATGACAACTCGATTACTGCCAATTTAAACGTTTGTGTGCGTGACGTGAATGTTTGTCTTGGTGTGGGTTTTTCTATAAATAAGAAGTATGTATATACAAAAAGAGTATTTATGTATGTTGACCCAGCGCCCAGTGCCCATAATACAAGATCTGCTAAGGGACTAAATTCATTGAGAACGGCAAATGCGATTATTGTTGGTTTGCGTCGTAATTGTGACAATTTATTCGTTCGCGTTAATTCACACAATTCGAGTAAATTGTCCCTTAGGGATGGAGAGAGATAAGCTAAATTATTATATCCGCCTAAAGATATAACTTACCATTAATTATAACTCGCCGCCATATTTTATGCAATTTATCGAAATAACAAATATGGATTGAAAATCGCTAAGGGCAGATATTAAGTTATCGGTAGTTAAAAATAAACTAATATTATTGCTTTTACGATCTTTTTTGAAGTTTACCAAACATTTTGGTAGATTTTTAACAAACGTAATGGAAAATAGTTCGAATACAATCAATTTTGTTGAAAACACACAGAGATAGGCCCAATAATTAATTTGTCATAGACACGATATTCAGAGTTCACATGGAATCAGCTTTACAAACGACTAAAATTAAGTTTCGTATCAAACCAATCATAAAATTCATAAAAGCTCTGAGCGAATCATGGTGGGTCAGTTAATTGCTAAAATTAAAAGAAATACTAGAAAAAAAATATAAAAAAAATATGACATAGCATGGCAATGCCTTTGTGCAGATAGGCTTTATTAAAACTTATTTGTGTAATAAAATGACTTCATATTATATTTATTTTGTAACTAGCCTGTTTTTTGCTTAAAACTTGCCATATAGTTCCTATTTTAATTTTATTACATTCTATTTTTCCAGCTTGTTCGTCAAATAGAAAAACTATTTTAAGCTACTAAAGAGCTTAAACCTTTTGATGGCTGCGCCATTTCTCTTTACAAGTCTACATGGATATATATCCATTTCATTCCATAGGGGATTGCCGATATTGATGAAATTCCCACAGTATCAGGTCCTGATAACTGTCATAAATATTGTTAACTTTATCCGACTAACCTTAAATCGTTATCCCTTGGATTGTGGAGGTCAGATGGCAATCGTTCGTTTCTGAAGACTGTGGAACGTTATTAAAAACTTCAGCATCTTAGAAGAACTCAAGCTAAAACCCTGTTTGTTTTAAGTTATACTCTAAATGTTGAATTTTCTTTCTTTTGAGTATTTTGTTTCTGACAAAATACTGGATACTTGGACAGAGTAGTATACCAATATCATAACTTATTACACCACAGTGCATCATAATAGGAATTCCGTTAAACTCAAAAACACTTGAACTTAAATTGACTTCGCGCATCGATGAACCAACTTTCCAAAGTTGAATCTGCATCGAGGCATTGTTATGGTATTAAAGTAGGGAAGTTATTATTTAAGTGTTTTGCATAATGTTTTCGTGAAAAAACATTATGCAAAACACTTATTGTATAATTTTGTCATGTCGGACAGTTCTCCGGAGTTTTTCTGAAAGATATGTGACGTCTGCCAACCCGTTCTATGTTATAATTTTTCACATACATAGAGAGCAGAGTAACGCCCTGTCCAGTAGTGTTACAGATTATAAACAGCTGGTATAAGTATTATTTTTTAAGATGTTTTGTGACTACCACTAACGCCTTGGGAAATTTTAATCTCAGGGGCAAACAGTTTGGAACAACAAGTCTAATACTGTGATATTGTTTTCACCTAAATTACAACGTCGCTATTTAGGGAGTTTACGGTACAGAAACTCTTAACAAACAGTCTAGTGTTTATGTAAGACTTGCAGGTTTTTTTACTAGGTTATTTGATGGTGATAAAGAACTTTTCCCTGTATTATTAAGATGTTTATTTGGATATACATACGTATATCCAAATAAACATCTAAATTAAAATATATTATATCTAAATTAAAACATTCGGTTCCGATAGTTAAAAAAGTTCCCCGTGGGGCAAGACCATCTGTGTCAAAAAAATTGGCTAAATGCATTGGTCTTGTCGTAAGGGAGAACTCAAAAGCGGCCTGGGAGCAATTATTGACTTTCCCTTATAGGATTCTACATGTTGATAAAAATCAGGCAGGTAAAATTTCTTTAACAAATCAAATTAAATATAATTGTCAAATTTCGGCCTACACTTTAGACCCTAAATTCAGTTCAAATAAACGTAATTCTCTGTATCAATATGTAGAATCCAAATTAAGGGACGGCGACATACGGAGCGCGTCTAGACTTTTATTTAGCAGTGATGTGGTGGCGCCTTGCTCTCCAGATACGCTTGCGGGTCTGAAGAGCAACCTGGATGCTTGCGCCAATTAATGATCTCTCCTTTCCTGAAGCTCCCGACAGTGAATCAGAATATCTGATCACCGCGGCCAAGGACGTGTTAGCAGCAGTTTGCTCCTTCCGAAGTGGCTCGGCAGGCGGTCTCGATGCCTTGACACCACAACATCTAAAAGATCTTGTGTGTGCAAGTGCTGGGGTGGCTGGCGATACACTTCTGAAGGAGTTGACTGCGCTAGTAAATATGATGCTCTCCGGTAATGTGGACGGTGCTATCATTGATATCTTGTATGGGGCGAACCTGTGCGCCCTTAACAAGAGATATGGTGGCATTCGTCCCATTGCCGTGGGTTGCACATATCGGCGTATAGCAGCTAAGATATGCTGTAAATTTTACAGCAGGGAGCTATCTGATAAATTCCAACCTCTCCAACTAGGTTTTGGTTCCAAGGGAGGTTGTGAGGCTGCTATACATGCTCTTTCGACGTATCTTGGAAGTGGTGATGGCGAGGTCATTCTGAAGGCTTACTTAAAGAACGCCTTCAATTCAGTAAATAGAGACACTTTGTTGGCACAGGCAAAATTAGAAACCCCTAAAATTTTCAAATTTCTTTGGCAATGTTACAGGTATCCCACAAAATTACTATATCAGGACAACCTTTTGGAATCTGCAGTTGGATGCCAACAAGGTGACCCTCTTGGACCAGTGATTTTTAGCTTAGCTTTACAACCCATTATTCGGCAAATAAATTCTAAATTTAATGAATGGTTTTTGGACGACGGGACCCTGGGAGGAGAAACAGACATAGTATTGCAAGATTTGACCTTTCTTAAAAATAAATTCGCATCTATTGGTTTGGAACTAAATTATAGTAAATGTGAGCTGTTTATAAATTATACAACAGACTCTTCAAAAAAACATTCGATAATATCTAAATTAAATCATTTGGCTTCAGACATCAAAATTGTTGATAAGAGTTCTCTTCGCCTCCTAGGTTCTCCAGTATTTGAAGAATCTTTTGATTCTTTCGTAGAGGAAAAAATTCAAAATTTTTGTGATATTTCAGATCGCCTATTCAAAATTATTGTACATTCGGCCTATACTATTATTCGATATTGTCTTTTCGTCCTAAAATTTACTCATGCCTTAAGATCATCGCAGCTTTGGAAAAAAATAACACTATTAGAAAAAATTGATCAAATTATACAAATAACTTTAAAAAAAATATTAAATGTGGACTTGGACGACTGAGCCTGGCTACAAGCATCTTTACCCATACGTCTGGGTGGGCTCGGCGTTCGCAAAATTTCCAGTGTCAGTTTACTGGCGTTCCTATCTTCGGTTCACAGCACGGAAGAGTTAACTAGGATAATATTACTACCTACACTAGTTAACTCAGAAGTGCTGTGCAAAACCGAAGCTATAAACGCCTGGAAAATGGCTTGTCCAAACACTGATTTGCCCACCAACCTATTCCCCCAAAGACAGTGGGACGCGCCGCTTTGTAACATTGTGAGAAAAAATCTTTTGGATACATCTTTTGATGTTACAGAGCAAGATCGCTTGCCGGCTGTGGGGGAATGGGAATCCGGTCTATGGCTTCAGTCACTACCATCGTCCAACACAGGAACCATGTTGAACGATGAGACGTTCCGCATCGCCGCTTGTCTTCGTTTAGGTGTTCCGTGTGTCTCCCCGCATCGATGTCATTGTGGAGAAGACGTCGATAGCCTCGGACACCATGGGCTGTCTTGCAGCAGAAGTGCTGGTAGAATTCCTCGTCATGCTAACCTAAATGACATAATGCGTCGTGCTCTTGTCACGTCTGGTGTACCAGTTGTACTTGAACCAAATGGTTTGGTACGCGACGATGGGAAGAGACCTGACGATATGTCATTATTGCCATGGCAAATGGGTAGGCCTTTGGTGTGGGACGCAACCTGCGTAGACACCCTCGCGTAATCCCATGTTCCAAGCACGGGAGGCCATGCTGGCGCTGCTGCTGCATCTGCGGAAACCCTCAAACGGCGCAAATACAGTAATGTAGTAGCTAATTATGTATTTGAGCCGTTTGAGGTGGAAACGCTAGGCTCATGGGGTCCGAGCGCTCGCTCTTTATTCCGAGATATATCTAAACGGTTAATCGACGTCTCACGTGACCAGAGGGCTGGTTTATTCTTTGCTCAAAGAATCAGCATTGCCATCCAGCGTGGCAATGCTGCCAGCCTTCTGGGCACGTTACCCGACGATATTGATGCGGAGGCATTCTACGACGCCTAAACACACCTGTACATATTTTTACTTTTTATTTTTAGATTCATGTACCTATATATATTTATATATATGTTTAGATATTATGATTATGTATGATAGCAATGTATATAGTTAAAATTAATAACCTGGTATAATGTTACTGTGAAAATTATTCAAATAAAAATAAACCTTTATACGTATCGTAGTTATGAGGTTTAGGTGTTCAGGCACTGTTGCAATCACCATGATCGCTATGCATTACGTAGTCTGTATATTAATTCAGTGTTAGTATGCAACAGTACGTATCCCATAAACATAGAGATGATGCCAAGTATAAATAACCTTTATTTCAGCGTTATCTCGAAGGAACGAATGAAATTAAGTTTGTTTCGTAAAATCACTTCTAATACTGATTGCAAGTTTGCCGTGGTGATTTAAGCGTGTTCTAATCCGTCACGAGACAACATTTTGTGTGAGTCATAATTTGTTGTTTCAAGTGTGTACTTTGTGTCCATTAATTGGATATTTATGAGGTTCCCCGCGACACATTTATTCTAAGTGCAGCATTTGTTTTTATACTAGAAATAATTTCTTACCACTTCTAACAATAAATTTTGCCCAGATGTTAACCATTAATATAAGTATCGAACAATACAAAAGAAACTGTTATCCTATGTCAATCAAAATATTTAATAATCTACCAAAAGATCTGAAAGATCTACCTATAAGCATATTTCGCAACAAATTGTTTAATTGATTAGTAGACAAGTGTTTCTACAGCACCCAAGAGTATTGTAACAATAAGGATTTGTAGTGGTATTAGATGTACCGTATTTATTATGTACTTATACCGATAATGTAAATAATTAATTAGTACCTAATAAGGCATAACACTTTGTTAATATGTATGCCAAATAATAGTAAATAATAAACGAAACACAACAAAGTAGTATGTTCTAATAATGTCATAATTTCTTAAATGTTTATGCAATCTTAATATATAAAATCCTTGCGTTACTGACGGACTGAAAGACACGCTACAGCCGAAACTACTGGCCTTAAGAAGATGAAATATTTTTTATGTATGTTCCTTGGGCACCGTAGGGGTGCACTAAGACGGGATTTCCCGAAATTCCCACGGGATACGGGCAAAACGAGAAATATGTGCGTGCGATGCCGCTGGCGTTGACTAGTATTATAATAATTGCTGTATGTTATGTAGGTAGATATAATTATGTCTCATATGCCAGAAATGGTGAATATGTGGCTACAAGTTTAACATGTACCCTACTATCAGTATACACCCATATTTTGTGAGCTAATAAATGGTTTAAATTAATTTTTCCCCTAACATGTCTTTGCACTCTTATATGACCAAGCCATTATCTTCCATAATGTAGACACAAAATACCAACAAGAACTACTTTTCCTTGTACGATATAATGAATAGTTACGAGCGCTAAGAGCGATCGCATTCCCCACTCATATGTTCTTGCCTCTGAGTTACCCGAGCGCATGATACGTGTATAAGGATTGTGGGTACAGACAACAAAAGTATGCGGTAATAATGAGAAACATCCGGACGAAGACCACAAGCTTTGGAATAAAAATGGCACGAGTGACGTTGTTTTCCTTAGATAATAAAAGTAATATATTTGTATCTACCAAATTCAAAATAAGTTGATTTTAGAAAGGAGGACCTGTACGTTTTAAGACGATGATTTAATAAAATACCATTACGGAACTTTTCAATGTAACTTCCACATTACGATATTTCTGTAACCATGCCCCAAATATGGGTTATATTCGGGACATGGTTATAGAAATATCACCTCAAATTTATACGTTATTTTCATTCAAATTTTCGTGAATATGTACTATTTTATTGATTTTACATGTTATAAATCCAGCCATACCCATCCACACTTAATGAAGGATTAGAACTATTCAATTATCTGAAAACCTTCGCAATATATTTTACTTAGGCATTCCAAAACATTCTCCAAACGTTTCTTGGGCTTTTACGATTTTGCAGAACATTCAACAGTCAAGCATAGCAATTCCAGGCAGTCGTTTATGCCTACGTCAAAACACCCACCATTTGTAAGTACTCGATATTTTATGAAGAAGCGTTTTGTTATTTTTCATTCCTAGGTTTGACCTTTGCTTTCAATATCCGAATTCTTATGTGAAGAGCCGCATGAAATAATTTGTGGGAATGTTTAGCTACCTGTGCGTCTCGAGTTAGGTATAGGACTAATGGTATTAGGATGTTTCGCCTTTTGCTGTGACCTTTTTATTGGTCTTCTTTTTATATTATTTTTATTTAGATTGACTTTCATTTGATTACTGAGTAATCCGATGATGAATCCAATATTTGGTATAGTTTTAAGAAAATAATCTCACTTCATGGTTTATGTATTTAAACACATATTTGCTATTTAAGGGAATGACCATTTAATCAACACTAATCTACACTAATATTATAAAGAGGAAAAATTTGTATTTTTGTTTGTAATGGATAAACTCAACAACTACTGAACCGATTTTAAAAATTCTTTCACCATTAGAAAGCTACATTATCTGCGAGTAACATAGGCTATATTTTATTTTACAAAATATAGGGGTCCGTAAGATATTTGGGATTTTCGGGTACGCGAAGTAGTTCCCTCAGGACGCGGTAGTAACCGCGGGAAACGGCTAGTCTATTATAAAATTCTTCCCATCTGTCCCATTAAAAATGTTGCTTGAATGAATGACATCATTATCATGTTCTAGCAGTAGCCAGCGGCTTCACCCACGCTTAATTTTCACGTCATATTTTACCCCCTGGGGTAAAATTTTAAAAGATTGCTTTGATAGGTTATTTCGTTATAAAATGATTTCACTGCCCGAATCTAATAATTCTATCTGTAATTATCTATGTTCTGGGATGAAAACTGTGTCAGTCAGGATAAGTAATTGTATTTATAAGACGATGCTACGATAATTATAATTCATGTTACATAAATCATACATACTTAATCTCAAGGTGGACGCCGAGGTAACCTCTGTTAGTAGGTGGCTTAACCCGCAACAACTTAGATAATTATGTACTCGCTGAAACATGTAATGCGTCTCACAGATACATTGTGGACTTTATCAAGTCAAGAAACCACATTTCCTTGAAAGGTAATACGTGCAAGCGTATTATTCGTATGTATAAAGCTAGCTGTGTCCATATATATATATGGAAGCTAGATGTGTCTTTAATTTATTAAATAGTAGCTTCTGGCCGTGGCTTCACCCGTGTGCTTCAGTTATTGAGACATATTTAGCTATTCTGATGCACAAACTATTTATTATATTTATGTTAAATTTCGTCAAAATCAGTTTAATAGTTTTTTCAAGTAATAGTAAGAAGGATTCAGAATAAAATTATTAATAAAAATAAAAATATATTTGTGTGCTGATTCCCGCATTTTTATTACACTAAGTTCAAAACCAATGCGTCGAATATTAAGCAATTTTGCTTTAAGTATCCATTTACAATAAAAACCAATACAATACAATACCTTAGCTTCAGTTGTTATTATAAGTCAAGACAAGTAATTTTATACATATGTTAAGGAAGATGACAAGTGATTTTATATCATGCTGATGATTGTCATAAAAATGTTTCCTCAAACATATTTTAGAGGTTTTCTGTATAAATATCTTTTAACTTATCATCATCATCTCAACGTAGAAACGTCCACTGCTGAACATATGCCTCCCCCAAGGCTCTCCACTAAGACCGATTTCGACCCGCCCGCGTCCAATCGCTTCTTGTGGTCTTCACCAGATCGTTGGTCCTCCTTGTGGAAGTCATACCCCTGCTGCGGCGTGTGGTATATGGTCGCCACTCCTGAACACTCCTACCCCAAATGGTCATCGGTTGTTCGAGCTACATGTCCTGCTTATTGCCACATCAGTTAGTTATACTAACTAAAAGTCTTGTAACTCAATGTTCAATATTCACCAAAGATTTTATACAAAATGGTGGAAGAAGTAACAATTTCGGCTTTGAAAGTGTATTAAATAAACACAGCTAAGTAAGTAATAATATTACTATAATCCAATCACTCTCGAAGCATTACACCAATAAACATATTTCTGATTATATTTGGTTCACTTTGACGTGTATAACGATGTTTGATGTTGATACGATCTATGAGGTCAGACGTAAAAATGTATGTGATGTATTAAAATAATTTGAAGACCTTTTTTACAAAAACAGCACATGTCAAAAATAAGAGATTTTCAGTAGATCAAAAAAAAAACATTTTTCTCCATTTATTTCATGTTTATGTAAATAATAGTGCTATGATATTTTGTAAGAGGATATCGGGATTTTAATAAGCTACTCAATCTACATCTACCTGTTTGCTTAGCTACTAAAAATATGCTTCAAAGGGACAAAGACCTTGACATGTGTAGTTTTTGTGAGAAATAAATGACAAAATATGTGACAAATGTAGTTTTTGTAAAAAATAAGACAAAAATTGAATCCTATTATGTATTTTATTGTGAGAAATACAGGGAAAGGAAAGAAAATTATGTTTATAATTTTCTTCAATCTACATCCATTTCGTTGTCTACGAGTACATGGTCGTTTCCATCAACTTGCAAAGAGTCATAAAATAATCTGCTTTCAGGAGTTATATAGGGATACAGCTTTTTAATATCATCTATTTTTGCTTTTCGTATGGTATTTTGGGCTTATAGTTGAGTTAGATTTAATTCTTCAGGTAGACGTTTTTTATTTCTTATAATACATGTTCTCCATGCTCCATTGTAATGATCTTTAACAAATAATAGTGGTGATCCTGACTCAATCTTATACATTCTTACAGTTTCAATTTGATAGGTGGTTTAGATATTTTTTTAAATGTGGATCTGTGGCACTCTTGATGTCATAAAACTGTTCTGAGCTAATATTTTGAACTTTAAATGGGGTTGACTTTTCTCTGCAGGTTTTCATAATAACATCCCAGTCTTGAGGCGTTTCTACCATTTCTTTCCTCTTTTTTTTCAACTATTGCAAAACCCTGGTCGTAAGAAAGCAAAGAGTGACCTCTTATAGGAAATATGTATCGAATTGTCTTAAAAACTTTTAGAGAATGTACTAACATGTACAAAAAATTCACCATTACATAATTTTTGTTCTGGCCAGAACATCCATCAGAAAATAAAACTAAATTATCTTTTGAGTCACTTGAATTATTATGGATGTAATGAAATATCATGGAAGTTACATCATTTTGACCCTTCTTTGCCATGCCCTCATGATATGCATACAGTATAGCATCATCACCACTAAAACGTTTCGTTCAAAAACTACTTATGTCACTTGACATGTGTTTTTTTTTGCAGAAACACTATTGACTTACGCTGTTTTTGGTGGAATCAAACAAACTTTAAAGTAGAATAACTCTATACATATGATGTTTTTGTGGAAACGCAATAAAGAAAGCTTAGCAAAATCGCAACTGAACAAAAAATTTACATTTGCTGCTTTTGTAAGAAGCTCTTCAATTTCAATTAGCGTAATAAAAATAGAAGCGTGGTGACATTAGGTCAATAATAATATCATTCATTTTTGCGTACAATCAAACAAGTCGGCGGTGGACCACTTTGAAAAAAAACCCTTGGCTCGTGCATAGAGTCGAGGCATACTAGAAACTGGTTTTGTATACAAGTGTCAATGTGTGTGTAAAGTAACACTGGAAGCGACTATGTCTTGCTGAGCGATTCTCACCCTTATGGTGGTCTAGCGGGAAGTTGTTCGACTGTACATGGTCATCATCATCATCAGCCCTTTATACTGTCCCACTGCTGGGCATGGGCTGCTTGTCACTATGAGAAGGATAAGGCCATAGTCCACCACGCTGGCCAAGTGTGGGTTGGCAGACTTCATATGTCTTTCGAGAACATTATGGAGAACTCTCAGACATGCAGGATTTATCACGATGTTTTCCTTCTTTAGCAAGCGATTATTAACAATTTTGATACGCACTTAATGATGAGGATGAGGATAGCCTAGTAAAAGTGTGTAGTTCTGGATTTACTGGCGAAGATGTGGATATTGCAAAAACGTTATTGTTCAAATCTGTGAATACTACAACGAAGAAAATATCACGAAGAAAAGAAAACAAGATGAGTAGGGATCTGGAAGATATAATATGTTTATTTAAGAATACTGATTCGGAAAATATTCCTATATTTGTGGCGAAAGACCTGCAAAAATTAACTCCGCTGACATTCGATCATATCGATGTCACAAGGTTACTGAAGGATATTATTATATTACAAACCGAGATTAAACAGATAAAGGAAGCCTATGCAACCAAGGAGCAACTTGAAGAAATCAGGACGATGAATAATAAATGTATACACGATGGTGAACGCAATAGAATTTGCACAGAGGGAGCTACAACTACCTACAACTATTGTGATAATAATATGGTGGACAGCGGTCCGTTACGTATAATGGAATCTTTGAATGAGGCACAAAACAGCTGTGTTAATTCACACAATACGCACAGCTCTCATCAGCATGTACCTGTGAATGAAAATGATAATGCTATCCTACTCAATAAACAATCATATGCTGCGCGCACGGCGAGGCCTCTGTCGTCCTTGTCACACGCGCCTGCAAAACCAGCAGCCGCGCTGGAACAGCAAATTAATTCACAAATTGATACCACTATGCACATAAATAGTCAAATGAATAATATTACGTTGCAACATAAACATATCCCCGTAAACGATGGAGGTTGGACAGTAGTGCAACAACGTAAAAAACGGACGCGTTTTGTAGGACGTAAAGGAACCTGTAATGTTGATTTATCTATGAGATTCAAAGCTGCGGATGTGAAAATACCGTTTTTATTGTATAATGTGTCGAAAGATGTGAACTCAGACGATATTGCAGAGTATGTGTTGGATAAAACGCAGGTAGTTGTAACGCCCGAAAGGATTCAAATGAGACAATCTAAAGAATATGATTCCTATAAGATTATGATTCCGAAACATAAAATTGACTTATTCGAAAACGATAATATGTGGCCGGAAGGGGTGTACTTTATGCGGTACTTTGTGTTTAAAACAAGAAATATGAGAGGCACGGATAATCTTACGGCACAAAAATGATTCAAGATACAGATATAAGACGAGATTGCAAGGTTGTAAGCTTTAATTGCAAATCTATTAAGAGATCCGTGGATTGCGTAAGACAGCTATGCCTAACGGCAGATGTGGTTACTCTGCAGGAGACATGGCTACTGTCGCATGATTTAGCATACCTAAACAGTATAAGTCCCGGGTTTGGTTCTACGGAATCGTCTGAGGGATTACGCGGCAGACCGCACGGTGGCGTCGCCTTGCTATGGAGATATAGTGCGTTTGACAGTGTTTCGGTAGTAAAGTGTAGTAATGCGCGGCTCGCAGCCATTAGGGTTTCTATTGGAAATCGAAATATTCTTATCTTTTCAGTGTATATGCCAGTGTGTCACAGTGGTAATCTAAGTGAATTTACGGAATGTTTGGCCGAAATAAATGCGATTGTGGTATGTAATAATATCGAGAATGTTTATGTGCTTGGAGACTACAACGCGCATCCGGGTGAGTTATTTTGTACTGAATTACTACAGTTTTGTTCCGATTATCAATTCATTTGTGCAGACATTGAATTACTTGGTATAAATTCTGACACCTATACGTACCTGAGTGACTCACACGGGTGCGTTCGTTGGTTGGACCATTGTTTAGTGACTAGTATATCTAAGTGTTCTATTGTACAAATTAATGTAATTAACGATGTATCGTGGTCAGACCATTTTCCCTTAGAAATAATTTGTAATTTTAAAGTATTAGTGCCAAAATGTAATAATATAAATAAAGCTAGAAATAAAGTCATTTGGGGAACTAGGAATTCTGAACAAATAGAACACTACTCTGAACTTTGTCACAAGGCACTCTGTGATATTGATTTTCCTAGTGAGTTAATTGGATGTAGTGATAAATTGTGTAATAATCAGCATCATAGGCTATTGATTGACAATATGTATAAGTCGATTGTTTCTGTACTGCATACGGCTGCCACTGCCAGTCATAACACATATGTAAAGAAAAAGAATCGACATGTACCTGGGTGGAACAAATATGTAAAGGAGGCTCACGCTTCGGCTCGGCTGAATTTTCAAAGGTGGGTTTCACATGGAAATCCTAGTGTAGGTGATATTTACATAGAAATGAAAACATCGAGGCAACGATTTAAAAACAAGCTAAAATGGTGTCAAAATAATGAAAACCAAATAAAAATGGACAATATTGCTTTACTTCACAAAGAGATAAAATTTGGATCATTCTGGAAGCAAACCAACTCTTTGAATCCTCAGCTGAGTTTGCCTGCGAGTGTGGATGGTCTATCAAATAATAATGATATAGCCAACATGTTCGTGAACAATTTCAAGGTCTCACCGCTTGTTACAAACTCCACTGTGTGCGACACTCGGACCCTACATGAGGGCGATTCGCATGTAAGTTTTTCCATCAATGAAGTGAAATCAGTGTTAGATAACATGAAGCGAGGTAAGTCACCAGGTCATGACGGTCTGAGTGTCGAGCACTTAAGATATGCTGGTGTGCATGTACCTAGAATACTCACCATGTTATTTAATTTGTGTATAGGTCACTCTTACCTGCCCCAGGAACTTATTAATACCATTGTTGTACCCATTGTCAAAAATAAGACAGGGGATCCATCTGACAAAAATAATTACAGACCTATTTCCTTAGCGAGGGTCATTGGCAAGGTACTGGATAGTTTGCTTGAGAGACAGCTAAAATTGCACATTAAATTAAACGACGCGCAGTTTGGTTTTAGAACCGGTTTGTCTACTGAGAGTGCAATCCTGTGCCTCAAGCAGACTGTAAAGTACTACACAGACAGGAAAACACCAGTTTATGGTTGCTTCCTTGATCTTTCACGTGCTTTTGACCTTGTCAATTATGATATATTGTGGCAAAAATTGTCAGATAGAACAGACTTGCCCACTGAGCTTCTTTATATCTTAAAATACTGGTATAATAACCAGAAAAATTGTGTGAAGTGGGCGGATACGCAGAGTATGCAGTATGGGCTAAAATGTGGAGTAAGACAGGGAGGGTTAACGTCGCCCATTTTGTTTAATTTATATGTAGATCAGCTGATTGGTGAGCTGAGCAGCACTATAGCCGGTTGTTCAATTGACGGCAAGATGATTAATAATATCAGTTACGCTGATGATTTAGTATTGCTGGCACCATCTAATTGCGCCTTAAGAAAATTGCTGGATATCTGTGAGAAATATGCGGAGGCCCATGGCTTAAAATATAATACAACTAAAAGCGAAGTTATAGTTTTTAAAGCTAACAATAAAACACCCTATAATATTCCACCTATTAAGTTAATGGGAACAACCTTACAGCTGGTCTCACAATTTAAATACCTAGGTCATGTGGTCACCGATACACTCACAGATGATCAGGATATTGACAGGGAGCGCAGAGCGTTGGCAGCTCGCTGTAATATGCTTGCCCGCAGGTTTGCACGGTGTACAAGGGAGGTGAAAGTAACCCTCTTTCGGGCTTATTGCCAGTCTTTTTACACGTGCAGCCTGTGGGTGAGGTATACGCAGGGAGCTTACAGCGCTCTGCGCGTTCAGTATAATAACGCGCTTAGGATGTTGTTGGGGCTGCCTCGGTTTTGTAGCGCATCGGGCATGTTTGCAGATGCCAGACTTGATGACTTTTACGCAGTGATGTGCAAGCGATGCGCGTCGATGCTGCAACGTTTCCGGGGCAGTTCGAACGACATCCTCGCGACGTTGGCAGAAAAAATAGACGGGCCGTTAATAAAATTCTGGGCCGGTAGACATGTGCGCCCAGAGATCAATGTGCCTAATTAAGTGTATGATTTTAAATTGTGTGTACTAACAATAGGCTAAAGAACTACTAACACAATGGATTTTTTGGTCTGAAATAAATTATATATTAATATTATTCCTCTTTATTTATTTTCATTCTCATTGATCTTATTTTATATAATTAAATCACTTAACAAAAAAAATAAAAACTATATAAAATAGGACCACGGAGACCCACCGGCATCGGGCACAGGGACCAAGCTACCGGTGGTAAGGGCTCCAGAGAGAGGAACCTCCGAACGATGCGTGTCGTGTCCAGCAATACTGCCTTCTGTATAGAGGACTTGATCCAGCCGTCTAACGAGAGCCTCTTGAGGTGGTGGTCGAGGCTCTTGGCAATAAGACCATTTACGGTCACGACTATCGGTACAATGATCGCCGAGTCAACATCCCACATGTCGACAATCTCGCGAGCCAGGTCCAAATACTTAATTTGTTTATCTTTTTTGGCTTTCACGAGATTCTCGTCATGGGGTATGGTGACGTCGATGATCATTGCAAGGCGCTCTAATCGGTCTATCACCACTATGTCCGGCTTGTTAGCCGGACATAGTGGTGATAGTTGTGATAGTTATTATTATTATTATTAATTCCGAAAAGTCATTAGTGCGTGCCGTGGATTTGAACCCGAGACCCTCTGCATAGCAGTCCGTCGGTCTCTCCACTCAGCTATCGCTGAACCGTACATGGTCACTTTATTCAATTTATTAAAGCCTTATGTATGGTAGTGAAAGTTGGGTATGGCAGAAGAGATTTGAAAGTAAAATAAATGCTGTAGAAATGAGAGCACTGAGAAGTATGTGTGGTGTGTCTTTGACCGACAGAGTAAAGAATTGTGTGATACGAGAGTGGTGTGGGGTAAAAGAAGATGTAGTGACAAGCATTGAAAAAAGCATGTTAAGATGGTTTGGGCACATGGAGAGGATGGATGACGATAGACTGACAAAGAAGATATATAAGGCAAGTGTGAATGGAACAGGACAAAGGGGAAGACCTAGGCGGACGTTCTCTGACCAGATTGGAGTCATCCTGAAAAAAGGACAAGTCAGAAGTACCCTTAACAGAAGAGCATGCATGAGAAACTTGATGGGAGTGAGTGAAGCAAGTGAGGTATGTCAGGATCGTTGCAAATGGCGTTCCGTAGTCTCTGCCTACCCGTCCGGGAAACAGGCGTGAGTCTATGTATGTATGTATGTATTAAGGTATTAAAATATTGGAAAAGTTCATTCATTCGTTCAATCAATTTACGGCTTTATCGTTTGTCAATTGTTAATCTATTTTTAACAAATACGGTGAGATAAATGTTTGCGTTTTCCTAATGGACTTTTATTACTTATAATGAAATTGTTATTTGATAACTTGTGCGCCTCTTTTTAAACGTAAAAAGTTTGTAATAGGGTTTTTAAAGTTTGTATTAGATGAATGTTTGCCGTTTAATACATGCTACGTTATTCTTACCATATTGCAAACCTCTCGAAATGGTAAAAATAATAAGCTACGTTTTAGTAATTGAACTTGAGCCAAATTACTTCAAGACCTGAGTGGCACCTGCCAACGGCAATGTTGGTGATTGTCTTCTTAATTATAGACAAAATTTGTTCAAAATTGGATGAAAATCATTTAAAATGACCAGTGTGACAAAAATGAATCAAAAATGAAAATGTAACAAAGATGAAACGCGTAACAAAAAATAACAAAAATGAAATATTAGGGCTCGGTTACAATACCCATTATTATCCGAATCTTATTTATTTTATTGATTTAGTATAAATATGGTGTGTCGCAATAACACACTGTATTTTTTATCATTTGTTTTATGAATTAAATTTGAACAAACAGAAAGACATACGGAGTCATATTATATAAAACAAAAATAAACTCAAAAATATAATTATTAAAATTTTATCAGCAATGTGATTGCTACTTTACTTCATTTTTGTTATATTTTGTCTTTTGTAACGTAACTAAAATCATAACAAAAATGAAAAGCCTTTGTACTTTGAAAGTAATTTCAAATACGTTAAGCCAAACAGAAATCGCAATGAGTTACAACCACTTTGCATTTCAATAAATGTCAACACTAATGTACTTAGTTGATTAATTTAATAATATAAGGATTCACTCATTCACGTTGTTGGAAACAAAACAAAACTTGTCAGTTTTGTTTTGTTTCCAACAACGTGATTTGTCAATTAAAATTGGAATTTTGCTCGCTGACAAAAAATCACGCGTCATTCACTATTTTCACTCGAGGACAAAATGGCCGACTCATATTAGATTCCGGCATGTGATTGGCTCATTATAGTTTGAGTGATGCCATTTTACAAATTCTAAATAATACCAAATTGCACGTTACAAAAATGAACAAAATAATGGACATTATTTTGTACCCGATTTTGTTTTTTAGTAATAAATATATATTATTTATTACCCTAATCAAGGGCCATTTACAACGTTTTGACAAAAAGTTCATCAATAAGTAAATACTGTAGCTAATAAATTTATTCAGATAACTTTTGTCACGCAGCCCGTGAAGAGGACACATTATTTTGTACGGATATTATCCGACTTTGATGAGAGCGAAGGAATATAATGAATGAATTATGCGCAACAGATATAGATGTGTGTGTTATATAGTTAGATAATATACATCAGAGTACTTATAGGTACTTTTACATAGTAAAAATAACTGTATCATAAAATATCGGGTGTGGACAAATTTTGCTATCAAAATGGTAATTTTAAATGATTTTCACCCAATTACGAAAAAAACTATTTCTTACGAGGTAAGCACTATACAAAAAATTGCCTTTTATATTTGTATGGGGATTTTTTTTTGTGCACCATAATTATTTAATTAGCTGACACTCAATTCAATTTAAATTGAGAAAGCACAAAGCTTGCTTCTTTCAAAACGAGCGGTTTTCGATGAAAATACAGGTGCCAGCTCGGTGAAAAAAAAGTAAAAAGATTTTCTTTAAAACGATGAATACTCTGTAAAATTAATGATCACTCTCCACATGAATACACAAAAAGTAATCCAGAACATTTTCGCTAACTACCGTACAGCAATTTCGCCGGTGAGGTGCTCTCATTATCATCTCATTACCAAAACATGTAAGGCGTGTATTATTATAGAGGCACGCCCGTGCATCGTTGTGTAATTGAGAGTCTATAATGTGCTTGCAGTAAGTTTGCATGCACAATAAACGCTCTATATAAGCGTCATGAATTGAGATAATTTGCTCTAGAGGAATATTGGCGAACTTTTGTTGTCCAAACTCAAACTCAAATATGTTTATTCACATAAAAATGTTTAATTTTTTAGACACGTCAGAAATTCATACAAATTAAAATAAAAAGTAACTGTAAATGCATATTTACATAATTGAGCATGGAAAAAAATGCCTGTTTAGAAAGAAGAGCCTCGTGAGAAGAATCTGGCAAGAAACTCCGGGCCACTCTTATCTTCGTCTTAATTCTATACAATTTAAAAACTTAGTAACTACATTGAATTTTCATCGGTATATCAGCTGGTGTATCTATAATGTTGTTGTCAATTAATAAGGTTTTAATAATAATATAAAAGTACGAAACTAGCATAATATAGACACAATAACTCACACTCACATGAAACTTAACACTAATCAAACATAAGTAGCCTGTGGGACCGAGCAAATTAATCCCAAATGCTAATTTTCTATATTAGTGAAAGGACTGTGTTATGTCTGTAAATAATAAATAGCCTCTGTAGCGTGACTTGACTTGCTTTTTGAAATGGATTGGCAAAGTTAAACAACCTTTGCACAGGTCATCTTATGGATGGTTGATCACTTGTGGAACACTACAATAAGTACTCACCAATACATAAGATGACCCAGATGTAAGCATACATCAGAGTGCTACTGTGCTTTGCCAGGCACATACAAACATAGGTCCGAATCTATAATGAAAAGGCTCGTTTGGCCATGTCAGATGCTTTCAGACGAATTAACTTTGTCACCGGAGTAGTCCACTCACTCGCACGAATAGATAGACTGATAGAGAGCTATAAATATTATATTTCAATTCGTTTTTGCTAGTAACGTCCGCCATGAAGATGATTACAGTGAGATAATCTACATGGGTTTCATTACTAGTCAAGAGAATTCTAGCGATAATAAGCGATACAAAACCTCAGTTAGCTATTTACTTATTATTCGAAACAACTAATCTATGTAGAGTAATCAAAAGCGAATGTTACTACTAACTAACTACTAAAAACATGACGTAATGTGCAGGATTTGAACCCATGACTTCTTGACATCAAGTCTTATTTATAACTGAACCTATGCCGAATTATAATAATCTGAGGAAAAGAATATTGAATGAGATTCTGATCACGTATAAGATTGGCATGACATTCCTCATTTGACGTTCGGATAGGATTCATTTTGTGAGAATATGTAAATAAATAAATATCTTTAAGGTTCAGCCTGGCCTTCATTATATCAATGCAATAAAACAGATAATGAAAGGTTTTATTCAAGGGCTGTGATGTGCAAAAAATACATTATTATACCTTTTCTACTGAAGGGGGCGGGCAGCAAAAATATCCGCCAGATGGCTAACGGCCATTTTCAATATTCGAACTATAGATAGATCTGTAGATTTAGATTCGTGTTTGACATATTTTGGATGGAGCTTATGTCAAAAACTGTCAAAAACGAATCTAAAATCTACAGATCTATCTATAATTCGAATATTGAAGTCCGTAGTAAGTATAGACGCCAAAAATGCCTACGAAGTTTTACTTCGGTTGTCGATCTTTTAGAAGAAAACAAAGCTATTATTTCCCCAAACTCTTTTCCATTTCTCTTTCTCCCTTGTATTTCCATTTGGTTAGAAACAAGATGGGAACAGGGGATTAGACTCTCAACTGCCAGGATCACTAAAAAACAACAGTGTGAATGCTGTTACCAATGTGTATGTTGTATGAATATACTCAACAGCTGCGTAAATGAATATACTCAACAGTTTGTAAATTTCTCGTACATGTGTAAACATGTACGAGTAATTTACAAACCTGACAAGGTTTGTAAATTATATCGCATCGTTTAGGATTTATGCGCGTACAAACATTTCGGTGATTTATTTTTATTTATGTAATATATTTTGTCATTTTTATATGCTTCCATTACGGTGAAGGTTTTTATCATATTCACGTACTTTTCTAAGAATGTCTCTAACAGCACCAGAAATAAAGTTATTATCTCATGAAAGGGGCTCGCTTTGTAACAGTAAATCAGTAAATCCTTTTACTTAGTTATTGCTGCGACAAATACAAAAATAATTATTCTCTTTGCTAGTTTAACTTGGCCCTGAATCGTTGCTACGAGCTCAAAGAATTCTCTTAAGGAGAAAATAGGCCACATTTAAATATCACAAACGCAGGCATTTTATATAAATGAACCATTCTGATATCATTCTGATTTCTGCTTTTCTCAGCTAAAATATTTGGTTACATGAAAGTTGGCTCAGTAATTATTATTCTGTAGATTCTACTTTACCTTTATCAATCTACAAAGTAAATTTTATCTCCATGGCTTGTATAGATTCTCAATTGGTGGTAAAAGACAGGTCACGTCAAATTAAGAAAGAGATTTATGAAAGATAAGCTTAATTGGAGGATAGAGGCGACAGTGAAAATTTTCCAATTAAAAAGATATCCAAATTTTGAGAAAGATTGAACTATTAATTCTGTTGTACTGAAGCTTTAATTTTAATCAAACGTGGTATCATTATTTTGAAATAGTTTCTAGACTTGAATGATGAACTTTCTAAGATCTAGAGCACAGAGTTTTATTTTATAATTGGCCTTTGTAAATGCTAGACTGCATACTGGCAATGCTGAATACGTCACTGATCATGCATACACACGCCAGTCACAGCAATCTAGTCGTCTTTTGATTGTTGATGTCAATTTCACCAAAGCAATGGTATACGGACAGTTGGCAATATTCAATACAGAATAGAAACAGGCAGACAATCAATATAGAACGACCATTCGATCTCAGACTAATTTGTAGGTAATAAAGCTTAGCGTTTCCTTTATCAAAACAACTTCTTTATAAATCTTTTTTGTCCAAGTAAATACAGACATGCTATTTTATAATTAATTAAACTTTTGAAGGCAACTCTAGGTATGATTCATAATGCTGCAACTAACTTTGCCTCTAGGTACACCATTACCATTACCCATTCTCCTGTTAACCATCAAGTGCTAATAGGTTCCGCGTTAAACCAAGGACGGACCGGACATTGCGAAACTATAAGGGTACTTTACAGTTTACCGAGGAACCTTGAAAAGATGCGACAGCCTCACAAATATAGTGTCTGACACTTCAGTCACCTGGACTTGTCTTAGATATGATGCTGCAAGAGGCTGACTTGAACTTTGGGATTGTTTGCTTCCAAGAACTTAAGCGCATCGCTAGCTACTGGATCGTACTGTGAATCAAAGCCTTCTAGATGACCCGACTACTAAAAACATAAATATCGATTCAAACGTTTAGAAGACGTTGACATGTGTAGAAGAATGGTGTTCATGTCAAAGCCTTTTCTGCAAATTAATACCAAAGTACTCAAGAGTACTTTGTCGTTAATTAATTAATATTAAAATTTATACATACATACATAGACTCACGCCTGTTTCCCCGAAGAGGTAGGCAGAGGCATATTAAACGCCCACTTTTCGCCAGTGTTTTGATCCCACGTAATAGGTGGCGAGCCTATTGCCGCTTATTGGGACATTTTGTTTGCCAGAGCCTCGTCCGTTGATCGGTAGGTGCACCACTTGAGGTTGGCTTGGGACCCTAAGTTTTTGGTGGAAGCCCTATGCAGGGTGCATAGGGCTTCCACCATGTTCACTTTTATTACAATAAAATTTATATAAATTAATTAAAAATGTGTCCGTGCTAAAATAAAATAACCTTCAAGATGCATTGTGGCATCTTTCAAATGGATTGAGAGCATTGATTTAAGTAGTTCACATCGCTGCTAACGATATTCACTGCACTAGAATAATGTATGCGCTCCAGAGATACCGGTAGACCGTGCCGGCAGGTAGGTACAAAACTTTTTATCCGCTCTTGTTATATACCATTCAAAAAGAAAACTAAGATTATATTGTTTGTTGCTTTTTTGAGTGAGTGTCTGGCCAAGTTCAGTGTCGGTATTTTTCGGAAGGCCTCCGGCATGGCCTTTTACCATTTTACGATTTCTTTGCTGACTTTTTGAGACAAAGCCAAGTTTTCTTATGAGCGCAATATAGTACCGGAGATGAAATATGTATAATGTTGGTACTTTGTAATATATAGCCCGATGTGTAAACAAGCCTCTTCATCAAACGGGCCTTGGCTTGGGCTTGCTGCGGCCAGCGGCTTTGGCATAGTAAAATTATTTTTTGTCATAGTGTAGTGTTTAATTTATAGCTTTATTATCAACCATTTCCTCTTACTTTATAAAAAGCAGAGGAAAAAGGTTTAGATTTTTGCTGAAGCCAGCGGCTTAGTGAACGTTTTCATTAGAGGGGCTAAACGTGTTTATATAAGGCTAAAAGATTTGTGTCCGGCCACAAAAATCAAACCCTTTGAGACTATTTAAACATTAAGCATTAATATAAAGATGTTGGTCTTGCTGCGATTTGTAATGGACAGCAAAACCGCCTCAAACACTGGCGTGAACATCCTATTACGGACATAGAATATGATTACTGACAGATGGAATCGCTCTATAGAAAAGTTAATATTCTGCCAAATCCGGCTGCAATAGAAAGCAAATTTTGGCTTCTAATTCGAGAATCCTGGCAAAAGCACGATGATAAAATTCGTTCGCGCAAGCTAGAAGTAATCTACAGTCCGTTAAGATAGAACCCAGCAAAAATCTGTTAAAACAGTCAACCATTTGGTGCAGGACGCTGTTTGATATAATGGTAGCACTTTGGTCTAGCTGGTGTTGGTCTGATAAGAGAACAAGTGGGGATTAATCAAAAGAGCTCTTTCGAACTATCAATTTAAAAAGAACGATGAAACCGTGAAAATACCGTACACATTTATGAACAATATCAATCGACATTTTATGGTAAAATTAATTTTAATTTATGTGTAAATAGCCACTTAGTTTGAATTAGTTTTAATTCAATTGTATTTAAATATTTGTGTTAATGCCCTGTGGAACCTTTTAGTGAAATAGATATCAAATAGCGTTGTAGCTGCATTTTATATTTGAAAGGAATTGAACGGAAACTGTGAACGGTATTGTGAATGTGAAAAATTTGCTTTGACGTTTAGGGACAAAGCAAAAATCTACCAAGCCATTATGGAATACAAATAATACTTCAATGTAAAATTATTGACGAATTTAAATTTATCTTCCGCGCTAAGAGAGCTCGTTGATTTTTCTCCGTAACAAACACCGAAATCGGTATATTGGTTTAATGTGGCTTAGTTACCTTCTTCCTAATTTTTATTTTAAAATACTAATTATTATAAAAAATACATAAATGACGGATGCACGAATGGTGCAGTGGCGTAAGCTGGCGATACACTACACTGCGCCGAGTTTTGTGGGTTCAATCCCCACACGGCACAACAATTTATGTGATCCCCAAATGGTTCTTTCAATAGGCTTGTGTCCTAAAATGTAATTAGCAATTGATGCGTTCCTTTATTACATGTTAAACTGAAATACCTGTTTTTTTTTTCAAAAATCTATCAGAAACATTACTATTTACGGCTTTTAAAAACCTTTTTGAATTTGACACGAAAACACTGTAAACCGTTATGGCATATGAGTGATATCACAAATTGCAAAATAAAACAAACCGTGAATGAAGTCTGGTCTGATGTACCCACTTTTATTTTGTTATATTCGATTTGACAGCTAGAAAAAATGACGTTTTAGTTGTATTTACTATTAATACGTTAACAACATAAATGCCAGACGTACTGTTTGACGTAATGCTCTCTGTTTGGTGTTCACTGTCACAAGAATAAATATATTATTTTTAGTATTAGAATCCTAAAATAACGTTAATCTTACCTTTTTTATAATAAACTAGAAGACGCCAGCAGCTACGCCCGCATTTTTTTTTATTTATCCGTTTTGTCCGATCCCGTGGGTATTTCGGGAAATCCCTTCTTAATGCACCCCTACGGTCCCCAAGGAACATACATGCCAAATTTCAGCTTCCTGCGCCCAATAGTTTCGGCTGTAGCGTGTCTGTTAATCAGTCAGTAACGCAAGGATTTTATATATTAAGATAATAACCTTTATTGACATCCTAAAATCATATGAATCTATAGATACTACAATCAAACCGATTTATTCTTAGTGGACACAAGTCTATTCTGAGCGTCCTTTATGTAAAGTTTGTTAAGTCCTCTGAAAGACAATAGTTATTATTGGCGGAAGCAATGTCTTTTTCAAGAAGAAAAACCGGCCAAGTGCGTGTTGGGCCACGCGCAATGTAGGGTTCCGTAGTTGCCCATAATGGCCATTATTGAAAAACGGGCATCTTTAAGATTAAGCCAGCGCTCCCAATGTAAACTCACAGAAATAGGTATTTATAAGTTAAGCGACGATTACTCGTAAACTAATGTTGTCTACTTAGCCGTGATACTTTTCCTTTTAAATTCGTTATATGTATTACATTTGTGATTTTTTTCACCCCTTCCAAATTAATAGTTTAGCCAGCAGAGGAAAGGGGGGGACAACTTGATTCTAACAATTTTTTTCACTTCAAAGCTTGATATTTGACAAACCAATCACTTGATCGAAAAATGATTTGAGCAAACTAATAATATTTTTTAAAACCTATCCAATGATACCCCACACAATGGAGTACTCAACCAAAAAAAAATTCAACCCCGCTAAGTATATATGCAGGGGAGATACCCTTAAAAAAATATTTTCCAAAATTTTATTCTACAGTTTTGTTGCAATATCGTATGTCTATATTCATGTCAAATATCAGCTTTCTAGCACCAGGCGTCTTTGAACTAGGCTGCGGACGGATAGACGGACGGACATGACGAAACTATAAGGGTTCCTTGTGGACTACGGAACCCTAAAAACGTTATTAATATTGTGACGTTTCCACGATGGCTTAAAATAGACACAATGTCTTTTAGTTACTAAATTATCACCCCTTGGTTGGAGGTTTTAACATGTTATATGAGAGTTTTCGATATTGTCAGCCGCCCTTCAAAACGTATGAATATTTTCTCTTTACGTGTACGTTTATTTTATCAAATTTGGTAACTATCTACTCTAATATAACAGAAAAGAAATACATTATGCTCGACGAAATTAAGAATAAATGATAATATTTTTTGCTGCGCTCAAGGTCAATTTTTAACGCACATAAAATAAAGTGTCCTTAAAATAACACCTTTTTTGTGCGTTGCGACTTAAGCTTTTACCAAGTGTATCCATACTAACAGATACAAAAAAAAACACAGCAATAATAAAAACTTGTACTATGTGACAACAGCATAAAAAAACATGGTATACACTTCAAAGCAGCTCTGTATAAAAAGCTTTGTCTGAGAAATTAAAAACAAATGCGAGGTCAGTGAAAGCTCCTTTTTTTAATCGACGCAACATTTCACTGACGTAAATTGTTATTCATACCACGTAGAAACGGCCTGGCAACTGTTGTCAGTGTAAAACTTGACAAAAGCCTGCAACTAACGAGCCGAAAACAGAAAAACTGTCTTTGGGTGAGATGAAAATTGGTGGCTGCTTTCTGCACTTGAGACTTTTCGCCTTTTCAAATGTGTTAAAATGTTTGCTCCAATTTCAACGGTAAGTATGGAAGTATAAGCTTAGCAAATAAGAAATTACACACTGCGACTCAGCGATACCTTAGTGGAGAGAACTACAGACTGCAGGCTACTCATAGGGCATCGTTTGAATACACGGCGAGCACTAATAACTTTTCTTGAAGTTATGTGAATACCAATTTCTAAATATTGCTAACAGACTTTTGACTGTTGTTACATGAACACAGTACTTGTTTCGCAAATATGTTGGAGTGATTCTTCCACATACTGATTTATCCATAGAATATCGTTATTCACTAGGGTTACGAATCTCAATGCTAAATTATATTGTCAAAAGAAGATGAACTGAATAGTGATCAACGCGAAAATGATTGTTAAATGCAACTGGCTAACTACAAAATAGTAATTGTTCTATAAAATACATGGGCAAAAATAAGTCAATTGCATTATCACGAAAATAAACCTGAGATAAAATAGGCCTTGATTAAATATACATTGAGCCCATACGTGATAGTTTTAGTATTTGAGATAAAACAATTGAGATCGAACTACCAGACGGTCTTAATTGCGTTAGCATTAACAAACTTCTACGCATTCCCATTAATTAGTTAATTTATTTTCTTAGACACAGACAGAATGACTTAGTTTTTGGGTGATGTAGGGAGTTGGGAACAAATTCATTCAAAGTTAAGATGTTGTCTAGTCATACTGAGAAGGGGCTTTTCTGATTACAAGGAAAGGTATTTGATAACATCTTTACTTATTTGGCTTTGACATACTGTGTTTCGTGTGCATACAGCAAATACTGAAAATGTTTTTACTTTTTAGGGATTATTACTTACTTGATCTGACGAAACGAACGACCAGGCGAACTAAAAAAGGACAGGTTAGAAGTACCCATAACCGAAAAGCATGCATGAGAAATTTGATGGGAGTGAATGAAGCAAGAGAGATATGTCAGGATCGTTGCAAATGGCGTTCCGTGGTCTCGGCCTACCCCTCCGGGAAACAGGCGTGAGTATGTATGTATATATGTATGATCTGACGAATAAAGTCTTAAACTAAGATTGCCAAGGTTCACGTCCCGTATTAGTAACAGATAATTTCATAAAAATGGTTTCTTGGGCAAACTATGAATGAAATATAGAACCATAGTGGTAGTTATTTGAATACTATCTGAAACTGCAAATCAAATTTAAATGTGGCAGTGCAAAATTTGTGCAATTACTTTTTGACATTAAGTAACGGCATTAATTGGTCTGAGTGGATAGTTTTACTTTGTTACTACCATGATATAATACCAAAAGTTTGTGAGGATAAATGAATGATCGATGAAACTAGTTTTTGATTACACTTTGCATCCATCAAAATAATACATAGGCTTCCTCATATCCCGAAAACCGACACCTACTATTATGTCGCGGACTAGATTTTGATTGAATGTCATCCACATTATGTACCTAGAACCAAATCGGCTGAGATAAAAAGCTAATCACATCAAGCAGCAAATTGTATTAAAACGACAATCAATGGAGCCAGCGGCAAATTGTTTTTTTACTATTAAACCAATACTGCGTTAAGAAATATATGCAAATACAGAAATGTAACACAATTTATATAATATTAATTACAAGCAAATTTAATTAATATTTTACTGGTTATTTAGTTAAAATTACATTAAAATAATAATAACTTCCGGTTTAGTTATCATTTAGTCATCTAGATGGCTCTGCTCTACGTTTATGCTTAGATCTTCAATAAAACAAACCATCTCCAGTGCGCCCATATATACGTATGTATGCATTATGAATTCTGGTAAGGTCATAAACCAAAGACACACTACAAACACGTCACTGGATCACAATTTAATATATTGACGCCCACACAAGAGAAGTTACTAGCAAACAAATTTAATTTTGAATTTAGTTAACATTATAATTTTCTGCTCAATGAGTATGTAATATAATAATTGTTACCGAAATGGTTGCTACATTGTCAAAAGGGTGAAATTGTAATATTCCTATAACAAAAATATAACATTTTCACATTGAAGGTTCATTTGTTTTAGGATATCATCGTAAAACAGTTACATGTTCCTATATGCTCGTGATTTCGTATTTTTGTTATTATTGCTGTGAAAGAAATGCCTTACTCCTGAAGTTTTTCACTAAGTTTCAGTTAAATTTGTAAGGTATTTTATGAAATTTTGCATTTATCTTAATATATAAAATCCTTGCGTTACTGACTGACTGACAGACACGCTACAGCCGAAACTACTGGTCGTAGGAAGATGAAATTTAGCATGTATGTTCTTTGGGCACCGTAGGGGTGCACTAAGACGGGATTTCCCGAAATTCCCACGGGATCGGGCAAAATGGGAAATTCTAAAATATGTGCGTGCGAAGCCGCTGGCGTCGACTAGTTACATATAATCATTTAAAATATTGAATCGATTGTAGACAAAGAACAATGGCAGAATTGCCAATTGAATTGGTTGTGGCGATCGTAAACTTCATATGCACAAAATAAATTGTTTTATTTCTACGACTTTTTATATTTTCACTTTGTCTCGTTAAGGCCAGAACATTTTATGATGATAAAAAGCATTCCAATTGATTACGAATTAGGTACTTTCTTTATTATTTGATTGTTGCCATAGACAATGGTGTGACAGGAATATTCGTGAGTGCTCCGTATCTATCCATATCGATTATTAAATAAGTAATCGATACGATCGACCTTTATAGGGTTGGTTTGGTTTAAAATATAATTATTAAAATGCAGTTATATATATCTTTAATCATCAAAATTTTTAATAAGCTAATATTTTTGAAGCAAAATAACTTTTAAATCAAATAAAAATGGAACTAAAGGTCACAGCATCGTTTTAATGTTGTATCGATTTCATATAAAATCATTTTGTCTTTGGCTTTGACTTGTGGCTTTCCCGAGTGAAAATATAAACATTTATAGACTCTGTTACGTACGCCGGATATTTTTATATATTTTTATTACTATACGCTACAGTTTAATTTCAGACATTTTGATGTATGGAGATCTGCCCTTGTCCTTTGAGAGTTTTTAATATAATAGAGAAAATGTTTTTTTTTGGCTTTATATTAAATACGTTATTATTGGTTTATGTTGTGTCTCGTCTTGACGGTTATATTTCTAAAGTCAATTTCAGAAATATTTTATTAAAAAATACCTTCATAAAATATTATTATTTTATATGTTATCTCCACACAGGCGATTTAACTGTCAGGTATTTAAATACCAAATGAACAGCGACCACAAACATATTTAAATTAAGTATATGTATGTATGTATGTATTACTGTAACGTCCCACTGCAGGGCAAAGGCCTCCCCATTCCTCTTCCACAAGTCCCTATCTTCTCCCTCCTGGAACCAATCCTTTTCAAAGGAGTCTAGTTCATCCCGCCATCGCCGTCTTGGCCTGCCGCGATGTCGTCTGCCGTTTGAGGGGGTCCATACAGTTGTTAATTTGGCCCATTTGTCACCTGACATAATTTGTTAAAAAATAAAAATAATAGACTGCGCTATAATTCCTACCTCTTCTCTGTCTCTATGAAAATAAAATGATTATATAATTAAATATTCAACCGGCCCTTCCAAGAAGGGCTCTATCTTGCCAACAACTACATTTACTCGAATGAAAGTTCGTTCTTTGAAACCATAAATACATATTATTTTCAAGGTTAGAACCCTTTTTGTATTAACTGTCAGAATGTTCCTAAATTAGAAGGTGATTTTATTATAGGTATTTTATCTGATGTAGTGCATTTCTGTCTCAGAAAATATTACCTACTAGAATGCAAGTATACCTATTATTATCAATTATTTTGTAATATACCACTAATATAAAGAATTAATACTCAATACTCAATATTTTATTGCACTCCATAAGTTACATAAGGTGTTGCAATATGCCAATATAAGATACATTATGGACCCTGTAGGGCATTCTAAGTAGACCGAATTAACTTTTAAATGTACGCTTATGTACTTACGTATTTTTATTATTTGCTACGGCTGTACTGAAAAAAAAGTAAACCTGCCATTTGCAGTTTATTATTGGATTTTATGTAGCTACTGTGATTTTTCAGAATTAATGTTTTAATTTGATCAATGTCGCGTAAATACATAGACACTTTTGTTAGAATGGAATATAAATAAATATGGAATGGCAATATTTGTGATTATAGTTTCAATTTGGAATGGATGTCTCGCCCGTTAAATAAGTTAACGTTATCACAAAGGTCTCTATTTCCATGCCCAAACTTAGTCGCCGGTTACCCCTATCACTTTTTGTTTTAACTTGTGTCACAAAGTAGGTAGATAAGCTTTTTGTTAGTAACACCATCTAGTTACATTGACAAAAACTTAGGTATCTATATTTGATATACCAACTGTCTCCGAAGTCCTATAGAAAATCTAAACACAGTTCCTAGTTTTTATATAGAACCAACAATGATTTAGTAGCATATTAATGCATCAGTCTGGTCCACGGACTTGCGACGCACTGCTCTTGCGCTTGCTTTTGTAACAAAAACGTTAACGCCCACGCATGGCACGGCGTGCAGCACAGTTCTTTAATCATTTGTTTTCCGTCCGCCATATGACACGACTTAATTAAACACTCAACCTCTTCAATAGGCCAGTCTATATTAATAACTTTCACAATTTTCTAATCGCCTCCAGTATTTCCTTAACAAATTTTCGGTATTGCCACGCTTCTGTATTAAACAAATTGAATTAAAAACCGGTTTAATTCGACCCAAAGAATATTTAATTTTACCCGAAGTTATGAGTTTTTGAAAGTCTTTTATATAATATAAGATAATTAATATATTCAATAACGAACAGTTTATCTATCTGTTCTTTCTAGTCTGAGGAACTTTTAAGAAAATATTAGATAACTTATAAGTGTATTTTCAAATTCCTTTGACTCAGTTCTAGTTTAACATACTTTATTTTCTACAAAAGTTTAAGACGTTAAATACCTTAATAGTATATTGTCTTCTAATATGAAATTAAAGTCAGTACTGCCCGTAACGCAAATTTCATAGAGCAACAAAAATGCTGCTGAAATTTCATTTTTAGTGAAGATGTTTAAGTAAACAAAATGGCAGTTTCAAATTATATCAGTTTGATTGATTCAATATAAATGAGCATCTTAGTCTCTGCGATGGGTTATTGGACTCTGCAACGACTGAAAGAACCACAAAACTAGCTTAGAACAACTGTGTAATATCTGTTTAGCGATTACTTAAAAGATTTTTGAAAACTATCATATTATATCTTCATTGTTGTCTTGCCCTGGAGCCAACTCCTTTGAGCTCGACGCAATACGTCCGTGACTTCTAGTTTTGAAACTTGTTTATTTTTTTTTACTATTTTGTGCAATGACAATGTATAAATAACATATTTTATTAATAACCACAACCACAGTAATTTCTCCTTATTAGTTTTCTTGTTATTTTCGCGTAGTGCCCATCTACAACCACAACCACAAATATAATTAAAAGTTGTGCGACCATCACAGGTTTAAGACTCATCCTATAAAATATAAAGTCTTTCACCCATTTTATTTCAATTACCTTTTAATATTATTACGTTAGAAATGAAATACAAATTAGACGTTTAAGCTGTCTCAAAGCTTAGTATTGGACAATGCGTACCCACATCAAACGTATGCCCGTCACTCGTATAATCTGCTGTACAGCCTGTGTCAGCGTTTAATCAAACGATGCATGCATGTAGTATAGTAAAAGCTTTCGCCCGCGGCTATCCTTTTGCTACGCTAGTAAATAGTATAGTTACTATTTGAAAGACAGTTAACAGTTGATTTTGTAGAATTTTGTAGAAATGGTTATGATCGTATGGCATTTCGTCCTCTTAGGGATTGAATTTGGAAACAAATATTGTTTATAATTATGTTCCTGAAAGCTATAACCCTGTAAAGTTTTATCAAAATCAGACCAGCACGGTTAAACCGTGAAAGTACCTATTATAAATAGACGAACCGACTTATGACCGTATAATGTTGCGTCATGGTACTAATCATGTCGTTAGTAGCTACCTATGTATACTTACATGAAACGGCGATAATAAATTTAATTTCGTTAGTTGTGGTAATATTACAAGCCAGAGGCATTGAGATTAATAATAATGTGCCTACATTTTTCTTAGAATACAATTATAGCAACAATCGAACGTATGAAGATATTATTGAGTCTAACAGCACTGTAAGAACTTTTAATTAATTTTAACTTTCATTCCATTTCCCCCATCTTTAAAACTGACCTTGACAACATTGCTTAACCTCTCAGATCAATCGTTCCATCCAATCACACAAAGTCATGAACTCATTCACTGTGAAGGTCGATCCAAATACAAGTAACCTCGCAGCAAATGATCAGAATCTATTTCAGGAACATACATACATACATACATACATAGTCTCACGCCTGTAACTCCGAATAGGTAGGCAGAGGTGTATTTCTACACCCATTTTTCGCTAGATTTACTTTAGTCCCACGTAATAAGGGGTGAGCCTATTGCCGTACCGGGCACATTTCCAGACTCGTGCTGCTACTGAGAATTTCGTGACAGAAAAACCCAATAACACTGCCCGACCCAGGAATCGAACCCGGGACCTCCCGATCCCACGCGCACATTTATGCCGCGAGACCAACGAGGCAGTCAGGATCCTTTTCAGGAACAAGCTTTAAAAATATTTAAGATGAAACAGAATTTCAAATATTTATATAAATGACTTGTATTAGTTGATTTCAAACATCGTTGTACGCACTGTGTACAATTAATCAAAGTGAAATGGATATAAGAGCAGTAGCGCTCAAGACGTGACTTGCGGTTCGTAATAGATCGACACAGTGAAGCATCGTGTACTGAGGTCACCCCTTCGATGGAGGACCTTTTGATGTATTATCTAGATTACTGAGAGAGACAATAATCTCTGGACATAGTTTTGGATGGTGCAGTGTTTTAACCTATCGCATCACCAATTTAAACTACATCGCTTGTTTAAAGAAAAATGAAAAAGAAAGTCCTTTGTCTTATGTATATAATAATTATCGTCATACAGCCTTCTTATTTGTTTTAGTGAGATTTGGCTTACTATACCACGGCGGCCCGAGGTCTGGCACATTATTTCAAATTTTCCGTCTCTTCTCAAAAATATTTTTTGGTTCGTGTATTCTCTTTAGTTGTCTCTATGACACCCATGGAATAACCATTAGATGTACCACTTTGTAGTCTGGATCCGTCGCCACGCAGACTACATAATATGAAAACGAAAAAGTATAGTATAAACAGTTGATATACAATGATAATAATAATAATAATTAACTGATACCTATAAGTACTTGGGTATGTCACAGGCTTTAAGTATCAATGAAGCCGTCATCACCGTTGCAAGAGCGTTTTGGCCGCCTGAATAAAGTACTGAAAAGTTTTTTATCAGGCGGCAACAAGATTCGTGCTTGCAATGGTTGGGTCATGCTACTTCTTGTATACTCCTTTAGCATACTCAAGTGGACTCAGTCTGAATTGGATGCCCTGTACAGAAGAGTCCGCACATTGTTGACGGCATAATATCGTATGCATCATCCACGTTCATCCGTGATGAGGTTGTACATCCCGCGGAAGTGTGGGGGTCGTGGCTTTCTGAATGTCAAGACCCTGCACAACCGCTAGGTGTGCAACCTCAGAGAATATTTTCTCCGGGCGAACGTGGACATGCATCGAGATGTTGTGGCAGTGGACAATGGACTCACCCCGCTCAAGTTGCCTAAGGAGAACTGGCGCATACCTGTAGTACTCAGTACTGATGATCGCAAGCGTGTATGGCAGAACAAGGAGCTTCATGGCAGGTTCCATCGGGCTCTGTATGGACCCGATGTAGACCTTTTAGCTTCGGTGAACTGGCTACGCTTCGGTGACCTCTTTGGGGAAACCGAAGGGTTTGTTTGTGCAATTGCTGACGAAGTTATCAAGACGAGTAACTACCGGAAATATATCCTGAGGGATGGCACTACCGATATTTGCCGTGCGTGTCACCAGCCCGGTGAATCCCATAGGCATAGGGCATATTGTTTCCGGTTGTTCACGTCTTTCTAACGGCGAGTACTTGCACAGGCATAACCAAGTAGCCAGAATTATTCACCAGCAACTTGCTCTGAAGTACAAACTTGTAGACGTCGAGGTATCGTACTACAGTTATGTAGCAGAGCCACTTCTCAAAAATGGCCATGCCACATTGTACTGGGATCGATCTATCATCACGAACAGGACTGTTGTAGCCAACAAGCCTGATATCGTGTTAATAGATCGATCAGAGCGCCTCGCAATAATTGTTGATGTCACTATTCCTCACGACGAGAATCTCGTGAAAGCCGAAAAGGAAAAACAGTTTAAATATCTGGACTTGGCTCACGAGATTGTCGACATGTGGGATGTGAACTCAGCAATTATTGTGCCGATAGTCGTGACCGTTAATGGTCTAATAGCCAAGAGCCTCGACCGTCACATTATGAGGCTCGCGTTGGGTGCTTGGGTCAAGGGCCTGATGCAGAAGGCAGTACTTCTGGACACGGCACGTATTGTGAGGAAGTTCCCATCTCTGGAGCCCTAACCACCGGCAGCTTGGACCCTGTGCCCGATGCTGGTGGGACCTCACGGTTAATTTTATATTTTTAAATGAGTTTTTTTATGTGAATTATATATTTAAATATGTAATTTTAATTTGAAAAATAATGAATAAAGGAATAATAAAAATAATAATCTTTATTGTGCACCGAATGGTAAATTAAAACACAGGAATTCACAAATAAGTACATGTTGCACAAACGGCGGCCTTATTGCTAAAAAGCAATCTCTTACAGGCAATCCTTACGGAAAAGAGAAGTAAAGAGCCAGACATAGGGCAGTTTTGGCGTAGTCGGATAATAAATTAAATTATACCAAACAAAATACGAATACACACTATACTATAAAAATACCCTAATATATACTATAATATAAATACATACATACATACATACAATAATATAATTATAAAGTAATGGGAGTAGACAATATTAAAAAAGGGAGAGAAAGAAAGTGTGAGTTTGACAATGATAAAGAAAGTTAAAGAGATAAGTAGTGTTTTTTCACTAAGTTATTTAAAGATGTGATATTTTGAGCCAGTTTGATGGATACAGGCAATGCATTCCACAACCATGCCGCTTGTACAGTAAAGGATTTATCGTTAGAAGTAGTGCAATGCATTGGAATTTCCAATCTCAAATTTACCGATGACCTAAGACCCGATCTTGAATGAGAGTCATTTAGGAACTTGAAGCAATCTTTCAAATAAGATGGAATAGAAGGATTGAAGAGAATACTATAGAGTAAGGAAAGAATGTAAGTATTCCGCCGAAGGCGAATTGGCAGCCACTTAAGCTTATTGCGGAAATTAGAAATGTGATCATAATTACGTAATCCAAATATGAACCTAATACAGAAGTTTTGGAGACGCTCAAGCTTATCAAGTTGCTCCTCAGTGAGATCTAGATAGCTGACATTGGCATAGTCAAGGATAGATAATAGAAGAGAGTTTGCAAGTGAAATATTAGTGGCAATCGGCAGAAAGTGCCGCAGTTTTCGTAAAATCCCCGCCACAGCAAACAATTTGTGACTAACTTCGGTGATTTGTGGTCCCCAAAATAGAGTTTTGTCAATATAAACACCAAAGTCCTTCAAGCAATCACTTATAGGTATTGGGATACCACCAAAAGCAATTCAGGGTAGCAGATTCCACTCAATGCGAGAGATCATCCTGGGACTACCAACAACGATAATCTGTGTTTTCAAAGGGTTGATCTGCAAACCAAATCTCAGGCTCCAAGCAGATATCCGTTCTAAATCAGAGTTCATGATGCGAAATGCTTCAAACAGCTCATGTGCAGGTGACTGTGTGTAAATTTGAAGATCATCTGCATAAAGGTGGTAGGATGACTGAAGTTGACAGGAGATGGAATTTATGAAAATTGAGAAGAGTAATGGAGAGAGAACGCCACCCTGTGGAACGCCGGCGACAGTATTACACCACGAAGAGAAAGAGTCTTCGACCCGTATACGCTGCCGACGACCAAACAGGTAACTATGAAACCAATCAATCACTGGTAGAGATATGTTAATAGAGCGTAATATACCGAGTAGAGTGTGGAAATCAACGGTATTAAAGGCGTTACTAAATTCCAGTAAACAAAGAACCGTTAAATTTCCTTTCTCTTTTTACACAACATTGACATTCTATCTGAACTATTTTTTTCGAATTGATACTGTTTTGATATTTGTTTATTTAGTATTGACATTTAATTGTACTCTTTGACATTTGTATTGACCATAATATTATACAAATATTGTGTCGTAAAGTTAAATATCAGCTCACAAGTGGCTTTACTAAAACAATATATATTGAGCACATACTTAATTATTGTTGTACCTAAGTCTGATATTATTATAAAATCATCATAACTTTTATGTATAACTTTAATACTACCTATATTTGCATGTCTTGACACGACAGAATGTACCTGGCACTACTTATTACCAAATTTACCTCTTGTAATGTACCTACATTTTGTCCAATAAAGAATTATGAATTCTCCATACCGAACCTAATGTCATCGGTAATATTGGTCAGTGCCGTAACGGTGCTGTGACCAGGATGGAATCCGGATGGTTGAGTATTGAATAGGAGGTTCTTGTTAAGGAAATTAGTGAGTTGGACATGGACTAGGCGCTCGAGCACTTTAGAGAGGAAAGGTAACACGGAAATAGGACGATAATCAGAAAAGGAAGCAGGTTTCGATTTTTTGGGCAAAGGAATAATTTGGGCATCTTTCCAAGCAGTTGTAAATACGCCCCAGGATAAGGAATTATCAAGTATATGACAAAGGATGGGAAGGATTTCGTCTAGGGTAGGAAGAATCATCTTACGACTGACGCAATCATTACCGACAGCATTGGAAGAAATCGATAATACGCACCTTTTAACATCACACGCAGAAACTTGATTAAAGACAAAATGTGGATAATTTTGGAGTTGGAAGCATGGAAAGAGCGTGTAAAGTCTTAGCTTTAGTGGTCGCATCAAATTGCGACGAAGAAGTGAAATGCTGATTTAGTAAATCGATGTCAATATTATTGAAACTGTGGTCATGTGTTGACTTTCCAACTCCCAGTTTCTGAAATGAAATATCCAGACTTTAGCTGAGTCTTCACTCTCAACAGATTTATGGATGTGTTGGCGTTGTGCTTTCCTACATACCTTGCTGCAGTGATTTCTAATCGCAATATAGCTTTCTCAATTGCTGGGAGTCGGTCGACATTTATATTTGGTTTTAGCCATTGCTTTCTTTGATAATAGATTTTTATTTCTTTAGTTAGCCACGGCGAAGGCAATTACTTGAGTCTTATTGCAAAGACTGCAGCATGAATATCGAATAGACAAATAATTGCACTATTGAGTTTTTCAACTTTTTCGTCAATGGATTGAGCGCTTTCCACAGATTACCAGTTGATGTTGCGAGCGTCACTACGAAAACTCTCCACATTCATGCCACCAAAATTACGTTGCAGAAGAATTTTTGTCTTAGGCTTAGGAGGACGAAGTTTATACGACAGGAAAATTAAGTCGTGGTTGGAGAATAAATCAGCTGAAAATTGACCATGCTTGATGACAAGAGAAGGTGAAGAAACAAAGATGAGATCAAGAAGAGAAGGAAATGAATTCGGAAAGTTATGTGTAGCATTTAGAGGAAGAATAGACAGGTTACAGGATTCCACTATTCTACGTAAGGAAGAAGAGCGAGAATCATGCTTTAACAGACAAGTGTTAAAATCGCCCATGATTATTGTATGAGTGTAAGAAGTTGTAAGAGTTTCTAAAATACCCTCGAAAGATGAAAAATAATTTATATGGCAGTTAGGCGAGTAATAGACACTAAGCAGAACCTTTGTATGAGTGAGACTTAATTCCAAAAAGAGATGCTCACCTGCATTAAGCGGTGGCTGTGCTGACATATCAATAACATTGTAAGAAATGTGATTACGGAGAAAAATGGCAACATCGCCAACAGTACGGTTATTTCTTACTAAACGGAAATCAGGTAAAGTGTAAGAAAAAGAAGTGAGACATGGTTTCAGCCATGATTCGGAAATAAGAATAGCATGGATATTTTGCAGTCGAAAGTAGTCGGAATACTCTGGGCGTTGATGTGAACGAGATTTAAATTATGGGGTACATCGGCAAACTCTTATTGACGTATTTCAGGTAGAGAAGGAATGCTTACAAAGCTATCCTTATGACTACTAACAGAGTGGAAACTGTCACTATTACTACTAAAATACTCATCTAACATAATAGAATAATAAAAATAAATATAACACAAATAAATAATTAATATATAAATAAAAAAAAGTAATATAATATAAAATAATATATATCTTGTATTGAAGAAAAAAAAAATGAATAGTCGTTAACTCCACACGCCAGTTACGAGTTACATAAATAAACAATTAAATATCTCCCAAGTAACAAAAATAGAACAAACAGATATCTGAACATACGAAAATGCAAATAAGTGAAAAAAAATGTAAAAAATAAAAGACAGTTGGAACAACTAGACCAGGTTAGTTAAAATTTCGGTACTCCGTAAAAAAGATAAGCAAGGATTAAAAGCCTGAGTTTCAAATGGGTAGAACTCTATGGGATGACAGCTGTCAGATGAGAAGTGTTATAGGTAATATGTCAACCGTGAACAAGTGAGATTTATAAAATAAGTGTAAGGTGTAGCTTCGAAAACATACATACATAGACTCACGCCTGTTTCCCCGAAGGGGTAGGCAGAAGCATATTAAACGCCCACATTTCGCCAGTGTTTTGATCCCACGTAATAGATGGCGAGCCTATTGCCGCTTATCGGGATATTTTGTTTGCCAGAGCCTCGTCCGTTGATCGGCAGGTGCACCACTTGCAGATGAGGTTGGCTTGGGACCCTAAGTTCTTAGTGGGAACCCTTTGCAGCTTCGAAAATAGAAAAAGAAACAAGGTAGAATATAAGTAAGACGAAAAGTAATTCACCCGGTCATGTAAACAAACACGAAAGAACATAAAAATCCTATTTTTTCGGTTCTGCAGCTCGTTGTTTTCGTTGCGGTCGCCTTCGTCGCAGGTTTCTCCGGGTCCAGGATCTTGATCTTGTCGAGATCTCCCGTAGATGAAATCAAATGTCGATGAACATTGGCGTCTATAACGAACACGGAGCCCTCCCTGGTCCAGGACTTCGCGACACCAAACTTCTATCGCGCTGCCATGAAAACTGCATGTCGCGATCGAGTCAGAAATTCGGACAGCGTAAGACCCGCTCCTTTTAATTTAGTTTTGGAAAACCAAATGGTGTCCGGTACCACAACGCTATGGAGCTTAATGAGGATGGGTCTGGCCTTCTTACCGGATAGCTGACGTCCCATTATATGGCATCGTTTTATGTCTGACGCTGAAAGAATCTAACTTGAGATCCTGTTTTATGACCTGTGTGAGCACTTGAGCTGTCTCTTCGTTCTTCCCCTCCTCAACACAGGATCATTTTACGGCGGCTGCGCATCTCCATACTGTCCACTTGTGTCCACACATTTGAATAACTACTGCGAAAAGGACTTCAGGGTTTGCAGAATAAATTCTTTGAATGCTGCAAATTCCTCTGCCAAGCTGCCGGAACTAGAAGGCTTCTTAGTGAGATCCGCTTCAAATTTGGCCATCCGCTCTTCAAAATGATGCTGGATGTTGATTATTGAGGTCTCCATCATAAAGGTGCAGTGCTAGTGAATGTGTTGTGCTACTCTTGTTGTTATAAAGTGGAGATAACACTTGACTGGCAGGTATTCGATGTTAACTATACTTTTTTGTTATGGTAATAGGCGGCAAACAAGCAGACGGATCGCCTGATGGTAAGCAATTACCGCCGCCCATGGACACAAGCAACACCACAGGAGTTACAAGTGCGTTGCCGCCCCTTAGGGTTGGGAAAAGGGATAGGATGAGGAGTGGGGTGAGGGAGAAGGAACAGGGGATAGGGCCTCTGGTACTCTCACTCACCGAACGAAACGCAACAGTTTAGGAACTGTTACTTTACGTCGATTTTCTGTGAGAGGGTAGTACTTCCCCGGTCGAGCCGGCCCATTCATGCTGAAATCAGCTAGGCTCTACCACCTTGAAAATTGTATAGCTATACTTATTAAACATTAAAATGATCTGTATATATATCAAATCTTTGCGTTACAGACTGACTAACAGACAAGCTACAGCCAAAACTATTGGACGCAAGAAGCTGAAATTTGGCATGTTTGTTCCTTGGGGACCGTAAAGGTGCACTAACAAGGGATTTCCCGAAATACCCACGGGATCGGCAAAAACGGGTAATTAAAAAAATATTGCGGATGAAGCCGTGGGCGCCCTCTAGTATTTTATATACTTAAAGTATTTTATTTAAATAAAATATAACAGCTGATTGTAAGACAGGTGTTTTTTTAACTACCCACTCACTCATTGCCAATATTATCGAGCAAGCCAATGGAAATAAACGTACATGTGTATTAGAAGCATCATGGGTAATATTCGACATGAAATCTATATCATCTATCTGGCATCATGACAGTAGTATACAAACAAGATCCGAGATAACTATTGATATAACTATCAACAAGCAGACATGGTTTCAGGGAAGAAATTTGAATAACAGCTCAATTTCTAGGAACCGTTGCTGACGAACTATATTTTATTTATTCAATTAAGGTTCATGTACACAGATTAAATAAGTAAATAGCCTTCACTATTTATACTTGGACAAACCATAAATACTAAAATATTTATTTTTTCTTTCTAACCTATACTGGGCCATATCCCATTGTTGGGCAAAGGTCTGCTCTAAACTTCTCCAAAGCTCCCTGTCGCCAGCTATTTCTGTCCATGTTTTCGAGGATGCATCCAGCTCATCTCGCCAACGCTTCCTAGGTCTACACCGACAACGACGTCCCTGCGGTGTCTACCACGTGGCGATGTGTGCCCATTTCTCGAGATGCATTCTGCAAACATGACCTGCCCGATCCCGTTTTAATTTTGCGGCCTTGTTGCCAACATCACTGATGCCAGTTTTAATGCGTATGGCTGTGTTACGGATTTGGTCTGTTAGTTTAATCCCCAACACGCTCCTTTCAATAGCTCTTTGGCAAACCTTGAGTTTGTACTTCTGAGAATCGGTCAGTGACCACATCTGGGCTCCGTAAGTTAGGACGGGCAAGATACACATGTCGATGAGTTTGCGTTTTAGTACCATTGGAATGTTGCCCTTCATAAACGTATTTATGGACTAGTAGCTCTTCCAGGCGTTTTCAATCCTGCAGTCGATTTCTTTGTCCTACCTGTTATTAAAAAAATATTAATAATAAAAAGAAACATAAAATGACTATGAATTTAGAATCTGTCATTTTATAATGAATACACATAAATTTTTCTAATTTCCGCACCAAAGTTCTAATAGCTTTGATAAGAAAACTAAAAAGGTAACTGAGCTAATGGTGTCAAAACATCGAAGATTCTTGAGAAGGTGGTTAGGTTTCTTAAAAACTCTATGTTCCATTATCAAAGTAAATAAAAAACAGGTAAATAAAAAACAGGAATACTCCCCAGTAAGACTCAACACCGAGTTATAAAACTCGTTTAAAATTTCAAGCAATACTGAACTGTCAAATCATTTGAATATCTAAAAATAAAAACCACAGAATAAAAACCAAACTTACCCAAAAAGTTAAAATTGCTTTATTTTTTCCCTTTAAGCTCTTCATAAAATTATATAAAATATTCATATTTACAAATTGCTCAGTTTAGAGCATTCAAAGGATCTCATAAAATTCATTTTAAGCTGTCGTAATGAGATACCGTTCTAAGTGAGAAATATTTTAATAAGCATGTCAGTTCAAGCGTAGCTTCGACGTATGTTCTAAAGAAGGCTTTCACATAGCACAGCAATCGTTTCGAATGCATGAATTCGAAGGAAAAAAACATTGTTTTTTTCTCTCTTGTCAGTTGCTTTCATTATATATGGATGTTCCAAATTTGCTCAAGATTGTAATTTAATAGAAAACACGGTTCTTTATTCAATCATAAAGTATATTTAATAATAATAATAATAATAATAATAATAATAATAATAACTCTGTTTCAGGACTTGGAACCGGCCGTCAACGTTTCGGCGCAGCGACTGTCGGATCAAGTGCGCGCAATCCAGCGCTGTCGTTTGCTGGATGACGATGCACTTGAGAGGCTACGCTCGGACTTGCAAGGTAACCCTCCCATTCCTCCTTCCACGCGTGAACGTGTAACGACAGAGATAGTTGACACCCTAAGGCCGCAAAGTGTTGAAGAAGTGGATGGTGGGGATATACAAGTAAGTGCCCAGTACATGGATAATGTAAGGAGTACTTTGGAATGTGCCATCAGGGAATATCGTTACGAGGCCTTAGTAAATAGGCCTCGAGTGCCGCGTTTGCCCACGCATAAGAAAAATTTGGCGCTGGTGTGTGCCCTAGATTCACTATTGTCTACATACCTAGACAATAGTGAAAATCTCAGTGATACACACTCAATTCTGTACTGTGCGGCTGTAGCGGCATGTCGGATAGCCAATGTCAAGATAGAAAAGAACATTGATATGGCTACCCGAAATAATGCTGTGCCGGCTTGGCAGTGCAGGATTGAGCGTCGTATCGCTGAGTCTAGGGCACTCATTGGCAAGCTGATCTGCTTCAGGTCGGGCAATACTCGCCCGAGAGTGATGCGTTTTGTGACCCGCGCCTTTGCAGGAACGGGTATTAGGCCACAAGAATACACGTCGCGGGTCACAGAACGCATCGACTTCCTGAAGCAGAAGATTTATGCGTGGGCAAATCGTATCAAACGTTATAAAAAACGTATAGGCAGATATTCCCAGAATCGCACATTCTAAAAAGATGAAAGGTGGGTGTATAGAAATTGGGAGCGACCCGGTCTAGGTGTGGATGATGGAGGTCTACCAGATGATGAAACTACAAATACGTTCTGGAGTAGCATCTGGTCGACCCCCGTTAGCCACACGGAGGGTGGTTGGTTTAGGGATGTCGAGCGATCATGTGCAGCAATCCCAAATATGGATGCAGTAGCTATTACAGCTACGGATGTTAGTTGTGCAGTCCGTCCGTTACCAAACTGGAAAGCGGCAGGTCCGGACGGATTGCACAACTTTTGGTTGAAGTGGCTGCGTAGTGCACATGCTCGTTTTGCGTCCCAATTCCAATCATCTCTAGAATCAGGGACGCTGCCAATTTTCTTAACAACTGGCATTACCCACCTGCTCTTCAAAACAGGAAGTACCACGGATCCAAAAAATTATAGACCTATAACCTGCCTACCGACGGTCTATAAACTTTTTACATCCATTTTGAGAACCAAACTGGCCAAACATATATATACTAACAAAATCATGTCCAGTTCTCAAAATGGATGTAAAAGTGGGTCACGTGGTACTAAAGAGCTACTCCTTATAGACATGACCATTAGCCAACAGGTTCGCCGTAGCCGAAAGGATCTAGCGACATGCTGGATAGATTATAAGAAGGCCTACGACTCTGTGCCACATACATGGCTCTTGAGAGTGCTAGAGTTGTACAAAGTGGATCCAACTCTATGCACTTTCCTGAAGACGTGTATGGGGCAGTGGAGTACGGTTCTTCGCTATCCAGGATGTCGACGGACTCTCGGATGCGGCGATCCTATAAAGATCCAACGAGGAATCTTCCAAGGTGACAGTTTGAGTCCCTTATGGTTTTGTCTAGCACTGAATCCTCTTAGCACTTTGCTCGAGAATTCGGGGCTAGGCTATCGGTTGCACAGCAGAGGTCAAGTAATATCTCACCTTCTTTTCATGGATGACTTAAAACTATTTGCCTCCACTGACCTCCAGTTGACAGAGTTAATAAAGGTAACTGAAAACTTTAGTAAGTCTATCAAAATGGAGTTCGGTGTAGATAAATGTGCGGTCTTGCATGTAAAGAAGGGCAGGGTTGTGGAATCTGATGGTATAGAACTATCAGATTTCACACAACTTAGATCTCTATCTGCAACCGAAACCTACAAATATCTAGGTATGTCGCAGGCACTAGGTATTGCTGAGGCTGGCATGAAACAGGCGTTGCAGGAGCGCTTCTTTGGCCGTCTGAGAAAAATCTTAAATAGTTTTTTATCAGGCGGTAACAGGGTGCGCGCCTGTAACGGTTGGGCCATGCCAGTCTTAATGCACTCCTTCGGCATACTTAGATGGACTCAAACAGAACTTGATGCCTTGGATAGAAAAGTCCGTTGTCTATTGACTACATACCGGATGCATCACCCGCGGTCATCAGTAATGAGATTGTACATCCCGCGGAAGTGCGGGGGTCGCGGCTTCTTAAGTGCCAAGACCCTCCATAACCGCGAGGTGTGCAATCTCAGGGAATATTTTCTCAGCACTGACGCGGGTGTCCACCGTGATGTGGTCACTGTGGACAACGGGCCGCCAACCCCGTTGGGTCTGGCTAAGGAGAACTGGCGCAAACCTGCCGTACTTGGTGTTGAGGAGCGCAAGGAGGTATGGAAAGGTAAAGAGCTGCATGGACGTTTTTATCGGGCCCTGCATGAACCCGATGTAGACTTACCAGCTTCTGTGTCCTGGCTACGTTTTGGCGATCTGTTCGCCGAAACAGAAGGTTTTGTCTTTGCGATTATGGACGAGGTTGTCATGACGAATAACTACCGGAAGTATATCCTGAGGGATGGGACGGTTGACATATGTCGGGCATGTCACCAGCCTGGTGAATCTCTCAGACATATAGTATCTGGTTGTTCTCGTCTTGCCAACGGCGAATATTTGCACAGGCACAACCAAGTAGCTAGGATCATCCATCAGCAACTTGCCTTAAAGTACAATCTTGTAGACTCTGAGATACCGTACTACAGGTATGTGCCCGACCCAGTTCTTGAAAATGGTCGTGCCACCATGTATTGGGATCGATCTATCATTACTGATAGAACTATTGTGGCTAACAAGCCAGATATAGTAGTGATAGATCGATCTAAGCGCCTTGCAATGATCATCGATGTCACCATTCCCCATGACGAGAATCTCGTGAAAGCCGAGAAAGATAAACAAATAAAATATTTGGATTTGGCTCACGAGATTGTCGACATGTGGGATGTGGACTCGGCGATCATTGTACCGATAGTCGTGTCAGTTAATGGTCTCATTGCCAAGAGCCTCGATCACCACCTCAAGAGGCTCGCGTTAGACGGTTGGATTAAGTCCTCTATACAGAAGGCAGTATTGCTGGCCACGGCTCGTATCGTCAGGAGGTTCCTCTCTCTGGAGCCCTAACCACCGGTAACTTGGTCCCTGAACCCGATACCGGTGAGCCCCGTAATTTTATTTTATATTTTAATATTGTTTTTTTTTTCTAAATCACATAAAAATGTAAAATATAATTTATGAGAGAATGTTAAAATAAAGAGAATAATAATAATAAGCCCCCCTCAATTCCATCCTTACGTCCGGACTGAACATCGAGTCCACGTGGGGGGCGGACACGTGTAATACAGTCATAGCCTGTATGTAAACTTACACGGCCAACAAGGCAAGGGTAACCCGTAAATATGGAGAATAATTATGAAGAAGTACGTATAGGGCCGCTACCTGGGGGCCGCCAGGGCACGTCTGGAGCTGGCGCTGGACGTAGCAGCATGCGAACCGTCAGTGGTCGTCGATTGAACAGGCGGGTCACGACCAACCAAGATACTACAGCCGAAACAATAGACTCACCCGCAATAGACACTCCACATGAATCAGCAAGAAGTGCTTTGCAGGACATGTTACCTGCAACCACGCTTGCTGGCAAAGAACGACAGCGCATGAAATGGACTGATGAAATTAACCGCCAATTACTGCGCTGCTACTACACAGTAACAAATTGCGAAACAAATCTCACAGGATACCGCCCATCACTTTATCTGAGTTTTATAGATGTATTCCCAGATTTTCATGTGCTCACAGAACAAAGACTAGCAGACCAAATAAGAGTTATACATCGTAATAATAGGATATCTGTACGGGAAAGAGAAAATATTAAAAGGGAGATAGAACAAGAATTACAGAATAGAAGAACTTCATGTACAGAACATGCACACCAAACATCTACGCAACAAAAGACTCATAGTCTTACTTCACAAAGCTGTCCTATCCCAGATGAAATCACACAAATAAGTTCTTCAAGAAACTCAAGAAGCCCAGATACACAAATTATTGATTTACTCACATCAACATCAACACAAACATGCACACAATTCATACAATCAACACACAATGACGAAAATAGTGAAACATGTCTACCTGAGGATCTAGACGGCAACCAGCATACAGAACAATTATTCAATGAATATTTAACCAAATACAAAGGGACAGATCCCACTTTACGCCCTCATTTACAAAAATTACAGATTACACGAAAATCTAAAATTACCATCGCCACTTTGAATCACTTAATAACCCACCAATTAACAGAAAATACACTACCAACCATAGAGGAATTACAGGAACTAATATATTGTGCCGCTCTAACGGCTACAACAATTCACAACAATAGAAATAATACAGAATTAGAAACAAGAAGAAAAAAGGACATAAAGCCAGCATGGGAAAAACGGATAGAAAACAACATAGCAACACTCAGGAAGGCAATAGGAAGATTAAATCAGTTTATCCATGAAAAAATATCAAGAAAAAATAAGAAGAAAATGGGTGAAATTTATAAAAGCAAAGATGAAGCTATAGAATCTCTAGACAGAAAGACACAAAGACTTCAAGCCTTATCAAAAAGGCTTCGTAGATACAAAAAGTCTAATCAAAGACACAGGGATAATAAAACATTTAACACAAACCAGAAACTCTTTTACAGAAATTTTAACAAAGAATCAAATATAAACGATCCACCAGACATATCGCAAGTACAGAAGTTTTGGGAAAATATTTGGTCAAACTCAACAGAACACAATATTGAAGCAGATTGGATCAAATCAGAAATAGCGGCATCACAACATATAGAAAAGATGCCAGAAATTACAATAGATAAAGCAGACGTAGAAGTAGCTGTAAAACGAACCCTTAATTGGAAAACTCCTGGCACCGATAAAATCCACAACTATTGGTTAAAATACTTTACATCAACACATGAACACCTAACTAATGCATTCAATACACTCATTCAAAATCCACACAATATTCCCCTATTTCTTACTCAAGGCAATACCTATTTAAAACCTAAAGATTCTGATACCAAAAACCCTGCCAAATATCGACCAATCACATGCCTACCAACACTATACAAGCTACTCACATCCATCATATCACACAAAATCAACTCACATCTGATACACAACAGAATAATAGCAGAAGAGCAAAAAGGATGCAGAAAAGATTCTAGAGGCTGTAAAGAACAATTAATAATAGATACAAAAATACACAACCAGGTAAAACATACGCATAGAAATCTTTATTATGCCTACATTGATTACCAAAAGGCTTATGACAGTGTACCACACTCGTGGCTAGTTCAGATTCTCAAGATTTATAAAATAGATAATACGCTTACAGAATTTCTCCAACACACTATGCACAAATGGACCACTGTTCTAAACTTAAACACGAAATCAGGTACAATAAAATCTAATCCAATAAAAATAGCCCGAGGCATATTCCAGGGAGATTCCCTAAGTCCACTATGGTTTTGTATGGCATTGAATCCACTATCACGCATATTAAATAAAACAGACCAAGGATACGTGATACACAGAGAAATTAATACTAAAATAACACACCTACTCTATATGGATGATATAAAACTTCACGCATCTAGTAAATCACAAATCCATAACCTTTTAGAAAATACAGAAAATTTTAGTACAGACATCAAAATGAATTTTGGGTTAGATAAATGTAAAATAAATAGCATCATACGAGGTAAACATAACAATACGGATCCCTACATATTACACACACAACAAAACTCATCCATAGATAGAATGGAAATAGCAGACACGTATAAATATTTAGGTTACTCACAAAGTATAGGTTTAGACCATAATCAAATTAAAGAGGAACTCACAAAAAATTACAACTCAAGGCTGACCAAAGTATTAAAGACAGAATTATCAGGAAGAAACACAGTTAAAGCAATTAATACTTTCGCAGTTCCAGTTTTAACATATTCTTTTGGGATAATCAAATGGACCACTACAGATTTAGATAAACTTAATAGATTAACTCGAACAACGTGCAACAAACACCATACACACCACATTCACTCAGCGACTGAAAGATTCAATCTTCAAAGAAAACTAGGAGACATAAAAAATTTACACATAAGACAGGTACAGAACATACGCACATATATGCATAATAAAGTTAGCGAGAGCCCAATACATAAAGCACTTCCACTCATATCCAGCTCAGGCACACCCTTAAAACTTAATGATTTCAATAACTTAACAGAAACTATTGTAACAGATGACCATAAAATAAGTAAATGGAAAGAGAAAACACTACACGGTAAATTTCCCAATCAACTTCAGCAGGAACACATCGACAAGGAGGCATCCAATGCTTGGCTTTACAGAGGCAACATATATAAAGAAACTGAAGGCTTTATGGTGGCGATTCAGGATCAAATCATAAAAACAAAAAACTATCAGAAATATATAATAAAAGATCCATTAGTAACCTCAGACAGATGCAGATTATGCAACAATAACCAGGAAACCATAGATCATATTACAGGAGGGTGCCCTTTTCTAGCCAATAAACAGTATACAGAGAGACACAATAATGTTGCAAAGCAAATACCCTCACAACTAGCCATTAAATATAAATTAATTAATAAAATAGAGCCATACTTTAAATACAAACCAAAAAACGTACTAAATAATGAAAAAGTTAAACTCTACTGGGACCGAGACGTGATTACAGACAAAACCACAACAAACAATAGACCTGATATAATATTAACGTTAAAAGATAAAAATGTCACATATTTAATAGATATTGCGATTCCTAATTCGGAAAATATCAGTAAGAAGTACACAGAAAAGATACAAAAGTATATACCCCTTGCAGATGAAATAAGACAGATGTGGCATCAACACACAGTCAAAATTATACCTATTATCATCTCATCCACAGGACTTATTCCCAAATCACTTCACACATCATTACGAGACCTGGATTTACATAAGCTTACATACATCGCAATGCAGAAATCAGTTATAATAGATACCTGTTCCATAGTTCGGCGGTTCCTCACATCCACCACACAAACACCCACATCATTACACGATGAACCAAACCATTTGGCGTAAGCCCGTGTTAGGTTTTCATAAACCAGCGTCAGCTGAGATCGAAATAACATTGAACCAAAATAATAATAATATTCTACCACATACACACATCACCATCTAGTCCCAAACTAAGCAGAGCTTGTGCTATGGGTACTAGATAATGGATAAACATACATATATTCTTTTTTTTTGTAAATACATACATATTATACATAGAAACACCCAGACCAAGACAAACATCCATGTTCATGCACACAAATGTTTGACTTGTGCGGGAATCGAACCCGCGACCTTCGGCGTAGCAGTCGCTTACACTCCCGCTGCGCCAACCGGTCGTCAAATTATTTATTTATCGTTGATTATTTATGGTATAAAAGATTAGACAAAAGACACCAATGCAAAAAAAAATTAATGACTTTCCTCGAAAATTGTTTGATACCAATTGAAACTAATAAAAATAATTCAAATATTAAACCAACTTTTAATTTCTGTAAACTAAAAAAATTAAAAATATACCTCATTCGGTACATTCGCCAACAATGCTTTGCGGACGGGCCCCCCATGCTTGAGGTGGTTTTTGCAGATTTTAATTTCTTCCTTTCTCTTTTCCTTTCTCATCATTTGTGGACACTACCACAATGCAACAATACAGCTCAGTGTGTACCTCTCTGTTACAGACTAATGCTATCAATGCTCCTTGAATGCTATGCAATGCTATGCCTTGCAATTTGTTTCTTTTTTATATGTTGTACTTTTTCTGTGTCTGTGACAAATAAATAGTTTTTCTTTTTTTCTTTTCTTTCATGACGTATTCTTCTGGCTGTGAACCAAACTTCAGAGTTGCTTGTGGCAATATAGTTCAATAACAATATGTCAAACCGGAATAATTATACAATGTTTATTTAATTAATGATCTTATGCTTTGATAAATTATTCCTACAGCTTGTCAAAGCGAATCATCATACATAGATGTAGGTATTCGCCAGCCATCGACATTTCAGACGTCAATCTACCCAGCAGACTTTTCTGACCCCATACTTTTTAGAGCTTTCATAATTTCATCCTTTCTAATTTCGTCACTCGGGCCCACACACGCATATTCTATTATCTCTTCTTGCTCTATTTCACTCATGTCTTTCTCAAATAAACTCCTGAAATATTTTTCCAGCAGTCCAGTATCATTCTTTCTTCATTCATTACCTCACCTTTTTCGCGCTTCTTTGACAAGTTTCCAAAACAGTTTTATGTTGTCTTGGAAACTTGCAGGGAATTGCTTCTCATATTTCTCCTTTTTCTCATTCTTCTTCCTCTCTAAACAATCTTTAACTTTAGCTTTCACACACATATACTTGTCCTTCATTTTCTTTACACTATTTTCATTCATACCACCACTACATTACTATAATATTATCTAAATGCGTATTTCTTTTTCGTCGTTGCCGTATTGTATGTAAGATATCACTGGATTCTGATTGCTATCTTTACTATACAGATAACATTAGTAATGACTATCTAATATTTACAATTACTTTAATACAAAAAAATGTAACAATCCATTTGAAAATAAGTTCAAACGATACTAAAATAACTTTGACAAAAGAATTAGATAACGTTATAGTTACATCAATCGAATAATACATAGAAACCTAGTCGAGACTAGTAATTAATTTAATGGCTTACATAAAAGCAGTCCATATAATTGACTTAAAACCTTCAATAATTAATTTATAGGTCCTATATTGTCCTTAACTACTTGAAATTCAACGAACAGACCGACATAGAATTACGTAGCGAAGAAATAATGTTCTACGGGTATAATAGGAATTCCTAAATTAGCCGCATACGCCTCATTAAACTGCGGCCAGCACCTACACAATCTATTTCGTATCACGCTCTGCCTATATCTTGTATTGGTTATATAAGTAATAGTGACTGCTTTATCAGTGCCAGATCAGAATTGGATTTGTATCACTTGCATCACAAATGAATTTGGAATTTGGCTTTGTTCTCCGTGTGCATAGGTAACTTAAACTTTGCACAAGCATCTGCTTCAAATTGAAACTAAGTTAATAATTTTTGTTTTTTTAATTATCTAAAATAAAAACAATAAAAAAAAATTATAGGCACACGCCTGTATCCCCGAAGGGGTAGGCAGAGGTGTAATATTACACCCACATTTCGCCATGAATTTTTAGGCATATTGCCGTTACCGGGCACATCACCAGACTCCGTGCAGCTACTGAGAATTCGGAAAAGCCCAGTATGCCCGGGAATCGAACCCGGGACTAAGTTAAAATATTCGATATTCTGTTTCCGAAGTTTTGGCTAACAATGTCCTGTTCGGAATTGGCTGTATTTATCTTTTTCATGTATTATCTTGTGTATTTATCTTTTTCATGTATTTATCTCTTTCCCTTATTCTGATCCCAAGTATACTTAGTTCCGTAACAAAATAAGCAAATGTATAGTAGAAAACAGAGAAAAAAAAGAGTGTAATGTTAGAATTGAGTGTTGCCTACTGTAGCATTACGGAAAGTTCTCCATGTTTTGCGTGGATTTATAAACATTGAAATCATGCACGTAAATAAACAGATTATTTGTTATTCTCATTGCACCGATTTCATTTTGTTAACATCCGGCATTATTATTATTAATGTACTTTTAGAAGTGTTAGTTAGTCTATTTAGATTTTGCCTATTTTGGCGAATGTATAAGTCTAATTATATATTTTACGTACAGAGCTTTACATACATTGACTGCACGTAGGGCATAGCGGTCTAAAGCGCTGTCTTGCCGTTTAATATAGCGCTTAATGTTGTGGGTTCGATTCCCAATATTGTTATGTATTCAAATCAAAAGAATAATGAACACTAAATCTTAACTGTTATTGATATAAATGGGTGACAGAAATTCGCAGAAGCTTTAAAAGCTAATATCTTTTTAGCATCATAATAAAGAAATAAGATTTTCTAATTAGACATTGTTAATTTACGTAATTAGCACCTATCCCGACAAGTAATGCTCCCTTAATTAAAAGGGTGTTTTGTTATTTATTGCGTTAATTATTCTATTAATATTACACTATTATATATTCTGGCTATCTTTGTGGAGGTAGATTCTTGGTTTAACAAATATTTTACAATCATGAGAATATATTGCACTAGCTTTGGCCCACGGTCTACGTGGGGATCGTTAGATCAATAAAATATAACATAAGTGTTAATCTAATGCATAAGCTATATAACTGCAAAATTTTATCAATTGTCACTGATGATTTATAGTGCCTGAAGTTATGACATTAACAAGTATCAAAGATATTTTGAAACCCTAGAAACCAACTGCCGCGTAATCTGTCCAAGATCTTTTTTCTAGCCATAAAATCAATCTGGAAAATATTAGAATTGATGACAATAATTTAGCTTCTATCAAGCATAAGTTAATATCCTCCTCCTCCATAAATATAAATCAGAATTTTAACAAAGTACACTCAACTCATATTTACAGTGCTCTTACAAATCATGATGTAATATTTAATAAGCATTTGCTCATTTACATCTTAAAATCCTTTACAAAACTGACCACTTAACAAACAGCAGATATTAAATTGTCCAACCGCATCTACCGTGTGTAACAATTGAAGATAAATAAAACTCACGGAGTTACTCTCAGAATAAATAAAACATCGTCGGCGAGATGGAGGTGAAAAAGTTGAAGTTTTAATTAACGACCCGAGCCAAGTACTTACGACATCACACGAATACGAATTCTATTTGTTTTAAGTTTTCATAATTCGGTTTAATGTTGAACTACTCGTTTTACTAAATTGAATTTCAATCTACTGCACTTAGTAATTCTTAGCCTAAGTATAGTGAAAGAACAATGCCCATTTTTCTTTGAGACGCCGGCCCAGGTGTGGACCGTCAAAAATCGTAGTACTTGTTATTGCATTCGATAAAAGAGAATTTTGAGATTGATTAGAGGGCCGCCACATTCATGGTTTTATTACAAGAAGTACTTTTTTATGCTCAAAAAACATTAGGTGGATATGTACTTTTATTAGGATAGTTACAGTATTTCGTAGTTTTGAGTAGAAAGGAATGAGTTAATAGTTTGGTAAGGGTAGAAATCCAAAAGAAAAAGCCAGAAGTCGTAAAAGATTAACAAACACTCACAATGCGCACAACCAATAACAAACAAAATAAATTGAATATGAGATAATATGACGTCATTGACATTTACTATGAGTTACAAAAGTGTTGCCATTTTACAGTTTTAAATGATATTTATTAATCGATACAGATTTTGGTCATAGGTTATATTTATATATTTGATTCAAAATCAAACTTATTTGTAGTTAATCGCATAAATACCCTAAAATACACAATTAAAAATGTTTCAGGACCAAGTAAAGATTTGCTAATCACTAAAATCATTTGAGTAGAGAAAATGTGAAATCGATTAATATAATCGATTCAATGTTATGATTTCTTTACTGGCAATTTCTGATCTATTACGTGTTGGCTATTTAGACGATAACACATCTTTTTAAACCTATTTATTGAATAAGTTTCTCGGCACACTTTTAGTAACGCCTATAAATTAAGTTATAAATAAAAAGGATTATTCGACAACAAATTGAAACTCTATTGTGCTGTTCATGAGTTCCAAACTGGGCCAGAAATGGGCATTGTTCTTTGCGAACGGCGAATTTTGAAGTGTTATTTTCAAGTATTTTACCTCGTTATGTTGTAAACTAATATTAGCTACTAATAATTCATCTGTTAAGCTTAGTTAACTGTATTTACATGATAATTATGAAAACATGATAATTGTAATGCAATTGTTCCCAACCACGCCATCAGTATACATTCTTGATGACAAGTTCTTCCTTCTAGTTCGCGTGCAATATACAAAACAGGCTTCATTACTCGAATGTGAAAGCGCTTGATACCCGGTGCAGTCATGTATCAGTTTGGAAATTAGATCCGTATGTGTCGTCCGCACGAAGGCCCCGATAACTTGGTTAAATGTGTCCATGTGATCGACATATATCGGCACGAGTATTTGTAATCAATATATGTGAGCTTGTTAGGTAGGTTGAAGCGTTTTTTGAAGATGATAGTTTATGGATGAAAGAGCTGTCGAGTTTTGGGTATCGCCGCTGTATTTTTGGACCAGTTATTCTGTGTAACAATAGTGACATGCTGTTATTATCTTTCCCAAAGAAATACAAGATATACGCGATATGAAAAATACAAGTAAGTATATATGGTTATGATGATGATGATGAAAACATCAATAAAATAGATGGGGTCTGCGTACTACACTATAGATTTTGTGTGCAGGGAGAAATGAAGTAGAAAATTAATTCTTATTTTTTTTATAGGCTCTCGCATCCCCGAAGGGGTAGGCAGAGGTTTAATATTACACCCACATTTCGCCATGAATTGTTAGGTCCCACGTAATAGGGGGCGAGCCTATTGCCGTACCGGGCACATTACTAGACTCCGTGCTGCTGCTGAGAATTTCCTAACGGAAAAACCCAATAACACTTTGCCCGACCCGGGAATCGAACCCGAGACCTCTCTATCCCACGCGTACATTTATGCCGCGAGACCACCGAGGCAATTTTTTCTGCATTAATTCTGCATTGCACAATATAGTTAGTAGTAGAATATATGAATCTTTAGATAGAAGATTACCTAAAATTTAGGGGAAAGGATTCCGTGCCAAAGTGGCAGCCTATAATCTGTTGGATCACAAGGTTAAGCGCGTTTATCAACGACCGGCTTATAGATTGATGATCAGCTATTAAAAAATACACTGCACCACTGTGAGGAGACCAGGTAATGCCTTTAGTCCCGGCTGTCATGAAGATTTATGACAGTAAGGTCAATGGCCATCAAATATCCTGATCCTATCCATAGAAGTAGTTTTGCTACAGAAATGCTAGTTTTATGTTAGTTCTGGTGATATTTAAAGATATATACGGCAAGAATCTTGACAGCCCTAGGATGACTATGATCATGTAGGATTTGAACTTTTTTCTATTTCCATTTAAACATTTAAATATGTTATGATTATTTGTTTTCCCACAAATTATGTTAGATGCAGTCCTTGACACTTTGAAATTCTATGATGTGACTGGAATATAAATCCAGTTCCATAGTAATATGGTATTCAATGTTGAATGAATTTTGCAGTATCAACCCTTTGTGTGGCAATCTAGATGACATCAAAAGAATATTTTTTGTTTGTCGCTGTATCTGAATATGATAGAAGACCTAATCTAAACCACTACAGTTCAGTAAACATTTTGATTTTTAAGGGCATCGCAGAATTGAATTGGAATTTTGAACTTTGTTTAAAGAATAAAATATGTTCTAAAAAAGAACCGGTTCCTGGTGCTAATCTGCATTTGCTCATCATAATGATTAGTCCCACGTATTTTGTTATATCCATTTTAACTAGAATTATGCTTGAAGGGCAGATATTTTCATCCATTGCGCCATTAACACTTTGTAAACACTCTACAAGAAAATCTTTCTATGAATATTATAGAGTAAGCTAACAAGTAGAATGAGCAGAAAAAAAAAGAAAAAAAAAGTACTGTGTCTGTTTAATCCTGGAATATCTACATATACATATATCATGCCCGGTTCACTTTATTTTTCAGGCTGATCAAACACTTCTACTTCATTTATTTTATCGTTCGTCATATAGGTAACGTTTAGCGATCTTTATCTACAATTATAACCATTTATATCCGACTTTCTTTGTCTACTAACGTAATCATGAGCGGGTTAGTAACATTAGATTATTGCCGAAGATAACATCAGGTTCAAAGGTTACGAAGTATATCAATCCCGCTGTGACCAGGGCTGATGTAATCCAAAGAGTGTTACATATTTTCTTCGACATAGTTATTATTTCAATCCGTTTCGTTACGTTAGGTTACGAATTTTGATAGAATAGGAATTCCCACAGCTATATTTGGATGTAATGTATCTTAGAATTACATTCTAAGATTGCAACCGTAATATATTCAGAATATTGAGGATATTGTATCGCGCTGTTAGCTGTCATACACATTCAGAACCAAATCCAAGCTTTAAGTTGTCAACGACAGTATCTCTGGAAACATTTTATAATTTTTATCTCTTTAGCATAATAAGAAATTGTATATTCTTGGCCAGGAAGCAGGGCCATCAATCATTTCAGTTTGTCTAGTGGGCGGATTATGGAACGAGTAATGAGGTGTGACATTGTTTGAGAGATAACATTTATACTAAGCTGATGTCTGGACGACTTGTATCGTTTTAACGGGAAAAAATAAATAGAAAGATTTTTAACATAAAATCATTGATGTAAACATTATGCTATTTTATCTTCAAGGGGGCAAACATAAGTGTACATGTACATGCGATGGAGTTACGGTAAAGTATGCCTACTTCGAATTTCGTCTTAAACTAATTTAAGGATCATCATCATCAGCCGTTAACAGTCAACTGATGGACTAGGCCTCTCCTTTGAAAGGAGGAATTGGCCTACTATACCACGCTGGCCAAACGGGTTGGTATAGGGTTCGTATCAAGTTTTCCTTCTCTTACAGTGCTGTTCACTGCATAATGTGCTACCTCTGTCAGCTCTTACGACACCCATGGGATGATCACGTCACCACACGGACTAGTTAAGGATACCGCGGTAGTATTTAGTGAGTTGGTAACGATAATATTTATGAAAGAGTTACATACGCAAGAACAAAACTAGCATTACAATTTGGTGCAGGTTACTGAGTGCGGTTTAGTTTCGTGATAAAAGTACCACTGAAAACTAGTTTCACATGCCTCAAACATTATTACTTATTGCATTCCTAACTTTTACTAGGTAAGTTGCATGTGTGACGAATTCTTCGGCATATACCTAACGCTTAGCTTCTATATAGGCACGTGTGTATAAACTAAAAAAATATTTGCCAACAAAGTGCCACTAGTTCATTTGCGGCAAAGGGCAACGATGACAAATCTAATTAATGACTGCCACATGCCAAAGCGTATTATTGTTAAATTCCTAAACCTTCCGCTGGTCGTAGAGCTAAAGGAAAATATACGCACTGAATTTAAACATATTTTCCTTTAATAATAACAAAAATATTGGCACAATAGTTAGCCAAGCGATCTCTGGGTAACACCTACGCATTTGGTCACAGGCTAGCAGCCAAAATCACAATAGTGTTCCGAGAATATCGCTGTTTGCACAATTTCCTGCATACCGATCACACAAGTATAATAACTGAAAGGACACGTAACACCGAATTGTAGTCAATTGTTCGAAACAGGTAGAGAATATTGTTTGCTACTAGACATTATAGTGGTACAGAATCTTATATAAGAATATTGCTTCAGTTGCTATGTAAGACTATGCACTAAGGTGGACTATACGTGAATTATCTGCATGCATGGCGTAAATGCATCGCCGAAGCAGCGATAGCCGAGTGAAGCAGCGATAGCCGAGTGGAGAGACCGACAGACTGCTACGCAGAGGGTCTCAGGTTCGAATCCTCGGCACGCACCAATGACTTTTCGAAGTTAAGTGCGTATTAAATTGTTTATTATCGCTTGCTAAACGGTGAAGGAAAACATCGTGAGAAAGCCTGCATGTCTGAGAGTTCTCCATAATGTTCTCGAAAGACACGTGAAGTCTGCCAACCCGCACTTGGCCAGCGTGGTGGACTATGGCCTAATCCTTCTCATGGTGAGAAGAGGCTTGTGCCCAGCAGTGGCACAGTTTAAAGGGCTGATGATGATGATGATGATGGCGTAAATCGGCAGTCGTCTAGTAAGTTGAGCCGACGATTTCACTGTGATCGCAGGCAGAACCAGGGATAGCACGACACCGAGGAAAATAGGAAAATGGCAAGAACAAAGAGAGGCATATGTTCAGCAGTGGGCAGTCTCCGGCTGTGGATGATGATGATGGTGTAACAATTCATGCCAGTTCAACACGTTTGAGATAATGGTTTAAGCGGTCGCCTTGCCAGCAACCGAGTGTTGTGAGTTCGATCCAAGATTGCATTATGTATGACCAAAGTATTGTCATTCCGAATTTGGGTATGTTTTGTAATTTTGTACGCATTGATTGATTTTTTAAACATTGTGAAGATAAACCTGTCACGACACAGGTTGCGGTGCGTTGACTTTGTTAAAAATAGTAAGAAAAATATATGCTTCGGCTAACATGGTGCAACAAATATATATTATGTGTTTTCCAGGTTTATTCCACTTTGTTCACCTGGGTGATATCACCTGGGTGAACAAAGTAGACTTCTTGGTGTCCTTATTTCACCTCGGCATTATTTCACCTAGCTGTAAGCCTGAGGTGAAATGAATCGACATACATAGAGTCGTTTGTTCACCTAGGAATTGATTCACCCAGGTGAAAAAAGGCGACTTTTTTATCCATCTGATGGACTATTATCACCCACATAAAGAATGTTAAAAATGCTTTGAAATTAACAGGCAATTTCATATTAAAATCAGTTTAATGTTTATTACACAATTAGTGTACAAAAAATACCAAATACAAGACTATACTTACTTAAAAAATTACAGGTACTTTCGTGGTCATTGACAATAACTCTACATTGTCTTTTGTGTTATAGTATACCAAATACCTTTGTTTCTATTTATATTTCGGCAGTGTTGAAAATGCCATAATCACGCAGATCCATGATCATGGTGCTTGCAGCAGTGCCGAAATATTTAATCTCTTATTAGTATTAATGTATCATTTACTAATACTGCCTTGTTGGTCTCGCGGCATAAATATGTGCGTTGGATTGGGAGGTCTCAGTTTCGATTCCCGGGTCAGGCAAAGTGTTATTGGGTATTTTCGTTAGGAAATTCTCAGTAGCAGCACGGGGTCTGGTAATGTGCCCGGTACGGCAATAGGCTCGCCCCCTATTACGTGGGACCTAAAAATTCATGGCGAAATGTGGGTGTAATATTACACCTCTGCCTACCCCTTCGGGGATACAGGCGTGAGTCGTGATTCTATAAAAAAAAATTTATGCTGTTTCAACTTGTATCTATGGACACAAACAAAAATAAAATAAATTGTTATAATCAGTTCATTGCAACTTTTCAAGAAAATGGCCAACAGATATGTGACCATCAATGAGTGCTATTTGACAGTGATCAATAAAATTATTGCGGGCTTCTGCTGGGGTAATTTTAGGTGTAGACGAAACAAAAGCCGACAAATTTATTTAAAGAAAAAAATATATGCATCGAGACAAGTTTGTTACAAGAAGATGCTAGTGAGTCGTATTATGCCTTTACGCATACATACATACATATACTCACGCCTTTTTCTCATCGGGATAGGCAGCAGAGACAACAGTACGCCACTGGCTTCTATCCTTACAAACCTCACAAGCTTCCTCTACACTCAACACTCTCTTGATACATGCTCGCCGGTTCCGGGTACTTCGGTCTTTTCTTAGGACGTCCCCAATTTTGTCAACAAATATCCGACGAAGTATGGCGCAACACATTTGCCTTATATATCTGATTCGGCATTCAATCACTCCACGTGTCCAAACCACTTCAGCATTCCTTGCTCAATCCCAGTCACCGTACATCAACTGTGTTAATTCTACTTTCATGTTTTTATTTTATTTTATTTATTTGACTTCTGCACAAAACAATATAATTTGTACAAAGGCGGACTTAATGCCCAAGGCATTTTTCTGCCATACCCAAGTCTTACTTCCATACATCAACGTGGGGACAAGTACTCCCTTGTGAATCGCACATTCTGGCCGTTCATAAAGTCATACAGCGTTCCATTTACAGGAGTTCCCGCAGTCACTCTCCTTTCAATATCTCCTTTACATCCTCCGTCTCTTATTAACGCGCTACCCAAATAAACAAATTCTTTGACTTGCTCTATTTTTCATCTTCAATCGCAATATTACACTCAGTCAGACTTTCAGCTATTTCAAACACCAGCACTTTCTCTCGTCTTTCTTGCATTAACCTTTATGTTACCTTTTGCTTTATAGCTCTCGTTCATGCAATCCATCATTTCCTTTTCAACCTTTATGTTTATATACAATATAATCCACCCTCAGCATTTCTTTGTATTACAACAGAAAAAGCTATTTAAAATATAAGTTACCATAACAGAAATAACAATATTATTATTATATAATTTTTGCGCACGACACACATGATTTACATTATTATTGGGTTATTGTGTCTAATTTACGTTATATGTGAAGTTGTCTGTTGATTTCAAAGCATTTATAACATACTTTATGTGGGTGATAAAAGTCCACAAGATGGATGAACAATGTCGCCTTTGTTCACCGAGGTGAATCAATTCCTAGGTGAACAAAGTCCTTGATTTATGGCGACTGATTTCACCTGGGTGATATCACCCAGATGAAATAATGCCGAGGTGAAATGAGGACACCAAGAAGTCTACTTTGTTCACCCAGGTGAACAAAGTGGAATAAACCGTTTTCCACGCTCCGTGCTTGAATATTTCATATAGTATATAGACAACGGCAGTATAGAAAAAATCTGCAGTATGTCAGTGCAGAGGTACACTGAAAAACATGTAAATACTAGCTTTTCACAGGAACAGTAAACACCTCTGCATGAAAAAACATTGCATATATAATTAAGCAGATTGCCGGATAAAATTATAGAATTTTCTATACAAATTTCGTTGAAAATACATTTACAGGTAAAATGTATTTTTGATTATTGCGTGAATAAATATCAACGTCAACATAAAATATACTGAAACAGTTAATTATAAACACCGGTTTCCGTAGATTATAACGTTTAATGCTCGTATTTGTTTAATAAATTAACGAAGAAATATGTTCTCAAATTATTCAAATTGCGTTCGACCGTAAGTTAATAGCACTGTCAATCGTAATTATTCAATTAATGCAATAAGAGCTTTAAAGCAAAGATCGTAAGTAGAGCACGACTTGAAAATTAATGTGCATTGTTAATTCCGATACATAAGTGTACTTACCGACCGACTTATGGCCACATTAAGTAAATGTAACAAATAGTCGCCAAGACTGTAAAATTAGAAAATACTGCAACTAAAGGCGCTGATACACCTGAGCACTCACTTGTAACAGAACAGCGAGCATTCGCCGTTTTCTGTTTTGTCGAACTTAACATTTTCACGATCATTCTAGCGAACACTTTACATTCAAATATTCCGTAGAATATAGAAAAATATAGAAATCGCACTACAATAGCAGTATAACTTAATATGTTTACTTCAGTTTTCACTTATGAATTATTTTTAGACAAAGAGTAAGATACTTACAAATGACGTTTCTAAATAATAAAAGATTTTAATTTAAACAGGTTTAATAATTCACACAAGTGTGTTCCTACGTTCAAAATTTATCGATATCGAGAATTGATCAACATTCTATTGAAATTAATTCTGAGTAAACCAAATTTAAGGATCTATTGTAAACATTATCGATATTTTATCGATATTTATTCTGAGTAAGTCCATCACTAGTCAAGTTACAATTTGTGACAAGCTACGAAGATTCTTCCCTTGATTAAAATCATAAGTCAAAGTAAAGTATATATCTTGGGTTTAACCGCCATTGTAGCGCGATGTAGTATGGCTCGCCCGACTGTTCGTGAGAATACTTGTTAAAATACACTCATTTGTTTTGTAACATTCGTGAGAATGCTAATTACGGGTGAATGCTTAAGTTTAACAGCGCCATAAGGTATATGAAAATTACAAATGGTTAATCTAAATCTCGGCACAAAAGATTAAAGTACTAATAAAGTGTTAGAAGGAGTATATTTGCAATCACAACCAATGTAAGCCCGTCGCAACAAAACAATATACCTTATTCTTATACTTTAATTAAAAGAGCTAATGTGATTGGTACTCGTTTAATAAAATTGTACGACACAAAATCCTGCCTCAAGCGTGAATCAAACCTACAGCACTTCAGTTTTCAATCTCATACAAGATTGAATCATCCTTGCACCAGTTATTACACCACAGAATCGATTTCTGTGTGAATATACAAAGTTTAATCAAAATAGAGACATTTTGAATCTTGCTAAGTAATCCACCATTCGTGCGTCGTCCCGCAGGACTTATCCTGTGACATGTGACGTAAACATACACACAAATGACAAAAAAGAAATATACTGAATGAACATTAATCCTGTATTTTTGCTTAGGATTGGAACTCTCAAGTTAAAACACTTTTTTATATAGGCATAATAAAGTTAGAGCCATTAACCTTTTTCTTGACGTGGTAAATAATGAGCATAAAACAAGAAATTTATGACATGTATTTTTACGATAAATCAAGTACAAATCCATCTACACATATTATAAAATGTATTCTCCGCCTGTATCGACCGCCTGTCTGTTTGTATAAATACGATAAACTCAAAAAGTGCCGAATGCATTTTTGTACGGTTTTCATCAATAGATGTGATTCCTAAAGAAGAGTTAGGTGTGTAATTGACGTGAGTGGAGCCTCGGGCAAAGTACTGTACATAATATAAAATTAAGTCCCCCTTAAGATCTGTCAGTCTGTGGGAAAACGATACACTCAAAACAATAAAACGTATTTTTGTACGGTTTTCAGCTGTGAATAGTGTGGTTTTTCTAAGGAAGATGGTGTATCATTTAAACACAAAACCTAAATATATATTTTTTGTCACACTTGCAGACGTATTAATTTTTAAAGCCTATTTACCAGAGCGAGTCATGCCAAACCTCCTTTACACATCATGTAAGATAAACTCAGCTCCACACTCTAGAAAATGATTCTACAGTGTACATCGCTAAACTAATGTGTAACTACGCAACTTGACCTACACTGTACAAAATGTCCGCTCTATACTACAATACGTTTTCATCAATCTCTCACAGATTTCTGATATTATGTTCAAGAAAAATATAATGGTGATAATATACCTGAGCATTCATTTGTAACAGAATAGCAAGCAGTCGCCATTTTTGTTTTGCCGAACTGAACAACGAACATAGCCTGAACATTGATACGAACATTTTCTTCGTTAGAATGCTCGCTAAAACACTCTCGTTAGTTTTTCTGTTTTTTTTTTACATTCGTGAGAATGCTCATTACAGGTGAAGCGTATCAGCACCATAAGAGTTACCTTGTGTAACCTTCCATACGGCTATTAAGAAAACTCTTCTTTTGACGTGTCTAGATGTATATTTGCTAGACATGAAAACCCTTTCAACAACCTCGTTGGAACGCATGACGTAGGACAGTAAAGGGCATGCGGTCAAACGGTACTTGATGTGGCAAAAATAGAATGTTTCAGCATTATATAAGAGGCGTAATAATAATGCTTGTTTGCTAGCTACGTAACTTTTTTATCCTCATGAGCGCTAGCATATTTCTATGGCAGTATATTATGTAATACGTATGGTATGTATATGGTGTGTCTTTAGCAAAAATGTGAAGTTTAGGAATGTATCGGGTGGCCGTATATTAGCTACGCTATTGTGCAATATCATATTAGCCGTTAGCGCTAGTCTGCGTGCCAAGTACTGGCTAACTATATGCTCGTGTGTGTGTGCAAAAAGCCCTTTAATTTTGAAAACCTTACCTGTGTACCTAGACCAAAGAAAGAAAGAAGTAAAAATAAAAGAGCTAAGTAGAATAAAATAGAGTGGATATGGGTGTGACCCCCGTGACAAGAAAGTGTGAGGATGTATGATTGATAAGATAAAGTACGGGAGAAAAAAAATATAGAACTGGAATGACAAAGAGAAATAGGCTAAGTAAGACGCCAAATAAAGGCAACGGTTGTTCGATGATTGTGTCTTGTCTTAGTCTATGGTTTTATCTAAAAGTCATTGTCATTGTATTCTGTGAAGTCTATGAGTAATAAAATGTCGGAAATTTACTAGGTACTGTTTAATTTATTATAAAGCCTAACTTAAATATAAAACATGGCGCAGTCGTAAAAACAGCAAATATTAAATTGTAAAAGTTGTGTCAAGATGGAGAAAAATGTTAAGCTACTGCCCAACTTTGATTTGCGGGCAAGTGGTGCCGCCGCCGAATGGAAAATATGGCGGACATGTTTCGACGATTATTTAATTTCTACGGGACAAGATGCGGCGAGCGATAAAATACGTTTAGCCCTGCTTAGAAACATGCTTGGCATGGAGTCAGCTCGTGTGCTGCAAACAATACCCGACGGAATGGCAAGTAATTTTGACGCCGTTATACGGGCCATCGAGAAGTATGTAAACCCGAGAAGCAACGAGGTTTTCGAACGCTACAAGTTTAATGACCGAAAACAAAAAGAGGGCGAAAGTTTTGATAATTTTCTTACTGATGTTAAACAATTATTATTAAATTGCAATTATAGCGACACAACTAAGGAATCTATAGAAGATCAATTGCTAAGAGACAAAATAGTACAAGGAATCTATGATAAACATGTTCAAGAACAACTTCTGAGGCTGGATGGACTGACGTTAGAAAAAGCAGCTAATTTTTGCAGGACTTCAGAGCAAAGCAAATTACAGGTCAAGGAAATGAATCCTACATGTGAGGTTGACGCAAATAAGTATAAGAAGAAACCTGAGTCTAAAGGTAAATTTAAGTGCCGACGGTGCCAAACTCTTCATGGACGTCGAGAGTGCCCTACCTTCGGGAAAACATGCAAGAAATGTGGAATAAAAAACCATTTTGCGGTCAGCTGTAAGGTGCGTAATAGATCTATTAAAGAAGTCCAGCATGATAGTGAAAATTCGTCAGAAAGTGACAGTGAAAATTTATTCTGTAATGCGGTAGTGTCCGAGTGTAAAGCAGAGTCTGAGTGGTTCGAAACTATACATATTGAGAGCTTTCGTGTTAAGTGTAAATTGGATACGGGGGCCGATATCAGCATAATGCCGTTAAAAATATTCAATCAGATAAATGATATAGCAAATTTAAAAATGATTAGGACAAATATACAGTTGGTATCGTTTGAAGGCAATAAAGTCTTACCTGTGGGCATGGTCAATTTAAAGTGTGAGTATAAAAATGTAAAATGTTATGAAAATGTTGTAATTGTGAATTGTCATTCCATGCTTTTAGGTTTGCCGGGTTGTATTTCCTTAAATCTAGTGAAACGGGTGCATAGTGCTGAGAGTACTTCTGACTCATTAAAAGATAAGTTTATATCAGAGCACAAAAATGTTTTTATGGGTATCGGTAAGTTGCCAGGCACCTATAGTATTACAACAAAGAATATTACCGAACAAATATGTCATCCACCTTCAAGGATACCTAATTGTCTATTGGATCCATTAAAGTGTGAACTAGATAGATTAGAAAGTAGAAATGCAATAATAAAGGTTGATAATTTGAATGAAAATGCATGTATTAACCGTATAGTGTTAGTTGAGAAGCCCAACAAAAAAATAAGGCTGTGTTTGGACCCTTCTGATTTAAATAAGTATATTATAAAAAAGCCTAAGTCTTTGCCAACCTTAGAAGAGCTTGCTTTCAAGTTAAATGGCAAGAAATATTTTTCTGTTTTGGATCTTTCGGAAGGATTTCATCATTTAAGTTTAGATGAAAAGTCATCATGGAAATGTTGTTATTCTACCCCATTTGGTGTCTATAGGTTTTTAGTTTTACCCTATGGATTAATGAATGCACCTGAGTTATTCCAAGATGTACTTGAATCACATTTTAATAAACTAAAAAATGTAGTCGTTTGGGCTGACGACATATTGGTTATGGGAGAATCTATAAAGGAACATGATCAAGCATTATTAAGTGTGATGAATAAAGCTAAGGAGATAGAAATTGTATTTAATAAGAATAAGTATCAATTTAGACAACGTGAAGTCAAATATGTGGGTCAAATTTTTAATGAAAATGGTATGTCCATTGATAAATCTAGAGTAGAGTCGTTGTTAAAGTTAAAACCACCAACTAATAAGGATGAGTTAATGAGAATTATTGGCTCATTTAATTATGTCAGACGTTATGTACCTGAGATGGCGGAGTTAATGTCTCCTTTATGTAAATTGTTGAAGAAAGATGTAGAGTTTTTGTGGTTACCTATACATGATAAAGTTTTTGCTAAATTGAAGGAGAAAATAAACGAAGCTCCGGCACTGTGTCCATTCGATTTTAAAAGGAAGATCATTTTGCAATGTGATGCATCAAGCAAAGGTTTAGGTTGTTGTTTATTTCAACCAGATGATTCTGGCAAGTTAAAGTTAGTAGCTTGTGTCTCTAGATCCATGAATAATTCTGAGCTTAATTATGGACAAACAGAAAAAGAATTATTATCAATTTGTTTTGGTGCTAAGAAATTTCACAAATATATTTATGGTTCAGAGGTTGATGTACAAACAGACCATAGACCCATTGTATCTATTATGAACAAACAGATTAACAAGATTGGATCTCCTAGACTGAAAAGGTTAAGGTTAAAATTATTTATGTATAAATTAAATGTTTACTATGTGCCAGGTAAATATGTGCACTTTGCTGATATGTTATCCAGGAATAGCTTAGATGTTACTGAGCATGACAAAGAAATGCTGCAGATGGTACACACTGTGTCAAAACATTTACCTATGTCTGATGAAAGAAAAGCTATCTTCCGTAAAGAGACAACTAATGATCCAATCCTCTCCAAAATATGTATTTATTACTATCATGGGTGGCCTAAGAAATTATGTAAAATATTACAACATTTTGCCAAATTTAAAGAACAGCTGTTTGTACAGGATGGATTGTTATTCTTTGGCAATAGGCTTGTTGTCCCTAGTTCACTACGAATGTATGTTATAGAGTTAGTGCATGAAGGACATCTGGGTATGAACAAGTGTATTGCTAAAGCCCGTCAATTGTTTTATTGGCCAAATTTGTCTCTAGATATACAGAATTTTATATTGAAATGTCGTACTTGTGAAAAGTTCAGGCCAGCTAATGTGCATGAACGTTTAATACCTCATTCAATACCTAAATACAGATACTATAAAGTAGGAATGGATATTATGGAATATGCAGGCACGTCTTATCTTGTGCTTATTGATTACTTGTCACATTGGTTAGAGATAAAACCTTTAAAGGATAAGACTTCAAAATCGGTCATAAATGCTTGTCAAGATGTATTTACTCATTTGGGTTACCCATGTGTAATTATTGCTGACAATAACCCCTTCAAGTCACATGAATGTCTTGACTATTATAAAAAGAAGGATATAACTATTGTAACAAGTAGTCCTCATTATCCTAGAAGCAATGGTTTGGCTGAGAAAGCTGTCAATATTAGTAAAAATTTAGTTAAAAAAGCTTTAGAGGATGGTAAGGATTACCGTGACTATCTTTTTAATTACAATAATAGTAACTTGTCTGGTTTGCCTGTGAGTCCCTCTCAAATTTTGAATAGTAGAAATTTAAGATCTAATATTCCAGTACCTTCAACATATTTAAAGCCTAAAATTGTAACAAATATTCATAAATTATTAACTTTAAAACAAAAGATTATTAAGCATCAACATGACAGGCACTCAAAAAACAAGGAAATTGTTTTTAAACCGGGGGATAAAATTGTATACAGAACGGATAAAGATAAATATTGGAAAAAGGGAAAAGTGTTGAGAAAATGTAACGAACCAAGATCATATTTGATAGTAGATGACACTAATTCAAAAATATTCAGGCGTAATAGCTATCACCTTAGGAAGTCTTTTACTGAATGTAAAATTATTAAGAGAAATGATTTTTTGCCTTGTTTGGATAACAATGATATTCCAGAAGTGTTACCAACGAATTCTCACACTCAGGATGTGTCTCAACCTTTGTCTCAGCAAAACCCTTCTGGAGTTCTACCTAAGGTTCCCATCCCTGATAATGTTTACTGTAGAACCCGTAGTGGTCGTCCTGTTAAACCCAGAGTTAGATTAGACCTTTGATTAGAATTATTGTAAATTGTACTTTGTTAATTTGAAGAACTCTCTGTAACAGTTTTAAAGGGGAGGTGTTCGATGATTGTGTCTTGTCTTAGTCTATGGTTTTATCTAAAAGTCATTGTCATTGTATTCTGTGAAGTCTATGAGTAATAAAATGTCGGAAATTTACTAGGTACTATTTAATTTATTATAAAGCCTAACTTAAATATAAAATAACGGTAGGATCGGAAAAAATAAAATAAAAACTATATGCTCAAGACAAGTATCGTCGATATTGTAACGTCTTGACTGTGGCCCGCCGCAGCGTCGCATGGGTCGCAGAAGCAGTGAGCTTAAAGACAAATTTTTCATGATCGTTGGCCCCGTATGCGGTTTGTGAGACATTTTTATAAACATTGAGTATTCATCATTACTATTTTTATAATTCGATGGCCCGTTTGTATGTTGCTTATGTAAAGCATTAATTCTGTTTAAAAATATTCGTCCATGGATCCCTGCACCCCTCTCGCTTTACACCAACCGATAATTTACATTATTCGGTATCCCGCATGTGGCTTAACGACAGAGTTAAGACCTAATGAAAATGATCCGTAACGCTATTTCAGGCCCTAATAATTATCAAAGACTAAAAACGGTGGGCTGGTCACATCTGTCGCAGAACCGATAACCGATGGAGTAGCCGTGTTCTAGAGTGGAGACCGCGCCTTGGCCAACGTAGTGTGGGACGCCCTCCGGCTAGGTGGTGTGACGATATACGCAAAGTGGCTGGCAGCGGCTGGACACGAAGAGCCGAAAATCGGGCTCAGTGGCGTGCCATTGGAGAGGCCTATATCCAGCAGTGGACTACGGCAGGCTGATGATGATGATGATGAAGAACGGTGAAGATCTGAACTACCCCTTTAATCTACTTATTATATTTGTTTGACACGAATGCATTTTTGTAAGTTTCTTCTATTATCCTTTTATCTCTGTAATGTGATTTGCGGTATACAATAAAGACTTATCTATGCATCTATGATACGTAGATCAATCTATCTATAATTTCCAAAACAACATTCAAGATAAACTTTACTTACTCTCGATAAAAATATCCTTCAATAAACACAAATCAAAATCACAGTTAATAGAAACTAAATCAAACAAAACTGTATATATAATAACCTTGGAACTAGTTTATGTTCAATGGGCACGAGATTGTTCATTAAGTAGAGCTTTGAAAAGTGAAGCTATACCCATATTATATTTGTCAAAGGCAACATATAAATATGGCTAATTGAAGTCGCTTCTTTCTTTTTAATTTGTAGGCGTAGTTAATTTATGTATTCGTATGTATTCGTATCTACTGATTTGTAATCAATTAGGTAGAAAGGATCTTAATAAGCAAATCGGGACAAGTTTTACAAATATAATATGAATGACTAGTCGACGCCAGCGGCTTCGCACACACATATTTTCGAATTTCCCGTTTTGCCCAATCCCGTGGGAATTTTGGGAAATCCCGTCTTAGTGCACTCCTACGGTGCCCAAGGAACATACATGCTAAATTTCATCTTCTTACGACCAGTAGTTTCGGCTGTAGCGTGTCTGTCAGTCAGTCAGTAACGCAAGGATTTTATATATTAAAATAATGAAATCTACAGCACGACTACTACAGCACTTAATTTAGTAACTAGATATTTGTTTAAGTATTATGTATGTTCTTATTTACTATTTACAAGTAATTAATTACAATGTGAAATAGTTGCAGCTCCTTACAAAAACAAAATATGTACCATAACACTGGCGATTAAAAAGAGTGGCCACGAGTTTTATTGCCCGTTCTTTCTCGTGGTTCTACCTATTGCTTTGCGCATGGGCAGTAAATGTAAATGTAGAAGCATTATTAATTTACTTTAAAAATTTGACGTTCATAAGCGTCACGTTGTGACCTAGATGAATAAATGATTTTTGACTTTGACTTTGACTTTACAATAATAGAAATTGCTTTTACAGATTTTAAAATCTGCTGTTTTTCACATCAAATCCTATCCTACTAATATTATGAATGTGAAAGTTTGTGAAGATGTATGTATAGATGGATGGATGGATGGATGGATGTTTGTTACTCTTTCACGCAAAAACTACTGAACGGATTTGAATGAAACTTTACAATAATATAGTTTATACATCAGAATAACACATAGGCTACAATTTATAAAGATTTTGTATAATGTTGCCATAATATAAGGAAAAGTATTGTTAAGTATCAGTAAGGAAACGACTGATTGTAAAAATGCACACTCATTTATTCGCAGACATTCGTTTGACAAGAGCGCCCGTCAATGCGACGCAGCCAAAGACAATCCTTGACAGATTATACATAACATTCCTCCCTCATAAGTCGACATAATAATTATGTGCAAGTAAACATTGAATAAAACCTTTTGTAATCTGTTCTTGGAATATTACGCAACGACATACGTGATAATGGGTTATGCCTCTGAATTTCTGTCAAAGAACTTTGCCCATCCATTGGTCCTCTTGACGATGTACTTTCCTGAAAGTCGGATTGAAGCGGCTCCCTGAAGGCCCCTTCTGAAGTCACTAATGAGTCAGTGCGACTTATTGCTGCAGATGGTGACAGCGTAGGCGTCGCGTCGACGTCATGTTGTGTGGCCGATGTTGCCGCCGTCGCGTCGACGTCATGTCGTGTGGCCGATGTTGCCGCCTGCCGATAACTTCCTCCCCTATCATCTAGACCTGCGAGTGCGCCAGCCGAGTCAGGTCCTCCAGTGCAGTCTGAACCCGTTGGTTGTAGGCATGAACTTCTACCAACGGGTAGCAACCCTTCTATATCACTGTTGCAATCCCAAGACCTATCGTAATTAAAAGAGGAACCTTTATATAAAACTAATTGGTTTTTATGCTTCCTTATACAGCAAAAAGAATAAATGTCTCTTACTAAATACATAACTGTGCCCAGCCGCTTTACAATTACACCTTTATTCCAAATCTTTTTGTTATTTATAATTGTTTGGTATAATACTTTATTTCCAATGTTAAAAGTTTGTTTGTTGTTACCACCAAATGATTTAATTTGTGAACACTGTTTATTTTTTACCACATGAGCAACGGTGTCAGATGAAGAAGATACAGGTAAATTAGGATTAAACAAATCCAAACGTGATCTTATATTTTTACCAAACACTAACTGAGCTGGTGACAACCCTGTTGTACTATGAATAGAATTTCTATAGTCAAAAAGGTATTTTAATAAATTCAGTTTAGTCTGTCGAGTATTATTGTTAGCTAGAATACATGACTTTATGCCCTTTTTTACTATTTTTACGTAACTCTCAGCCTGACCGTTACTAGCGGGGTGATAAGCTGGTGAAGTCATATGTACAATACCATTGGATAAACAAAAATCTTTAAATTCTTTTGATACAAAAGCAGTGCCATTGTCACTCACTATTGTTTCGGGTAGTCCAAATCGCGACATAAAATCGTATAATTTATCGATTACTGCTAATGAGGTCGATGATGTTTTCATATTATAAACTTCCACCCATTTAGAATACGCATCAACAACAACTAAATAAGTATCGCCTTTTATTGGACCCAAGAAATCTATGTGTAATCTAAAAAACGGCTGTGCAGGAAATTTCCACGGAGAAAGAGGAGCACGAGGAGGAGCCGGTCGAAGCTGCACACAGATATTGCATGAGTTGATCATTTTTTCTAACGCGGCGTCTATGCCCGGGTACCAAACTCGCTCTCGTGCTGCAGCTTTAGTTTTTACGATACCCAGATGTGAAGTGTGTAACTCTGAGATAACCCTCATCCGTAATTTTTCTGGTAAAACCACTTTATGGCCCCTCATTACACATCCGTGTTCGTATGATAGCTGAACTCGACAGTAAAAATATGGTTTTAACCTACTATCGGTAATTTTGTTAGGCCACCCCTTTATTATATAACTGATGACAGTCCTAAGTACAACATCTTCTTTTGTTACCCTACGTAACTCGTCTAACGTCACGGGTAGGCTGCCGTCTACCACAAAATTAATATAAGCAGCGCGATCTATGGACGGACACAAGTCGAATGAGTCACTGCTCGTCGATGCTCCCGCGCCAATCTTTACACAGCCCGTTGGCTGCGCCACCTTTACGTCCATCGAGGCCGGCTCCTCGGGAAGACTAGCACGCGATAAATAATCAGCGCAGTTATTATTACTTCGGACGTATTCTATGTTATAATTATAAGCACTCAGGTACAATGCGTAACGTTGAAGTCTATTTGCTGATACTTCTGGAATGCCTTTATATGGCCCGAAAATTGAGATTAAGGGTTTATGATCTGTTCGCAGAATAAAAGGATCTGACTTACCATATAAGTATTGGTGAAATCTTCGTACTCCAAAAATAATTGCAGTAGCCTCTTTTTGTATTTGAGCATAGTTTTTCTCTGCCGCGTTGAGAGTACGAGAGGCAAAAGATATGGGTCGTTCGTACCCATCTGCGTCTATCTGTGACAGTATAGCGCCTAATCCGGTAGGAGATGCATCTACAGTTAAAATTAATTTTGCATTGGGATTAAAATGAGTTAACACTTGCTCTGAGCCTAAAATTCTTTTAATTTCTTTAAAAGATTTATCATGTAATGAGCTCCAGTTCCATTTAACCCCTTTTTTGAGCAGGTCGTATAAAGGACTTAAAATACCAGAAGCATTCTTAACAAAATTTCTGTAATAATTAACTAAGCCCAAAAATGACTGTAATTTGTTTACATTTGTTGGCACCGGCGCATCCGTTATTGCTCTGACTTTATCTGGGGATTTTTTAAGGCCGAATTTATCTATTACATAGCCGAGGTAGCTTATTTCGTTCTTGAAAAACTCACATTTCTCCTTTTGCAAAACTAACCCTGCATCTTGTAATCTCGTGAGTACCGTTGTTAACCTTTCTAGATGAATATCCCTATTAGGCCCTGTTATGAGGACGTCATCGAGCAGGCATAGAACTCCTTCTATATTAGAAAGAATGCCCTCCATCGCTTTCTGAAAGATTGATGGAGCACTAGACAAGCCGAACACCATGCGAGTATATTTATACAAGCCACGATGTGTATTGATACATGTTAAGTTTTGGGAATCCTCACATAATAAAAATTGATTGTAGGCCATCGACAAATCTATTTTTGAGAATTGTTGACCTCCATGTAACCTAGTAAACAATTCATGTATTGTTGGTAATGGGTATTTTTCAACAATAAGTTGTTTATTAATGCTAACTGAGTAATCTACACACAGCCTAACAGTACCATCACGCTTTAATACAGGGACAATGGGTGATGCATATTCCGCATGCTCGACAGACTTTAATATACCAAGATCAACTAAACGATCTATCTCTTTGTTTAGTTTATCCTTCAAGGCAAAAGCAATAGGTCGCGCTTTGAAAAACACAGGTTTTGAGCCAGGTTTTACCTGCAACTTGACTTTATATTTATTAAATGCTCCCAATTTGTTAGAAAAAAGATGTGGAAATTGTACTTGAAATTGTTTAAGTAAATTATCTGTGTCCATTAGAAACTTACATGGTACCAATTCTAATTTAAATAATGATATAAAATCTCTACCTAGAAGTGGCGGACCTCCATTGCGTATTACATATACATCAAGTTTGCGTGTTTGACCCATGTATGTAATTGGGAGGCGAGAAACACCAACACATTTTATTTTGTTTCCATTGTATGTGAGTAATTTTTTATTAGTAGGTGACAATGGCATACTTGTGAAATATGTATCATATGTGACACTCGATATTACCGTAACTGCTGAACCGCTATCAATTTCAAATTGCAAATCTATGCCCAGGATTGTCACAGTCTCATGCATAGGTTCGCCATTAGGACATGAAATTTTAAAAATCTTACCGTCATCATCTTCATCTAACTGTTCCGACACAATATAATTTACTGATTTACACATCCTTTTGAGATGACCTTGTTTGTTGCATTTTTGACACTTATATTTTGCGAAACGGCACCGAGAGGACGTGTGGTTGGACCGGCCACACACTGAACATTTTTCTACAACCTGCTTGTTCTTCACTTCAGGTGCAATTTTGAAGAGCTGATCTGATGGGCCCGCGAGATGCGCGGTTGCCGCCGCCCCCATACGAGCGCTCCGCAACGACTCTGCCAACTCAATAGCTTTCGCTAACGTTAGTTCTGCCAAATCTTGAGCAAATAGTTTGTCTCGCTCACGACCCGGCTGCATTCCCATTACGAAACGGTCGCGTAACGCTTCTTCCACGTTGCTAAAGCCACAGTGAGCCGTAAGCCCACGTAGCCTGGCAGCCCATTGCGTTGGAGTTTCACCAGCTTGCTGTATTGCCGAGTAGAAATTGGATCTCTCCGCAAACCCGCAGCGTTTCGGGGTAAAGTGCTTGTCCAGCATTTGCAATATGTCTTCGTATGGTACATCTTGTAGTTCCTTCGGCAAGGCGAGGTCCGAAGCGAGTTTAAACGTACCATCCGAGAGTGCGCTGAGCAAAATCGCTCGTCTTTTGTTTTCCGACGTGACATCGTTGGCGAAAAACCATTGCCCGATACGAGTTTTGTACGTTTGCCACGACTGCACATTATGATCAAACGATGATAAGATACCATATTGTGAAATAGACATTTTTAAAACTGTTGATCCTCGTCGCCAATGTTAAGTATCAGTAAGGAAACGACTGATTGTAAAAATGCACACTCATTTATTCGCAGACATTCGTTTGACAAGAGCGCCCGTCAATGCGACGCAGCCAAAGACAATCCTTGACAGATTATACATAACAAGTATCAACTAAGTCTGAGTCTTCACTTTGGTGGGTAGTTGAGTAAAGACCTATTTTTGAACAGCTGGTATAATTATTTTAAATAAAATAGTTATAATAAAGTATAAATAAATTTAATGTATAATAAATACAGCTGAGGTTAAATACCTAGTCAAGCGTTATCTCCACAAAAATCACAACAATAACACAAACACATACACTAGTTCTGCAGCATCATCATGGAATCCTCTATCTACAATATGCAGCAGTATTTTGAAGAACGGATGGCTAAGTTTGAGGCGGATCTTCTCAAGAAGAGTTCAACTGGTACGGGCGGCCTGGCCGAAGAGTTTGGCATTTTCAAGGACTTCATTATGCAAACAATGAAGTCTTTTGCTCAACAATTGGCGTCCGTCGCCCGCCAAGTGGATGGTATGGAGACACGCAGCCGTCGAAAAATGATTCTTCTGCACGGTGTCGAGGAGGAGAAGAATGAGGACACGGCTAAGGTGGTTGGCCGAGTGGTGAAGGAGCGGCTACTGCTTGATACATTCACCACAGCAGAAATTAAGCGATGCCATAGAATGGGCCGTCTTCAATCAAATAAGCCCAGGCCCATCCTCGTAAAGTTTTAGAGCACTTCAGTACGAGACAGCATTTGGTTCGCGAAAACCAAGTTGAAGGGTTCCGGTGTAACGCTGTCTGAGTTCTTGACCCGCACGCGACACATGACGTTCATGGCAGCACGGGAGAAGTTTGGCGTGACAAAGTGCTGGACGAGGGAGGGCTCTGTATTTGTCCTCGGCGCGGATGGTCAGCGACATCGGGTGTTGTGCTTGGACGACCTCAACAAGATCAAAGGCGCGGATCCGGAGAAGCCTGCATTGAAGGTTACTGCTGCGAAGACCAAGCGGACTGCAGCATCGAAAAAATAGGTTTCCTTCTTGATTTTGTTTACATGACCGGGTGCATTTACATTTCATAGTTTCTACCTTCTTTCTAATCTATTATTTTTATAATTTTTATCAACCTGCTCATATTCTTTTTCACTTTGACATATCTCATGTCAGTAATGTCACTAATGCCACCATCACTTCTATAGTCCGTTCACAGTTATTTTACCTCTAGCTGTTAGATTGGCCAACCTGGGCGTTGTGTTGCTATATTTGGTATATAATACTCCTATTTTAAATATACATTATTGCTAAAAATGTACTTATTTTTTGATTGCCTAAGCGACAGTATTAAATATTTGGAAGTAATGTTTGTAACAAAACCTCTTGATATTGGCATGGCTATATTCATGTGCATTTATTTTCTTACGAAATAACGAATTTCCTATGAAGATAAGTAGTTATAATAAAAATGTTGTCTATTTAATATACAAAGGTAAACGCATCATAATTACGCCAACGTGAGGTTCTAATTATCAAATACAAAAACTGCAAATAATTAATTTTCATATTTACTTTGAATAAGAATGATGTGGGTGTAATTTTACACCTCTGCCTATCCCTGCATGGAAACAGGCGTGAGTCTATAAGAATGATCCATGTGGACTGCCAATGTTATGATGATTCGTAACTGCTGTCAGATTCTGTATCAGACTCAGAATTTAATTCTATTATGAACCTGTCCATTTCAGCATCCGTAGACCCATCTGTTTCACGAAGCTTGTCTTCAATGTGGCGCTCATGTTTGCATTGTTTTTGTCAGTCTTCTGCAGTGATAGATTGAAAAGCTTCTACAGCTAAATTCACAATGTTGGTTGCCTCTTGTCCTAAATTTTTGCTTGTGACTCGCCTTTTAATGAGACTCCACATAAGTTCAATTGCGTTTAGCTCGCAGTGGTATGGCGGTAATCTAACCACTTTGCGGCCATGAGCTTCAAGCATTTGAATTTTTAAAGCATTTCCACTAATATTGGGTAAAACGATATGCACGGGTAACCCTATTTTACATTCCTGTCATCACAGAGTACAATTCCAACATAAAGAAAATAAACACCGACATCTGTCAGAGGTAAAATAACTGTGAACGGACTATACTTCTTGTCTGTCAGCTGTCTTATTGTTTAAACTCCCTATCTGAATCTCAGGTTTTTTATCTTTCTGCCTCTATCAAATATTTATTAGAAATCACCTGGTCTAAATCATATCTCATATTTTCTCTTGTTTTTCGGTTCTGTAAAGCTATGTGGTGTTATATATACATTAGTCTTTTTGTAACACGTAACTGGCGGGTGGACATATTGTTTTTACATAGCTTTAATATATATTTTTATTTAAGTATAACTTACATATTATTAGTATATTAGATTAATATTTTTATTTATATATAGATAATATATATTTATATTAGACATATTATGCAAGATACAAGTAGTGACGATGACAGCTTTTTAACTGCTAGTAGTAGTCTCAATGACAGTTTCACTAGTCTGCCCTCACTTGCAGAGATTCTTCAGTCTCAGTTATCTGACGTCGCGGGGAACTTTAATGTAGTCCATATAAATGCCCAAAGTATTCCAGCTCATTTCCCTGATATGCTGACAACCTTTGACTGTAAGAACATACATGCTATTCTCGTCTCAGAGTCATGGCTCAAACCATGTCTGCCATCACCTTCATATTCTCTTCCGGGGTTCCGCCTAATTAGAAATGATCGCGCGGCCGGTGCTGGTGGCGGTGTCGCTATATACCTACGAGCTCAAATCCCTTTCCGTATAGTAAGCATCTCATCGCAACCACCACCCTCGAATGCCGGCGAGCATCTCTTCTTAGAAGTGGAAATGAATCATTCTAATGTTTTTCTAGGGGTCTATTATTCTCCTTCGTTACGTATAATTATTTTCCCTTCTTTCGAACATCTCCTAGAAACTTTAGTACCCTCTTACAGTCACGCAATTATAATGGGTGATTTTAACACCTGCATTATAAAACAGGATAATCGTGCCATGACCTTCGAGCGTATTTTATATTCGAACAATCTATCTATTCTTCCTCTCAATGCTACACACCATTTTCCAAACTCTGTACCTTCTCTCCTTGACCTCATTTTCGTTTCTTCCCCTACTTTTGTATCCAAACATGGTCAGTGCTCTGCAGATGCTTTCTCCTACCATGATTTAATCTATCTTTCGTATAAAATACGCCCACCAAAGGTAAAACCTAAAATTATCATGCAACGCAACTTCGGTGGGATGGATCGTTTGAAGCTTTGCGAAGATGCCCGTAGCATTGATTGGTCTCCTCTGTACTCATCAGACTGTGTAGATGACAAAGTTAAAATTTTCACAGATAAGTTAACTCACCTGTACGACGAGCATGCACCAATCCGTGCCATTAAATTGAAGCACCTACCCGCACCTTGGCTTACTGAAGATATTAAAATTCTTATGAAAAAGAAAGCGGCGGCCAAGGCGAAGTATAAATGTCGTCCAACCCCTAGAAATTTAGAAAAATACACAAGTGCCAGAAATCTCTGCAACAAGGTGTGTAGGAAAGCACAGCGCCATCACATTCACAACTCTGTTGAAAACGGAGATCCAGTTAAAATCTGGAAATTTCTTACAACACTGGGAGTGGGTAAGTCTCGCAATGACACAATCTCCAAAGAAATAAATATAGATTCGCTTAACGCACATTTCACTGCTTCACCCAACTTTGATGGGAAAACAAAATCCAACACGTTACAAGATCTTTCACGTATCCCAACTCCCAGTTATTCACCTTTTGTTTTCGAGCAATTTTCCTGTTGTGGTGTTAAAAAGAGCATCATTTCAATCTTATCCAATGCTGTTGGTAATGACTGCATCAGTCGAAACATGATCCTGTCCATTCTAGATGAAATCCTCCCTGTCCTTTGTCATATCCTAAATTACTCAGTTACCTGCGGCGTCTTTCCATCAGCGTGGAAAGATGCACAATTAATTCCAATACCTAAAAAATCCAAACCCTATTCCATTAATGACTTCCGTCCTATATCCATACTTCCATTCCTTTCTAAAGTCCTTGAGCGTCTTGTACATACGCAACTCTGTACTTTCCTCTCCAAGAATGCTCTCCTGAATCCCTTCCAATCCGGTTTTCGTCCTGGTCATAGTACTACCACAGCATTGGTTCATATCACTGATGAGATAAGGCTGGGCATGGATGGTGGAAAACTCACGCTGTTGTCCTTGCTTGATTTTAGCAACGCATTTAACACCGTGGACTTCCACATCCTGCTTGCCATACTCCGCTCTATTAACATATCTCCAACGGTAATTGACTGGTTGCATAGTTATCTGTTTGGACGCCGACAGCGTTTACGTGTCGATGAGTCGTACTCCTCGTGGTGTAATACAACTGTCGGGGTACCGCAGGGTGGCGTGCTATCTCCGTTACTTTTCGCAATTTTCATAAATTCTATCTCCAAACAGTTACTTTCATCTTACCACCTTTATGCAGATGATTTGCAGATATATTCACAAGCACCACTCGAGTCAATTCCAACGGCGTTTTCTAATATAAACTTAGATTTGGCGCGTATCTGAGCGTGGAGTAAAAATTATGGCCTCAAGGTGAATCCGACAAAAACACAGGTCATTCTAATTGGCAGTTCTAGGATGATTTCCAAGATAAATTGGCCACAGCTGCCGCAGATTGAGTTCGATGGTAACATATTAGCAATTTCAGATAGCGTGAAAATCCTTGGTATTTATCTGGACAAAACTTTTTCATGGGGCAATCAATTACAAGAGACCAGCCGTAAATTGTTTGTTTTAGCTGGGTCATTACGTAGGCTGAGGCACTTTCTTCCCAAGAAACCAAGATTGCGCTTTGCACCTTGCTTCTCCCAATACTCGATTATGCTGATGTCAGCTATCTTGATCTTAATGAGGACCAACTTGATAAACTTGAGCGTCTCCAAAAATTCTGTATTAGATTAATTTTTGGTTTACGCAAATATGATCATGTATCTGAATTTCGATCCAGGCTCAAGTGGCTCCCAATTCGACTTCGCCGTAATACTCATATTCTTATGTTACTGTACAACGTGTTGTTTAATCCTAATACCCCCACATATCTCAAAGAACGTTTTAAGTTCCTTCATGACACACATTTAAAGACCTTGAGGTCGTCGGTGGATCTGAGACTGCAGATGCCAACACATTCCAGCTCTCTCACAAAGGTCTTGTTCAACAGCTGTATTGACGACAAATTTTATTGTTTTTATATACAATATGTACCTTTATGAGAGAAAATAAATAAATTATTATCATTATTATTATTATTATTATTCACTTTATTTATTATATTTCTCATAATACATTTACATTTATTATTATTATTATTATTCCACAAACTTCTACGATAAATCCTTCGCTGTTCAAGCTGTCCGTTTGTGGAATGCGCTGCCGGTCGAAATTAGGCAAGCTAAATCATTGAACATTTTTAAAAATGCACTAAAGAAACATTATTTGTCATTGTAAACTAATTTTGTCACTGTATTTTGTGTTCATATTATTATATGTACCTATGTATATGCATTATATTTATGTATATGTATTATATATATGTTTATATATGTATGTATCATATTATGTATTTAATTATTTATAATATGTTTAGCACCTATCATATCTATTGTATATATGCCTGCGTATGTATGTATAATAAATAAAACCAATTTATAGTAATCAGATACTTATTCACTACACATCAAAGCTTTTTGTTTTTTCAGTCTGTCCATCCTAAGGTTGCCTGGAAGAGATCGCACTTTGCGATAAGGCCGCCCTTGTGCATTTGATATGTATGTAGTACTCTTGTAATTTACACCGAATTTGTACCAACATTTGCACAATAAAGAATTATCTATCTATCTACATATCTATCTAAGTCGGCAAGAATCCTGAGCTCTAAAAGCTATTAATTGGAATTTCACCCCCTCCCTGATGACAAATTGATCTGATATTTGGTATCATTGGTACACTCTTGTCATCAAGATTAAAAGATGATAGGTATTTAAATGATTGTAATCTCAAGATGGCCGCCGATACAAAATGGCGCATCATATTATATTACTTCACAACAATCTCAATATGGAAATCAAATGAAAAGGCTTAATTGGTAGAATAGAGCTCACTATGAAAAATCCAAGACGGCGGATTACTTATTTTCCACAAATACCTCTATATGGGTATCAAATGAAAGTGCTTGATTCGTAGAAAAGAGCTTACTATGAAAAATCACAAAATGGCGTATTACCTATTTTCCACAAATACCTCAATATGGGTATCAAATGAAAGTGCTTGATTCGTAGAATAGAGCTCACTATGAAAAATCCAAGATGGCCGCCGCCACAAAATTTCGTATTACCTATTTTCCCCAAACACCTCAATATGGGTATCAAATGAAAGGGCTTGATTGGTAGAATAGGGTTCACTATGAAAAATCCAAGATAGCTATCGCCGCAAAATGGCGGATTACATATTTTCCACAAATACCTCAATGTGGGTATCGAATGAAAGGGCTTGATTGGATTATTAGAATAGGGCTCACTATGACAAATCCAAGATGGCTGGCGCCAAAAATGGCGGACTACTTATTGTCCACAAATACCTCAATATGGGTATCAAATGAAAGTGCTTGATTCGTAGAATAGAGCTCATTATGAAAAGTCCAAGCTGGCAGTCGCCGCAAAATGGCGGATTACATATTTTCCATAAATACCTCAATATTGATATCGAATGAAAGGGCTTGATTGGTAGAATACGACTCACTATGAAAAATCCAAGATGGCTGCCGCCGCAAAATGGTGGATTACATATTTTCCACAAATACCTCAATGTGGGTATCGAATGAAAGGGCTTGATTGGTAGCAAAGAGCTCACTTTGAATAATTCAAGATGGCCGCCGCCACAAAATGGCGGATTACCTATTTTCCACAAATACCTCAATATGGGTATCAAATGACAGGGCTTGATTGGTAGAAAAAGAGCTCACTATGAAAATAAAATGGGAAGTATCAACTAACAATAAAACTAAAAACTTGAAAATAAAATTAACAAAAAAGAATAATTTTGGGGGTAGCGTATCCAGACTACTCCAGAGTAAACGTTATGATAAAGATTTCACTTGCCCAACGATTTTATATTTATTTGTCTGATCAATACCCCAGATTGATGAGAAGATTGGTGCGATCTGGTAGCTAGAACTTACCGAATAACGTTTTAGCTTTAAGTACATAATCTAACTATCATCATTTTTTATTGTAATAAAACAGTGGGTATAACATCAAAAAATATATATGTTTTTTACAATGCTCATTCTAGAGTAGTTATCAAATTGCTTTCAAAATTGATAGCTTTATTGTCTTCAGCATTGAATTTAGATGAACGTTGTCTTTTACAGAAAGTTGTTTCGACGAATAGTTTAAAAGTTATCACGATATATCTGACCTAAGCGCAGCGTTATTAAAAGCGCTTACTATGAGATGGCGCGCTTAAGCGCAGCGGGGCGGAGGGGCGGTCTGATTATGTACTTTGTGGTAATGCTGTCACTTTTTATTTTCAGTTTTGCTGCTGACCTATCCAGTAGGTATATAAGCTTTTCAATAACTTTAATAATATACCTACATACTATTATTTACCTGATATTTGACGACTATGAAAACAAAAGTAATTTTAAGAATTATATGTTTATGTGTACCTACCTTTGCTACACGGCTATTGTGCAGATCCGTTTGTAATGAAATTTGATATGTATAGTCTGAATCTTGGGGAAGTACAAAAGCTACTCTTTATTAACATTTCATGCGGGCGAAGCCGCGGGCGAAAGCTAGTGTTGAATAAATGACAGTTACGTATATTTTATGGTTTATAGAAAAGCGTATTGCTATAATCTGTCATCATCACATCATCACCAGCCTTCAACAGTCCACTGCTGGACTAGGCCTCTCCTTTGAAAGGAGGAATTGGTCTACTATACCACGCTGGCCAAACGGGTTGGTATAGGGTTTGTATCAAGTTTTCTTTCTCTTACAGTGTTGCTCTCTGCATAATATGCTCCCTCTGTCGGCTCTTATTTATTTTATTTTATTTTTATTTTATTTAAAAAACTTTTTGCACATACAAACTGTACAATGGTGGACATAATGCCTTGTGGCATTCTCTACCTGTCGACCCTTAGGTAGTGCAGAGATAAATGTGGTAGGTGCACAAGAGATTTGTGTTTTTTTTACACGTTTTCCAGTAATTATGAAATATAATAGATAATATTGGTTATAACAATATACTTAACTAAAACATGGGATACTATACATAATATAATAATAAAGTACATAGATAAGGAATAATAACATATAATAATAAATTATATAATAATATGATACATACGTATAAATATATACATACACAATACATATAAATACATACTTATAATAATGGATGAGAGGGATGTGCTGATTCCTTCAATCTCCTAAACAAGAGGTCACGTACTTTCATTTTGAATGCGTAACGGTTAGTGGACATACTGACTTCAAGAGGGAGCACGTTCCAGAGTAGAACAGACTGGACAATAAAGGAAGAGTAGACAAACCCAGAAGAATGACTGGGTCATGAAAGAAGTAGATTATGGGAAGAACGGAGACTTCTCTCGTGAGTAGAAGATAGATACTGGAAGTATTCAGTAAGATAAGTGGGCGAGGAAGGGGACTTAATAATCGTGAAGAGAGTAGTGAGAGCACGCAAACTACGGCGTTGACGAATTGGTAGCCAATTAAGTTCAGAACGATAAGTAGAGACATGGTCATACTTACGAAGATTATAAATGAATCGAATGCAGTTATTGAGAAGTCGGTCGTATTTATTGAGAAATTCTGCATTCAAGTCATAATAGCACATATCACCATAGTCGATTATAGGATATATTAAGGTCTGCACAAGCATAGTCTTGGTCCTGGATGGGAGGAAATTTTTAAGGCGATATAGCGCTCTGAGTGATCCTGTAACCTTCTGAGTAACTTTGGTCACCTGTGCCTGCCAGCCGAGAGTCGAGTCAATGAGCAGGCCCAAATCTTTGACCTCAGAGCTATATGGAATAATTAGACCATTAAACAAGATAGGCGGCAGAGTATTTAAATCTAATCTGGGCATTAAACGGCGACTGCCCACAATGATGGCCTGACATTTTGCTGGATTTACGTCCAGACCGAATCTTTTGCACCAATCCATCAACAACTCGAGATCTCTATTTACGTCACCGATCGCTACTGATATATCATCCACTCTCGCCTGGGCGTACAACTGCAAGTCGTCAGCATAGAGATGATACGCACATCGAAGATTAGGTGTTAAGAAATTAATAAAAATTGAGAAAAGTAAAGGAGAGAGAATGCCGCCTTGAGGAACGCCAGAGTGAATGTCGTGCCAACTCGATGTAGTTTCGTCAACGCGTACTGACTGCTGACGTTCCTGAAGATAGGATGAGAACCATTCCAGTACAACAGACGAGGTCAAGAGATGGGAAAGGATTGATAGAAGGATATCGTGACTGACGGTGTTAAAGGCGTTCGAAAAGTCAATCAAGGTCAGCACAGTGACCATGGTGTTCTCCATGCCCGCCCTAACATCGCCAGTCACTTTTAGGAGGGCGGAAGTCGTGCTGTACCCAGGTCTGAATCCTGACTGTAATGGACTAAGGAGCTTGTTATGGTACACAAATTGAGACAGCTGCTTATGCACACACGCTTCCAGGGCTTTGGAGAGGAAAGGAAGAATGGAGATAGGACGGAAATGGTTAGGTAGGGTAGGATTCGAGATCTTAGGAAGAGGGATTACGAAGGCTTTACGCCACAAGGAGGGAAAAGAGCCGCTTTCCAGGGAAAAATTTACAATATGAGTAATGGGAATTAAGAGATGATCGAGGATCGGAGTAATTATGCGGCGACTAAGAGAATCGAACCCCACAGCGTTAGATTTGATGGAGAGGATTATCTTCTTGACCTCACCCAATGTAACTGGAGAAAAATTAAAGGGATCTATCTTGGGACGGGGAAGAGCAGCTATGTATTCCACCGTCTGACGCCTGGTCTGGTGATCTAGTGCAGAAGTAGTGGAGAAATGGATGTTTAAATCCTCCAGACCAATCGTCACACGGAGATCACTATGCTGTTGTTTGCCAATACCTAGAGTCCCGAGGAACTTCCAGATACTGGCAGGGGACGAAGAGTTTATATTGTCGAAAATATGGCGGCGTTTAGCGTTACCAATCATCTGATTACACTTATTCCTTGCAGTTTTGTACAGGCTCCAATTCTCATCAGATCGTTCCTTTTTGAACCGCCGGAAGGCTCGATCACGACGCCTCATGGCCATTTGGACACCTCTTGAAAGCCATGGTGCCGGCGGACGTTTTAATTTGACCCTCTTAACAGGCGCATGTTTGTCATACAGATTAAGCACAATACTGTTAAAGATATGAACCTTTTCGTCAATGGTGGAGGCTGCTATTACAGGGTTCCAATCAATCTCGGAGACGTCTTTTTGCAGTTTTTCAACATCCATACGTCCAAAACAACGCACATGCAGAACCTTAGGACGAGGTTTAGGCGGTTTGAGGTTATAGGAAAGGTAAATCAAATCATGATGAGAAAAACCAGGAGCAAGGAATTGGCCATGGGAATGGACTAAGGATGGGGCAGAGGTAATAATTAAGTCTAACCAGGTGTCATGACCTTCGATATTGTGGTGAGTGGGTCCTAGAGGAAGAGTGTGTAGACTGGTAGACTCAATTATTTTTAGGAGTTGTAGGGTACGTGGAGATGTGGGAGCAAGGAGATTGGTGTTGAGATCTCCCATGATGACATGATGTGCATATTCTGACCCTAAAGATTCCAGAATCGATTCGAGACTGGAGAAGTAGTTTACGGAGGGAGGGCAATAAATAACTCCAAGAACAGTTTTAGCTCCATTGACTGAAACCTCGAGGAAAAGATACTCCGCAGAGGCAGAATTATTAGGTGGAGAGAGAGAGAAAAAAGAATTTTATAAGGAAGACCACTACGAAGGTATATAGCAACCCCACCCCCTCTCCTATCCACCCTGTCGTTGCGAATAAGAATGAAACCAGGGAGGGGGTAGGTGGTAGAAAGTAAATGAGGTTTCAGCCAGCTCTCTGAAATCAGAATGGCATGAACGTTAGCATCGCAGAAAGCATCGTACAGATCAGTGTAATGGCTTGGTACACTTTGTGCATTAACATGACAGACATTGAACAGATTCTTTGTGGATTGGTTGAACGTCTGTTTAACCAAGTCAGCAAGCGACTCAGTAACAGAGGAAAAGCTGTCATTATTTGATGAGTTTGAGGAATCACAAGCAGAGTGAAAAGAATCATCATCATCATCCTGTAACATAAAGTGTAACAGTAATATAAGATATAAATAATTATATATAAATTATAAAAATAAATATAATATAAATAATATATATAAGTATAGTATAATAATAAACTAGTAACTCTGCCTTTGCCGGTCCCAAGCCCGGATGAGGAGGGTTGAGTTGGAGTTCGACATTTCCACCGTAAAACAGTCAACGCCGGGTGTCGGGCGGCGGTCAATTAACCCGACCCACACCAGGCCACAGGGGCCTTGAAGAACTAAATCTCTTCTAAAAACGCTGCCGTGGAAGGACGCGGGAACCCACCACGAGTATTATCCCAAGAAAGCTTTTATGGATAAATATACGGACTCAAAAAGATATTGCGACGTCGGACGACCCGATTGACAATCGGCGCCACTCGGTACCCGGGCCGGTTGGTGTGAAATATGCTACCGAAGCTTCTACTGGGGTACTGCGCCAGACCCTTGTAGCGGGAAATACCAATGGCGAAGCTCAAACCACCAAAATCGAGCAACTACCAATTCGTGACGAGCATCGGATTGGAACGTGGAACGTTCGTGGACTTTTAATGGCAGGCAAACTCACCATGATAGATAAGGAAGTGGAAAAAAGTCACATATCCATAATTGGTCTAAGTGAAACTCACATGCGTGGTCAAGGCCACTTTAACACAGCAAGTGGCAACACCCTGTACTACTCAGGCTGCGAAGACAAAAGTGTAAAGGGAGTAGCCATATTACTTCCTAAGCACATGAATAAATACGTGCTCGGCTACGAACCCGTGTCAGATAGGATCATATCGATGAGAATCAATGCGAAACCCAACGTGCTCAATATTGTCCAAATATACGCGCCTACCGAGAAAGCTCCTGACGAGGACATCGATGATTTTTACAACTCACTAACTGCCACATTGAACAAAATACCAAAGCGGGAAATCACTATCATACTCGGCGACTGGAATGCTAAAGTCGGAGACACCACCAACGATGATCACATTCGCAATATTGTGGGAAGATTCGGGTTAGGTGGTAGGAGCAATCGTGGCCAACGGCTAATTGAATACTGCATCGACAAGAACCTTTGCATAACCAATACGCAATTCCAACACCACCCAAGGCGTTTGTACACGTGGACGTCTCCCGGAGGACGATATAGAAATCAGATAGATTATATACTCGTGAACACAAGATGGAAGTCGTCCGTTATAAATGTGAAGACCTATCCGGGAGCGGAATGCGGTTCTGACCACAACCTGCTTATGGCAAAATTTGCGCTCAGGCTAAAGGCTCCCAAGAAACCTACAAAACCTAAGCTCCGAGCACTAGACCCTCCCGAAAGAGTGTATTTCCGGTCTGTTGTGGAAGCGAAGCTCTCAGACCTACCCACCCCAACTGAAGTTGACGCAGATGCGCGCTGGAACCACCTGAAAACCCAGATAAACGAAGCTTTAGACACCATTAAAGCAGCTAGAAAAGAGACTATCGTGACGAGGAAGACTAAGTCCTGGCTAACCGACGAAACCTGGGGTTTGATCCGTGACTGTAAAGAGGCAAGAATGCAGGGTCAATGTCTTGAAGCCAGGAAGAAATACTCCGGACTCTGGAAAGAAGTCAAGAAAAAATGTCGTAGAGACAAGAACAATTTTCTGTCTAACATCTGTTTGGACATAGAAACCCACTCCTTGAAGTTCCAGACTTCAGACCTTTTCAAAAAATTTCGCCTCATAGCGAGACAGTTCAAACCAAAAACGTGGATTATCAATGACGAGAATGGCAATGCAATCCACGACCTAGAAGCGATAGCAGTGAGGTGGCATGGATATTGTGAAAAGCTTTATGACCATCAACTAAGCACCTCGATACAGCCATGCCCCAGCTGGAGCAACCTGGAGCTAGAACCTTCAATTCTACGATCCGAAATAGTAGCAGCCATGGCCGCTTTGAAATACAGGAAAGCCCCTGGGCCCGATCAAATAACTGCCGAGGTCTTAAAAGCCTTGGGTGACAAAGCCATAGATCATATCCATCAGATCTGCAACTGCACTTGGCAAACTGGCAAATGGCCGAAAGATTGGACCGAATCGGTTATTCTGCCATTGCACAAAAAAGGCTCTACTAGGATTTGTGACAATTACAGGACCTTGGCTCTCACCTCTCACAGCAGTAAAATTCTCCTGCATATTATAAATAACCGCATAAGACACTTCCTCGATTGGCAGATCCCGCAGGAGCAGGCTGGGTTCGTCAGGGGTAGAGGCACTCGAGAGCAAATCCTCAATATAAGACAAATAATTGAAAAGTCCTACGAATTTAACACCTCATTTGTAATGTGCTTCGTCGACTACAGCAAGGCCTTTGATTGCGTTGACTGGCAAAGCCTATGGAAGGTACTCTCCGAACTAGGGGTACCGGGACATCTGACTGCCCTGCTTCAGTCTTTATACTCTGACAACAAAGGCATGGTCAGGATAGACTCCACACTCTCTAAACCATTTTCATTTAAAAAAGGAGTCAGACAAGGTTGTATACTATCCCCCATTTTATTCAATATCTATGGGGAGTATATCATGCGACGAGTGTGTGAGGACTGGGAGGGTGGCGTTTCCATTGGCGGGACCAAGATCACAAACCTGCGGTATGCCGACGACACCACACTTTTCGCGTCTAATGAAGAGGAAATGTGCATCTTGCTGGAGAGGTTGGAACGTACTAGCAGAGAAATGGGACTTCTCATAAACAGAGCCAAGACAAAAGTCATGATAGTCGATCGCAGTATGTCTCTCACTATGACCGGCAGTTTAAACTTAGAATTCGTAGAGGATTTTACTTATCTAGGCTCCGTCATAACAAATAATGGGTCCTGCGAGAAGGATATCAGAAGACGGATTGGTATGGCGAAAAGTGCTATGACCCAGCTGGACCGTATATGGACCGACAGGAACATCTCGAGGAAGACGAAGAAGCAGCTCGTTACCACCCTTGTTTTTTCCATCTTTCTTTACGGTGCGGAGACTTGGACCCTCAAAAAAGCTGACCGACAACGCGTTGATGCATTTGAAATGTGGTGCTGGAGAAAAATGCTTGGAATTCATTGGACAGAACACCGTACCAATGAATCTATTCTAGCCGAGCTTAAGCTACCGATGAGACTCAGCACAACATGCTTACGGAGGAGTTTTGAGTTCTTTGGCCACATTGCCAGAAATAGAGGTGATAACTTGGAAAAGCTGCTGATGACGGGCAAGGTGGACGGGAAGAGACCCAGAGGCAGAAGCCCCTTGCGCTGGTCTGACCAGATCCGCTCTGCTTTGAACACCTCGGTCTACGATGCCATCCATGCTGCCGAAGATAGAGTGAGCTGGCGCAAAATAGTCCGGGAAAAAGTTATCCTAAAAAGCCACGACCCTCAGCATTGAGGATAAACGACGCAAGGAGGAGGAATAATAAAATAACGCACACTCGCGAATCGGCGCAATGATTTACCACTGCACCACCCGCCAGCAGACACAAACACAAAAACATTATCCTACTTTACAATGCGATTGAGAAAAGTGAAAAAAAGAAATAAAAGACACAGAAAACAAAACGCAGTAAAAAATTTACAAAAGAAAGTTACTTAACATGTTCATTTCTGAACGCATCACATTGACAACATACGTATGTCATTATAGGTGTCATCATGACATTGCTTGCAAACTGTCAAAGTTGTCAGACGGAGTAAACAAGACAAATAATAAAATTAGAGCATAAAGTTTAGTTTAACAATAATAATAATATGAGGGTGCCATTGAAATTTATGGAGTGATGTAATGCTTACAAAAACAAATAGAATTGGCTACGCACATAAAATAAGGCACAAAGTGAGGGAGAAATGGAGAACTACGAGAGCTATTTACGCGTCACGTTCTTGGTATTCCCGATTGCTGAAGTAGGACCAGCACTCTCGACACCGGCCCTGGACTCCGTCACAGCAGGAGTACTACTGGATACCTTGGGATACTTCTTGATCAGCCCGCTGAGTTCACCTTCGGCGACTACCTTGTGACGGCTTCCGTCGGGCGCTTTTATTACGATGCAGCCGTCTTGGGTCCAGCAAGATCGAATCCCAAAGTGTATACGGGCCTTACTAAATACTCCCTGTCGCACTCTAGTAAGGAATTCCCGGACTGATATGGAGGAGCCCTTAAGCGAAGTTTTTGCACGCCATGCCGCAGATCTGGAATCTACACGGGTGAATCGCACAAGAATTGGCCGCTTACTGTCTTTCTTTTGGACACCGATCCTATGGCAACTGCTGATGTCTGCAGCAGAGATGTCCTTTAGCCCAAGCCTGGTCTGGATAATGCCCAGCATAGCAGCAGCACAATCCTCTTTATCGGCCTCTGGAACCCCCAAGAAAAGGAGGGACTTACGTCTGTGCCTGGTTTCGATGACATCCAGCTGTTTGTGGCATTCTTGGATCTGCTGACGAAGTAGTCCCATCATATTAAATACCAACTCACGGAACGTGCGGAATTCATCTGCAACCCTCGCTACGGTGTCCTTGGAAGAGCTTCCACTATGCAATTGCGCCTCAAGTGCTGCCATCCGTTGAATGAAAGTCTCTTCCAGACTTTTCTGTGCAGACTCAATGTTGTCTAATTGTGACATGGTGATTTTGTGACTTGAAGCAAAGTGATATCAATGTGCAGGTGTATTGCTGGCAGGTGGTGATGTACTAATTCTCAATTACAAAGTGTCATAAACACAATTCTAGTTAAAAGTGATGTAAAATAGCAGTTAAATACTATTTTAATCATATATATTTAGGAAATAACTATTATTTTTACGACACCCATGGGAAGATATTGGGTGGTGACATTTCGTATTCTTAATCCGTCACCACACGGACAATCACTATAATCTGTACTTTAAAATTAATGTATATAAAGGGACTATAAATTATAGGAGAAATCATTTTTGACTTAGGTTGGTTGAATTACTTAATGTCCCCGTTAAGAGTTAAACTAAAAAAAAAGTTCTTTTGGTTTAAAGCTTATATTGCATTAAATTTTGTTGGACTAGCAAGGGGGTACTGGGGTCTTAACCGAAAATCTCGGATGCGACTGGGATAACACTTGTGTCTAGGGCTACATAAATATACAAAGACATATGTCTTTTTCTTGATACAGATTTCGCAGTCCACTGCTGGGCCTACATCTTTAGCATCGTACCAATTGTGAGCCCTTAGGAGGATTTGGCATTCCATACAGTGCTGACCAGATATAGGGTTGAATGTCGAGTTATCTCCCTTCTCAAAGACTATATTTGCTTCGTGTATTTTCCGAAGTCACCTCTCACGACATCTGCAGAATGAAATGGGGTAGTGACACTTTGTATGCTTAATCCATCATCACACAGAGTATCATGACATCTTTATACAACGAAAATCGCTACAAATACCAGCATAGTTTCTCTCATACATATTATATCGTATATCGTAAATATACTGTATCATCTATTTTGAGAGATACAATATTGAGATATAGCGCTACTAGTTATTACGCACATAAATCGCGTTATGTTATTACCTATCTGTATATTATATAAAATCCTTGCGTTACTGACTGACTGACAGACAAGCTACAGCCGAAACTACTTGGCGCAAGAAGCTGAAATTTGGTATGTATGTTCCTTGGGGACCGTAGGGGTGCACGAAGACAGGATTTCCCGAAATTCGCACGTCATCGGGCAAAACGGGAAATTCGAAAATATGTAATGTAAATAAATTGAAAACAGATGGTATGTAAATAAACTGAAAACAGATGGCGCTGGTGGCCTTGTTCACTTCGACTCCGTATTTACAAAGTAATTAAAAATAGTAAACTCATCTATTCAAACAATTAATCCAGTGTAAACTGTTATAGAAACTCTGATAACTATCAAACATTGTTGGTGTTAAAATAGAGCAGTGTATTCCGAAGAAAAACGCGTAGCAAAATTTTCAACCTAACAGTGATATAATCTGGTGAAAAAACACATTAAAAGTGTTAAGAAACAACAAAAAAGGACCTATTAACAAATTAACTGTAATACAGCGAACATTAGACTATAACAAAGTGGAAAAAGTGACCAAAAGTGATAAAAAGACTAATACAAAGAGTGATAAAACCAAAACTAAGGTGTAAATAAATAAGTGAAACAAATAGATTTGCAAACTTTACTCAAATACCCTAACTGAGTAAATGATAATCGTCATTTAAGACACACAACAACTGGAGTGAACGTATTAGTTACCTATTTCATCGTACCTAAATAAGTGGTCGACGGCTCTGTTCGCACTATACCGACCACTTCTAGCGTGGTGTCGAGATCGATCCTGACTCAAACAAAGTACTTTTTGAGAATTCTCAAATACATATTATCACGAACTTTGGTGTACATGTGATTGTCCTTAGTTAGTGGAGTTTGTTTTTGGAGACTTTTACAGTTTTTTTTTCTTTTAATTATTATTATACATATCATAATACACTAAACATGATGGAACACCATGATAACATTACAAGAAGACGTCAACAAATCACCAAAACTAAGTCGCATGAAAGTATTCTATACAACAGTTCCCTGGACAGTCCTATGTCCCAAGACCATTCTACAAAAAGTCTGGATTTAACAGAACATTGTCACTTAAACATAATAGAAGATATGAAAGCAGAGATTATGAGTCTGAAATCTTCATTATTGTCGACACAAGACGAACTGGAAAACGTTATTTTGGAAAAAAACGATTTACAGAAACACATAAGTCAACTCAACCAAGAAATCGAATTATTAAAAAAGGTATGTAAGAGTCCACTGTCATCGATAAGAAAGACGAGAGCGAAACGTAACAGTCGACGTCGATTAACCAATAGCTTTACGAATTTTACATTGAACAACTCTGGAACTATAATATCACCTCCTCCTGCGAGCAACCAGGCGCCACCTTTGCAACCAGAAGAGCCCAATGTCACGCTGGGACCTAAGAATGCCTCAAGAAAACAAAAACTTACTCCTGAAATAATGATGAAGAAAACAAAACAACAGGTAAATAATTGCACCTCTACCAAGCATAACGGGCAAAACTTACTAAAAAATGACGCAGTAAAATGTCGTAAACGTCTTTGTATTATTAGTAGTAATAATGTAAACAATATAACGAAAACAGCGATGAATCTCTTTAAAAAATTTGATATATGTCATTACTGCATACCGGAAGGGGGTATAAAACAGCTATTTTCAAATATAATTGCAAAAGTAAAGTGTTTTAACATGAACGACCATTGCATTGTTTATATAGGAAAAAGTGATTTTGAAACTTCAAAAAATTATAAAGTTTAATAGAGTACATAAAATCTCAATTGAGCCTAATAACACATACCAATGTCACCATATGTGTACCTAATTTCAAACTAAATAATTATGCATCTCTTTTTAATAGAAGAATTGAAGCTTTCAATGCCCTTTTACACGAGGATGTCATTCTTCACGAATATGCTTATACTTTTGATTCAAATAAATGTATTGACTATACTTATGAAATGTTTGTGAAGACCACTGGCTCAATTAACAATATAGGAATTAGGAAGGTATTCGAAGAGCTACAAGTATTGATACAACAAATAGATGAGAGTCAACAAAATAATAATGAGTGGTATTCGGGACAATTTGACCAATATAAACGCGGCACCATACCGTACTATTTTAAAAGCAAGAAAATAGAAGCTAAGGCTAAAGGTAACGTCACTACTTTTAACTCTTCGAAAGCGAGACGTGGCACTATTCCGTACTATTTTAGTAATGTAGAACAAAAAAAAGAGTCGAATTTTTTTCGTAATTAAGAATTCCTCACATAGGAGCAGCCGTCAAAGTAATAATATAGATATATTGTACCAAAATGTTAGAGGCATACGGACAAAGTTAAATGATTTTAGAAATAATATAGAAGCATCGAACTATGATTTATATACTGTTACGGAATCTGGTTGTAACGAGTCCATTCAGGATGCTGAAATCGTTCCACCGAGTTATAAAATAATACGCTGTGATAGAGCGGATGGCCGAAAACAGGGCGGTACATTTCTAGTGGCCACCCAAAGGTTCGAGCTAAGGCAAGTACATGTATCGGACGTTTCGATAGACACTTGCATTTTTGAAATGGTTTGTGCAACAGTTCACTTAAAATATAGATTTTTATTTCTGGCTTGTGTAATTTATATACCGCCAAGTAGCTCAGAAAATGAGTATATGCTTTTGTTTAGAATAATAGAAAATTTGTGTATTCGATATAAGAAACTTGTAGTTATAGGCGATTTTAATTTATATTCATGTTCAGTAAATGTAAATAATTATTATGAATATTTGTTATCGTATTGCGAGTTCTCTCAAAGCAACAAAGTATCGAATTGTTTAGATCGCCAGTTGGATTTGGTATTGAATACGAAATTTCCTGGGGGAGTATCTGTAATATTGGCAGGGGATACATTAGTGCCCGTGGATCCACATCATCCACCGCTGGCAGTGAGTATTTGTCTTTCGATGGAGAGCGGAGCTGAATATCCCCGCGAACCGCGTACTGCTGGTATGAAGACATATAACATACGGCCGCAGTGGAACTTTTATAAGGCGGATTATCAGTCTATGTATGCGATGTTAGCCTCCACAGACTGGGGTCCACTGTATGAAATTGACGATTTAGAGGAGATCATAAGTTTCTTTTACACCACTTTTAACTTTATTATAGATGCATGTGTGCCAAGGAAGAAGGGGTCGGTTATGGAGAATAGACGTTACTGTTACCCAGAGTGGTACACGAGTGACATAATCAAAGACATAAAAAATAAAGCTAAACTACATAAGAAGTATAAACAAACTAAATTAAGTAATGATTATGAAAAATATTCTAAATCTAGAGCAAATGTAAAAAAAGAGATAGCTACTGCTCATAATCGATATTTAAAAAAAAATAGAAAATCAATTTACAAAGGACCCTAAGTCATTTTGGCAGTATATCAGATTGCAGAGAAGTGCTACAAGAAAACAAAACATGACAGATGACGGCAAGCAACTAACAGATGAAGAAAACTCTACGCGATTCGCAGATTATTTTAAATATGTGTATAACAGCGAAGCACCGAAGTTGGACGCGCAAGCAGCTGCTGGCGCAGGCGCTAGTACAAGTAGTGCACGCGTTCAACTTGACAGTTTGAGTTTAAAGGAGGTGGCAGAAGCGCTTGCATCCTTAAAACGTTCGGCGGGACCAGACGGAATCCTATCATTCCTCTTCAGAGATTGTAGCAGAGTATTGATTGAACCACTTCATTACATTTACAACGTATGTTTAAAAAAGGTGACGTACCCAACTAGGTGGAAAACTACACGCGTTATACCAACACAGGAAGCGAAAACAGGCCAAGATGTGAGTAATTATAGACCAGTGGCAGTGCTGTCAACACCAGCTAAGGTGTTTGAATCTGCTATCCAACGGAGTGTGTTGGCGCAAGTAACTTCACAGATTTCGGACGCACAGCATGGGTTCCGACCAGGCCGCAGCACTGCTATTAATCTACTTAATTTTATGGGACAAGTGGTACCCGCGGTGGATGCTGGAATACAGGTTGATACAGCATACCTTGATTTTAGGAAAGCATTCGACACCGTCGATAATGACATTTTATTGCATAGATTCGCAGAAATAGGTTTTACTCCTCATCTATTACATTTTTTTGTAGATTATATGAGAGATAGACAACAATACGTGGATTATAACGGTTATGAATCAGATCCGTATTACACCAGATCAGGTGTGAGTCAAGGCAGCAATTTGGGGCCGCTGAATTTCATTATAATGATAAATAGTTTGCCGGAAGTCATCAGAAATGGAACATGTTTACTATTTGCAGATGACCTTAAATGCTGCGTGAGATTAAAGATGAGTCGGATTGTAAACGCATGCAGGACGATATTGACAAGATAGTTGAGAGGAGTAAGGTAAATAAACTGAATTTCAATGTGTCTAAGTGTACGGTAATGAGTTTTACGCGGGCTAGAAAATCAATACAATACGAATACTGAAGCATGGTGTGACGTTATACGTAACTTTGATGAGCTGTATCTTGGTCATTGTTGGTTTAATTTACAAAAAAAAATACGTATCGCTTATTTTTTAATAATCTAAAGGACGGACTTATAATTTTTTTTTGTCAACTAGCCTATTTAGGAGCCGGTACAATATAGTTTACTCTCCCCTAATATTCATAGTCAACGGGAAGAAATTAATATCTGACAAATACCTTCATTCACAGAATAGGCTTCATCACATCATAAGGATGCTTTTCTACCTGAGATGTGCTATGTCACGTTGTTATGGATATATTTGATATCCATCAATGATAGGTATTTATTGGTTCATGCAGCTTAGCTTTAGTGGAAAGTTAAAGAGTTCAACCAAGCTATGTTTTTCTTTGTATATAATATACGTGCTCCGCATGTATACTTAACTAGCTATGCACAGAGCAGACTACGTATAGTAGATGCGGATTTCTCACCGAATATTCAAGCTGGGCATTTTACAAACACAATTTCTTGCGGCGACGCATCTTCATAGCACATCTATGCTAAGCATCAGTAGAAGTACAACATAGTTTCACATTTGCACACATTTATGTAATGCCCATGCATAGCACATCTCTAATTATAAAGCAACTTAATCTTTGCGTTTCAGTTGTCTGGTTTCCGATTCAAGGCTTTCACGTTACACGCTTTTCGTTTTCTATTCTAATGAGTTTTCACAGAATCCATCGCTAATTATACTGCTACTGTACCACAGAATAGATAGTACTAACGTACAGAAGTATCACTCCTCAAACCAATTTATTGAAATTGCGACTCTTGCTACAAAGCAACAAAGTGCAATTCAGCTCACATAAGCACTCAATGCCTAACGCGATATTAACCTAACCGTTCCCGCTCTTTTCTAACATATAACGCTGTCGCTGTCTGGCGCGGAGTGACGCGCTAGCTGTCGCGCTAAGGTTGTCGACTTGCCGCTGTTACTATAATATTTATTCATCGTCTATCTACCTACTTGACCACGTACCTAAACGACCACGTACCTAAACCACGTACCTATAAATAATTATCCTATAAGTATCCTATCCCACTATTTGAGCTCGTAGAACAAAAACCACAAAAATTCTGGTCGTTAGCATTTTCACTATACTAATTCTTAGTTATTTCCTAAACGCGTGGACCGATTTACATGATTCAAACAGATAAAATGGTTTTTGAACTAGATCTTTAATTTGCCACCATAATCGTTGGGATATCTCAAAAAACAAAAAATTAAATTTTCAAGTTGCTCTCGTAAAATACATAAAATCAAATTTTTAAGTTGCTTTCGACGCGTCGTTAGTTTGCTGTCACCGCTCGCGCGCAAAGCTTGCTAATAACGTGAATTTTAATAGTGAACCACAAAAATGTCTCATCACAAGTCTGGCGCAAAGTATTGCTCATTTAACGGATGTGTGTCGAAAGCAACTTGAAAATTTGATTTTATTTATTTTACGAGAGAAACTTGAAAATTTGATTTTTGTTTGTAGATATATCTCAACAATTATGGTGTCAAATTAAAGATCTAGTTCAAAAACCATTTTATCAGTTTGAATCATGTAAATCTGAATCTTGAAAATGTAAACGACCAGAATTTTTGTGGTTTTTGTTCTACGAGCTCAAATAGTGGGATAGGATACTTATAGGATAATTATTTATTATTAGGTAACCACGTGGTCAAGTAGGTAGATAGACAGTGAACAAATATTTTAGTAGCAGCGGCAAGTCGACAACCCTAGCGCGACGCGTCGGACACGGGCTTGGAAGCCTCGCGAAAGTGTAGGAACTTATCGCTGTAGTTACGGCCGAGTGAAGGAGGCCTGACTGCCGTCTTTCCCTTTTGAGTGTCATATCGTAACTCTCGTAAGGTAGTCTTACAAATTGTAACACAAAAGCGACACGTGTAAATGTTATAAGAGGCTGATGAATCTGTATAATATATTAAATTCTTAGGTTACTGACTGACGACAGACCAGCTACAGCCAAAACAATAGATGCAAGAAACTGAAACTTGTTATGTGTGTACTTTGGGGTGCGTAGGAGTGGAATGCCAGATGATGGAATTGTCCAAAATTCCCACGGGATCGAGGAGAAGCGGGTAAATTAAAAAAAAATGTGCGGTCGTAGCTGTGGGTATCCTCCAGTTAAATTACTTATATATGCGTTGTCAGCTATTGGGTTTCAAAGAGCTGTAATCTCAAATAAGTACTACGGTCTGGCCATTATGTTTACATAACCCATTAACTACACTTGGAAATATGATCTATTAAAGGTAGATTTGAGTAAAGATCATACTTAAAAAGGACGTCGAAAGTTGAATGTTTCTGTCCATCAAAGATTTGGTCTTCGTTTTTAACTTTACCTGTTCGCTGCGCTATTGTTATTTGCTTTTATTGTGTTTTAATGTTACAAGCCTAAACAGCTTATTTTGTTTTTTGAGGATTTAGGATTTTCTATTTTAGAATTCTTTTTCAGATCACTTTTCATTAAATCTAACAAAACATAGTAAAGTGTTGTCGCGTATGGAAACCAAACCTACAGCACTCGGTACGGTGCTAAACGGCGAGCAGTCAAGGTTCACGTTTATAGTTTTATGAATCATAAGATTCATTTTACCGTGATTTAATTTTATGTTTTTTCAGAGGGTAACTTTTGTTGACTTGATAATATATTTTTTCCGATCCGCGACTCGCGCCACTGCGTTGTTGGGTAAAGAAAGAATTAAAACTAACTTAGCACAATTTTTTTCTGTATATTTATTTTTCTCGTCATCTCTTTTTATAGGAAAGATAAAAAACAATTGTGCTAAGAATCTTAACTTTTGATCTATTAAAAATGCTATGGTTAAACAAATTAGTAAAGCTCTATTCTAGACAACAGACAGTAAGTTTTTATTACGTAAACACACAAACATAAGAACGTAATCAATTTTAAGCTATGCGATTTTGCCAAACAAAAATTTTATTCCATAGATATTTTTTGATTCAGGTGATTTAGACCCTTTAAATAAACTCGTATGATTCAAAAACGTAACAACGAAACTTGCAAATATTAATTAGAAACAGTTTCCTTGGATCCAATAACGAATTCAGTGAGCTGTAAACTGGGTACCCCAGTGATATGCTAATTAACTCTTTGGAGATACCAATATGTAGGCTTCTATTTGTACCTGGTTCTGAAATTATGTGGGATGGTATCTCGAATTAATGAATGTGTGTTCAAATATTTACTAGATAGTCGCAAGATTGGGATTCCATTATTAATGGGGTAAGAACAAATTACGGTCAGGGTTTTGTGGGGATATTTACTGGTGACATAACTAGTGATTTACAGATACATTCATACACATGTGTTGAATATGTTCCTTTGTTGAATAAACAAATAGACTGTTTATCACTAACAGCATTTACTACTTTAATAGACGGTTAGTTGCCTGGACAGTAAGCAGAGGTGTATTTATTATAAGATTTTTACACATGTCAGTTTTATTGGTCAAATGACGCTATGACCGACTAATATTATGTGTTTTCACTTTGCGCTAAAAACTTTGTAAAAAAAACATTTTTATCTATTTCTTGCTAAAAGAAATACATCCAGGATTCCATAAATAGCAGACTTACCTGTAAATTAGATTGGCAATCATTTCCTTGTATTCAAACCTAATTGAACAGAATATACTTACAGCTTTTCCACAGAGCTACTGCCGTGTGATCTGTGCAACCAAATGGGTTAGCAATATTCCATGGTTTACTCTCGTATGTAATATTCATGGGTACTATTAACATAATATCAAATCACTTTGAAGAGTCAGTGGTTCGTGCCGTGGGTTTGATCCCGGTACCCCTTGCATATTTATAGTCTGTAATTGATATATCTACTAAGCTACTGCTGCCTTGATACAGAAAGTATAATTAACAAAAAGATGTCCGCAGCTAGCCGTAGAACAATTTTATTTTTCTAAATTAAACCTTATCTTCCCGATTTTATAGAAACGGGCAGTTTATTCTAAACACCCTGTTACGAGTCGTCTGTCAGTCAGTCAAAAATTAAAGAATTTTATATGTTATGGTAGATTATTCAACATTTTGATAACATTCAAATACTAATGCGCAGATAAGTTTGAAAGTCAACTACACGAACGTCAGTAGCTTAACCTTGCCATTTAAGAGTTCGCCCATTTTATTTCATGACCAACAAAGGCATGGAAACATTAACAAATACATTTTTAATGTTTCTAGATGGATTGATATTTTGTTAACTTGCCTATTACATAATTTTGAAGAGAAGGATAAAGTTGATAAACTATTAAATCGGACCCAAAATCATAGATAGTAAAATATGGGTGTGTATTATAACAACCTATTACTTTTATTAACCTTTCGAGTTAGCTCTTTACTATGAACTAGCTTCGGCACGTGTTTTCGTCTGTGTCGGATATCGTGACAAAGGCAGTCTATTTAAAATACTATTGTAAAAGGAATGTTACTCAGTGTTCGTATTTTTCTTCCTTTACTTTTCATTAATTGTTATATGGTTAGGGCACATGTAGAGGATGGATGACGAAAGACTGACAAAGAAGATATATAAGGCAAGTGTGAATGGGACAAGATGAAGGGGAGGACCTAGGCGAACGTTCTCAGACCAGATTGGAGACATCCTAAAAAAAGGATAGGTCAGAAGTACCCTAAACAGAAGAGCATGCATGAGAAACTTGATGGGAATGAATGAAGCAAGAGAGGTATGTCAGGATCGTTGCAAATGGCGTTCCGTAGTCTCTGCCTACCCCTCAGGGAAACAGGTGTGAATCTATGTATGTATAATTGTTATATACCTAACATTAAGTGTGTTTTTTTTTGTTTGTTTCCAAAACAAGGCATTTCTCTATTTTTAACAACTTCACTCTTCTTCTCTTTCTTTTTCAACTCTATTAAAGTTTCACCAAAATCCGTTCTGCAGTTTTTGTGTAGAAAAGTTACATATCTTACTAACATAAGAGCTCGCAAACGTTCGCGTTTATTCGTAGATAGATGTGTGTACACAGTTTTAGAACATAGTTTGGTATTTTGTAACAAATGTTATCGCTATCGAATAGCCGACACTTTCTTTGTAACGGTCCATATATACATACTCGCACATAAAGCGGTCGTCACTGCGAGGGTCTTTTAATAAAAGTATCCATTACGTATATTCTCGAACAATTTAGCTGGCTTTATATGGTTATAAAAAGAAAACACTATGGACTGTGTCTAATCAACACGGTTTGTGATAACATTTTATATAAAAACTGATCGCAAATGAGCTGCAGTGATTGATATGATCTTTTACTTACTTCATTTTTGAAAGTTTGATACCTCAAAATAGTTATGATTTTGGACAACCGATTCTGAAATGTACTGCAAGTGTTGTAACAGTGACACAATAAAATTGTCAAAATAGTAGAAGGGAACGGCCATAGTTCACCACGCTGGTAAAGTGCGGGTTGGCAGACTTACCATGTCTTTCGAAAATATTATGGAGAATGTTTCCTTCTCATATTGAGAAGAGGCTCGTGCTCAGCAGAGGGACAGTATATATACAAGGCTGATGATGATGAGTCTCTAAGACCCTGCACTGAGTGTTCAATTTTCAGAGAAAATCAGTCATGACCTACAGTTGTTCAAAGCATTGACCTTGTTTATTATCTCGGTTTCGTTATATCTGTGAGACTGTCATCTCGTGATTTACTAAAGTATCGGAGTAGGATAGCCATGGTTACAAGCAGCATATATTTATATGGCAAATATAATTAAATATACAAACCTTATTCTCTCAATCATTATCATTACATAGTATAAAACAAACTCTGTCTTCTGTCTGTCTGTCCCTATGTACCTATGCTTAAATCTTAAAAACTACGAAACAGATTTTAATGCGGGTTTTTTAATAGATAGAATGGTTCAAAAGGAAGGTTTATATGTATAATTGACGCGGGCGAAGGCGCTCGCGACGTCTAGTACATCATACAATATGAATTATAAAACAATTTAACAATGAATTGAAAATTTATCAGTTAGCCGGAAAAGATCAAAGTGGTTACGGCCCTCAAGATTGTAAAGCCTGTAAAAGTTGGGATTAGTTTTAAGTGCCTATTATTACTAATAAATATCTTTGTTGGAAATGATGGATGGTATGCTCGGTTTTCAAATGATTAATTTTGTATAATTAATTATCTTTTCATTTGTCATATACGTCTACTAATATGGAAAGATATGAAGGTAATTTTAAAAGTATTGCCCATGTATACTTAAATAAAGCTTTTGATCGAAACCGGAACAGTGATAATATCCAACTCACACCACCATATACATATACCTAGTAATCGCGTAAATAAAGTTTAGCTACCATACCGGATAAGGCGAAGAAAAGAAGAATAGATCCGCGAACACCAGGCCTTAACCACTTAGACTGGTCAGGGGATCTTAAATATAAACCGGACTTTATGTCATTTTTTACATCTGAAATGTTTACACAAAAATTCTTGCTAATCGATAAAGTAGTTAAGAAGGGAAAGTGCACATTCCCATTTAAAATATTATTCCCATTTATAATATTATTTATTTAGAAAAGATCACAACCAATAATAAGATTATTATTTATTTTAATTTTAAACCACAGCATCTTTTCACCGGTAGCTTTAAATTTTCAGCAAATATTTTTTGTTGTTTATTTTTTGTATGAATATTATTAATTTACTAATTAACTTTTCTATAATTAAATATTTTTAAGTTAAGTATATGTACCTATTAGATTTATAAAGCAGCATTTTAAATTAAATTGGTCTTTGTAACAAAATGGCAGGGAAAATTCGTGATGCTTATATTACAGGCTCTAAGCCTAGTTTAAGCATCTAATCTCAACTTATCAGAATAACATTGGCCCTATTTTTTCTTGTTAGATTTTCTAAACTGATGTGAGTCTATTGCTATCTTTGACTAATACCTACATGATTCCATTAAAGGCAGTATGATTTTATAGAGATTTCTAGAGATGTCAAACTAAACTCTGTACGGATTCCGCTGAGTTTGGAACGCATGTTTGGTTGATATCTCTTGTCTAGCTATCTTAAATTACTTTTACTTTACTTCATTTTCCAATAAATGTAGAACATTTTTGTGTAACTACGATTGACAGATGTTAAGTCACTTTCTAGTCTTATCTAAAATAACAGGATAGCATATTGGACTAGATTTGATTTGGTAATGCACAACGGAATCACCAGTATTGTACATACACAAACATTGCCTGAATTAAGTAGTTATCTAGCTAGTATATCTAAATAGATATACTGCTAATACTCTAATGTTTAATTTAACTGTAAGATAACATAAGTCAAATATTGTAAATGGGTTGATCAATAAATATTATTATTATATTATATTATTATTATTAATTTACACCTACATATAATCATACATCGCTTGCCAAACTACTATTACGTACCAAACCTATGAACGGAAGAATTAATTCATAACTACTAGTCAAACAGAGATTCCTTTGATAAAGGTCAGGCCAGTCATCGGCCAATCGTAGGTACGGTACAGTTAATGGTATTTATCAAAGGGTCTGTCGATTACCCGGCGCTCTCCTCGATTCAATTATTTTACTCGATTCTACCGTAGTTTTTCTTGGAAGTGAATCACTTGCTACTTGGGTAGATCAGGTTTCGATATTATTAGAAGTTATTGCTAGCTGGCTTGTAATATTGATTTTGTGAACTTTGAAAATGATATTAGTATATACCATTTTATATATTTTTTTTAGGTAAAGGAATAGAATTTTTCTATTGTGATTCATCGTTTTAGCCTAGAGATGTCTACTGCTCGACATAGGCATCGTCCAAGGCTCTCCACTGAGATCAATTTTGAGCCACCCGTATCCATCCGCTTCCCGCGATCTTAAAAGATCGTCGATCCACCAAAGGCCTACTGCGTCGTCCGACACGTGGTTGCAACTACAGAACCCTCCTGCCTCAATAGCTAACTAAGACTTACTATAGGCAAAAAAGCATGGCCGTCAGTTCTTTGAAAACGTAGGTTGAAGAACCGTTGACCGTGTTTATTTTTAAATATAAAATTCTTGCGTATCTGAGTGACAGAAAACGCACAGCCGAAACTACTGGGCGCAAGACGCTAAAATGAGGCATACATGTTCCTTGGGGACCGTAGAGGTGCATTAAGAAGGGTTTTTGCGAAATGGAAAAGGACAGGGAAGAAAAGGAAAAATAAAATCAAATTTTGCAGGCGTAGCTGCGAGCATCCTCTAGTTTGATATAAAATACTTTTCATCTAGTAAACAGATGGGTGAAGATCGCTGTTCTAAGGATCTCCTACTTTATTCACACTACATACCCAAAAGGTCGGGTATTTTCAATTGCTGTCTCTAATTCACGCCTTCGTCTTACATAACTTTACTGAAGTAGGTATCGAGCCTTTAGATCAATATTGTCGGCTATTCTGGTTTATTGGTCAAAGCTTTGAATGTCGGTAAATAAACTTACGATGATGAGGAAACGAACCAATCTGAAATACTGCGCAAAATATTAATCCAGCCTTATACTCCTTTTTATGAAATTATTTGTCTACATTTGGTAGGTCCCAGAAAAGGTCGTAGGCAATTTTTTATAAGAATGTCATGTTTTTCATTATAAGAATGTCACCAAACAATGTACATATAGAGCAGAACTCTGTTTGCCTAATCAGCTAAAATTCTATATGATCAACTACGTAGGTTCATCATGTTGATGGTGCTTACAACAGTGCCGAAATATCAGCTGATACTCCAAACAAAGGTACATAATATCTGGAAAGTCAATAATAATCACTGTTAATGGCCACGAAAGCTTAAGTGCCGAAATAACCTAGTATTTACGTACACGTTCGTAGCATATTTAGTGTGAATACGTCGCATTTTACGTACAAATTGATAGCCGGTACTCAAAGGACGCAAATAGCACAGCCAACGAGCAAAATTGTTTTTACGAGTGTCGAGGCTCAATATGCCGTTTGAGGATCGAAACATTCATTTTATGTGCGTATTTATTAGTTTAACGGACATGGAGACAGCTTAGGAAAAAAAATATGAATTTTGAAACGATCCATTATTTTTTTAGAAAGGTTAATTAAACAATAAGTCATAATAATAACATAATATTATGAGCCCAGGGGTACTAAGACTAATTTTGTACTAAACTAGATCCTTCTATTAACTCCTCAAGTGCGGGCTAGCAAACATCACAATATATTTATTCCTAAAATGTTATGGAGTATTCTCAGACATGTAGGTTTCTTTACGACGTTGCTTTTTCAAACTCAGTGCGTGCTGTAGGTTCAAATCCAAGTTCTTTAGCTTAAGAGCCTGGTGGTCTCTTCACTAGGCTATCGCTGTTTCATAAGTCGTAGTTTCAGTATACAGTGTAATCTGTGTATCTACCAGCATGCTCTATATAATGTTTTAGATAATTTTTCATTTAGCACCTTATCTGATGGTAAACAGAAACCATTCACATATTATGGCACAAATTTTGTAATAATTCTTCAGTTGGAGACCAACTTTGATGAGCTGAGATAATTTGTCAATTTCTTTCAAAAATCCTTTTGTTATTTTTACACGATAGAATATTCTTGACTCTCTAATAAATCGTTACAGAATAGAATATTTTAGTGTTGGTCGAGTGTGCTTGAATTTATTGGCAACCTCACACTCGACTGCGCGGATTTCGGGGTTTTGATCCACTTTCCAGATTTAACCGTGAAAGTTTCAAAATTCAAACAACCATATCTTATTTTAATATATAAAATCCTTGCGTTACTGACTGACTGACAGACACGCTACAGCCGAAACAATTAGGCGCAGGAATCTGAAATTTGGCATGTATGTTCCTTGGGGACCGTAGGGGTGCACTAAGCAGGGATTTCCCGAAACTCCCACGGGATCGGCCAAAACGGGTAAATTAAAAAAAAATGCAGGCGTAGCTGCTGGCGTCCTCTAGTCAAAAATAGTTGCTTAGTAAGTGATCACCGTTGCCCACAGACACCTGCGATGCCTGAAGGATCACAAGTGCGTTGCCGATCCTTTAAAAACGAATGTGCAGGCTTCCTTTAAAGCCTCCGATGTCAAATTGGTTTCGAGAGGCATATTATATAAACTAGATATATGAAGGGTTAATCTCACTAAATAATTGGATGTATCTGTTCATTCAATTAAACAAGTACCGTCACTCTGACATCTCCAACCACATAACAAGATTCATTACACCTACGCATAAAAGGTTTGTTTGTCTGAATACAGAGGCTGAATAATTAGCTGCCTAATGCTGTTCGGGTATATACAAAATAAAATAAATTTGTGTTACCGCATAAGAGCATTTGTTAGTGCTTGGGGAATGTGCCCACGTATTTTAGAAGAAAATTCTTTATATTGTATTAAAACAGTATTGATTATCTCAATTGTATTCTCTTGTGCTATATTAATAATGAAGCCTTCTTTAACATGATTTTCTGTTATACTTTGGTTTGCTTTTTGCTCTGAAAGTAATGATTTAGGTATATTAAATCCGGCTGTTATAATAGCATTTTATATCACTTCTTCTGACTGTTACAGTCTTACAGCAAGACTTCTGACAGTAGGAGTCATAAGTGTCTTTGGTATGAAAAGAGAGAAGTAAGTACAGTATAACAGTAAATGCTACCTTCAGATAAACCCTATAGGTACCTAATTACATGTAGTTTTTTATTGCACGTGAAGCCAACAAAGGAAGACCCTAAGTAAATATATAAGCGTTCATGCCTCAAACCAAGAAAAAAGATGGGTGACTCACTGTAAAGTAAAAGTGAATCCAATTTTATAATTTCTATGAAGTACATACTATAATTTTATAAATACTCTAGGAAGCTTCTATATCAATGGCTGACTACATACTATTCTTACGGTGTATAATACTGGGGCAATAATACTTCGACTGATATTTTATCTCAACATTCCCAGTTAGTAGAGCCTTGCTGATTTCAGCACGAATGGGCCGGCTCGACCGGGGAAGTACTACCCTCTCACAGAAAATTGCACCGCTTTGATATCCGTGCAGATTAATCACGAACACTACGAGAATACCACGATACCAATTTCTCTTCTAATTTAATTAGCTCAGTACTTAGTCGTATAAGCCACTCTGTATTCAGTTCGGGCTTGACACATTAACATTTACATTAACTAATTAATACAATCAAGATGTAGATTTATTAGTGAACGAGTATCTCTGTCTAAGTAGATAGCAACTAAAAGTGAATATTGTTCTGGCTATACCAATTTATTAAGAAAATACCCTAGTAACTGTTTGTAGAAAGGTAAGTAGTGAGGAAGAAAATATAACGTTGTGTTTTATACTAGCTGACCCGGCGAACTTTTTACCGCCTTCGTATCGCCATATTATTATATGTATTATACATAAAAACTTTCCTCTTGAATCATTCTATCTATTAAAAAACTCATTATAATCTGTTGCGTAGTTTTAAAGATTTAAGCATACATAGGGACAGACGGACAGAAGACAGACATTGTTTCATACAATTTGAATGAATTGCAGGTAGTAGAGCCTTGCTGATTTCAGCATGAATACCTAATACCTAATACCCTCTCACAGAAAATCGACGTAAAATGACAGTACTTAAACTGTTGCATTTCGTCCGGTGAGTGAGATTGCCAGAGGCCCTATCCCCTATTCCTTCTCCCTCATCCCACTCCTGATCCTATCTCTTTTCCCAACCCCAAGGGGCAGCAACGCACTTGTGACTCCTGTGGTGTTGCTTGTGTCTATGGGCGGCGGTAATCTCTTACCATCAGGCGATCCGTCTGCTCGTTTGCCGCCTATAACTATAAAAAAAATTGTGTAGTGATTAATACAAGAAAAATCCCGCACTAGGAATAACTAATAAAAATAAAAACATTGAAACGAACACCAAGGGCACCCAGATTCGATCTTAGGTTGCGTCGTCCGTATGGGAATCCAACCTACGATACTTGGCCCAGTGCTAAGCCTCAAAGCGACTATGTAGAACGTTTAAGTAATTATTTTTAAATTGGACGTTCATGAGTTTCACTTTGTGATCTAAATGAATAAAGGATTTTGACTTTGACTACGAAGACTGCAATTAATTGTATAATAATATAAAAAATAAATATTTGCTATTTATTTTTTTATGAATAAGGTAGTAGTCGAACGATTGAGCCTTCTTAGTATCGATAATAGTCTAATCATTAGACTATTATAATTTGTAAGAACTCCACTAATAACTTGGTAACATACGAAATAGGGCTTTAAGCTTTTTTGTTTACCGCTTTGTTGGTGATTCACAAACATTTGATCGGTATTTCTGTCAGACTTCTAAAAATTCTCTCACTTAACTACTTAATTCACAGAACATCATAACATAACATAATTTCACGCCATCATCCCCGAAGGGATAGACAGATGTGTATTACGCACCCACACTTCACCAATTTTGTTTCGGTCCCAATGTAATAGGGGGCGAGCCTGTTGCCATCTCCCGGGCACATTATTAAACGAGCGATAATTGACATTTTTAATACACACATAACTTTTCTCAGAACTTACCGATCGTCTTCATTGAGAACATCTAAAGACCTTCGAGGTTACTGTGATGTATAGAAATAGAGTTTCTGTATTTCTATACATCACAGTAACCTCGAAGGTCTTAGTGTAAGACAATGTAATAACAAAACTCTGTGCTTTTGCTTCGTACTGCTCAATTGATAATGGACAAATAATTTCTACATTTTAGAGCATCTCAATAACCGTTATCAAAGTTGTATCAAACGAACTCAATGGTGTGTAGTGGATTCATGGCGATAGATATCTCAACATAGTATGTTTTAATTACTTAACGAAACTTGAATGTTATGATTTTGAACTCAAAGCTTTAACGCTATAAGGCGTAAAAACTACGACCACGTCTTTCAGTTACATGGTATACATAGATATAAAAGCTAAAATGCACCCAACTTACGAAAGACAAGAAAATCAACGTGAATTATGACAAAGTTCTAAAACTCCCCATATTGTTGATTCTGAGTAGAATTGAAACACAAATTTTATAGCATACGCCACTTGAAGTTCCAATCCAAAGTTTGTTCTGTGGTAATGAGGTAACAGTAAGCGCTCCATCAAGTTTGCAAGCTTCAAACTTTATTTTAAATACGCAATTTTATTTGTTTATATTATAGTGCCCTACTAAATGACAAATAGCAAGCTTAGGCAGATTAGTCTGTTCTTGCAACATTACATTAGGAGTTAGGATTAAATGTCCGTTTGTCATAAGACTCTTTCTTTGACTTCAATTCTAGCATGTTCCGGTGGACATTCAAAACCCTTCGGCCGTAGCCCGTCAAAAACGACCAGATTAGTCAAAATATCACTTTTCCATAAGGACTGCGAAAGTCAAACTGTAGTGTAGTTTGACCTTCGCAGTCTAGAGGGATTGCAATATGTTTTCATTCAGAGTCTTAAAAGATTTAAAATAATAATAATAATAAACTTTATTCAATCAAATAAACGTCACTTGTTACATAGGAAAGTATTACATTAAAAATAATAAAATTTGATGATTAAGTAAAATGTCTATGATAATTGCTTATATTAAATTGTGGTACATTCATGCGTATGTACTTTATTTATAACGGTAATACATTATATTTGGTAAATATAGCTATTTTAATGTTTACCCGAACTAGGCTGTAACACCTGTGTTTCAGGAAAAATCGTAGATAATAATATTATACATACATAGACTCACGCCTGTTTCCCGGAGGGGTAGGCAGAGACTACGGAGCGCCATTTGCAACGATCTTGACATATCTCTCTTGCTTCATTCACTCCCATCAGATTCCTCATGCATGCTCTTCTGTTCAGGGTGCTTCTAACCTGTCCTGTTTTTAGGATGTCTCCAATCTGGTCAGAGAACGTCCGCCTAGGTCTTCCCCTTCGTCCTGTCCCTTAATAATATTATAGGGCTATGCTTTTACAAAATATTCATGAACTGCTAATATGTAATAGGAAATAGACTTAATATGATTTATTGTAACTTAGAGTAGGTACTTACACACTATTTTATAACTGTAAGCAAATTCTCTGTATCATAGTAGGTCATTGTCATTAGGTGTTTTGTAACAATATGGTGACACTGCTTATAACTTATGCTATATAAATCTAAGGTTTTATTTAATTTATTATATAGGAAAGGTCCGAGGAAAGCAAAGAATCTATTTACATAAACATGTAAATAGATTCTTTGCTTGTGTGTAACATAGATCTTTCCGTCTTTTGCCTGATGGGATTGGTGTATAAGGAAGAAGGGTGTGTTGTTTTAGTATGGTGCGTAAAATGAATAATTGGCGCACAGTTAGAACTTCGGTAGACTGATATAACTCATAAGTGGGAAAAATGAAAGGACGAAGGGTTGCTACCTTTAAAATAGCTCTTTAGGCTCGTTCCAAAGGTAGTAGGATCGTTTTAGCTGCCCCTCTCCATGAAGTTATACAGTATGAGATGATTGATTCACATAGTGCAGAGTAAACCTGTCTTAACAATTTAAAGTTTTCCAGGTCGCGTATATTTTTGAATATCGAAATTAGTTTCCGTACTATTTTACACAATGATTCGATATGTTTGCGGAAATTAAGATTAGTACCAAGCGTAATACCTAGATATTTTTTTATAATCTGTTTTTTCTAAAGTAGGGCAAGGGCATGCAGTGTCAGCATTTGAATGAAACGTGTTGTGAGCCACTAAACAGTTAGATGAGTTGTGTCTGCTATCATTTTTCATTGTAACATTAATGTACTTTGTTTTATGTGCATTTAGGGTCAGTAAATTTTTAAATAGCCAAGTGTTGACGGTGTTGAAGCCATGTTGAGCCACTTCATATACCTCATCAAGTGACTTTGCAGCAAAAATAAGTACTGTATCGTCTGCATATGACATAATGACACCATTTTGAAGTTTAAGGTTGCAAAGGTCGTTTATATATATCAAGAACAACAATATAATTCCTTGGGGGACACCAAATTTAGTGTTAGGGACATCGTTACTTATGTTGTTGCCTATTCTTACACATTGATACCTGTCAGATAGGTAATCAGTAAACAGTGTTAACTGCTTACCTCGTATACCGACAGATTCAAGTTTCTTTATCAGTATAGAAGACGATACAGAGTCAAAAGCTTTAGCAAGGTCTAGAAATATCCCAATAGCATGCTGTCCACTATCTAAATTAGATGTAATGTGGTCAGTCAGTTGCTCAACTGCCTGGCTTGTTGACCTGTGAGGCCTAAAACCAAATTGTCTGTCTGAAAGAAAGTTGTTGGTTTCAAGATATTTTATTAGTCTATTGTTTATTATTTTCTCTAATATTTTAGACAGCACTGGTAATATAGATATAGGCTGATAATTATTTACACTGCTCTTGTCGCCTGCTTTGTGCACAGGTATCACAATAGCCTTTTTTAAGCATTTTGGAAATATTCCTACAGGCATACATATTTGGAATATGTGTGTTAGTGGCGGTGCAAAAATGTGCTTAAACCTTTTGATTATGTTTGTGGGGATGTTATCCCATCCCATCGCAGAAGTATCTTTTAACCCAGTAATGACTTGAATAACTTCGTCTAAATCGGTATCCAGTATTACAAAAGATTTAAGCCTAGAAATAGGTGAGGTGATCGAAGCATGGTTAGTAGATGAATGATCGGAAAAAGAGATTCTGCCTGCTAGATTTTTGCCAACGTCGGAAAAGAATGTGTTGATTTCATCTAGTGCTGCTGTAGGATTTGATCGGTTTTTGAGCAAATCTAAGGGTTGCTCAAATGATTTTGCAGTAAATGAATGCGTTTTTAAAAATTTCCATATAAGCTTAGTGTTATTACCCGCTTTATTCAAATGAGATTTATCGTAGTTGACCTTTAGTTTTTTAAGAAGTTTGTTGCAAAAGTTTCTATATCGCCTATATGTTATAGCCAGAATCTCATTTTCAGGTGCCTTTTTAACTTTTATGTGTAAATTATCTCTGTGTCTAATACAGCGAAGAAGACCCGGCGTAATCCATGGCTTTATATTCCTATATTTACGCAACAATGTTACTAGGTATGTGTTATTTCTAATTGCGTACTGTATGGAAGCTATTAGGTAAGATATTGATTCGTTAACGTCGGTATAACGGTAAACTGGGGCAAAATTTGTATTGCGAATGTTTTTTTCAAGGCCTGTCATGTTTACTTTTGTATAGCTAGGTATGCAATTAAGTTTCGCACATGATAATTGTAACGTTAATAAGATGGCTTGGTGGTCTGTGATAGTTGAGTTAGTAACTAAAGTAGTAGATTGCTGTTTAGTTTTAATAATAAAATGATCCAGGCATGATCCACTTTGATGTGTAGCGAAGGTATGCGCTGGCAGAAGACCATGGAAAGAGCAGATATTTAAATAGTCGTCTCCTTGAAGGTTACAATTTCCTGACAGGATATTTATGTTTATGTCCCCCGTAATTACAATATTCTTATATGCTGATAACTAACTTAATTCTAAGTCAATAGATTGCAAAAATGTGTCAGTAGTTTGCGAAGGAGGTCTGTACACTCCTAAAATAGCAGTGTCAGAATTAATTGTAATAAGTAAACAATTACAGTCCTGAATTTGTGGCTTTGCAACAATAACATTTAAGTGTTCTTTTGCATAGACCACTACACCATCATTTTGGTTAATTATGTTCTCAGTTGAGTGTGAGTTGTAGCCATCTAAAGATGGTAAGCAGAAAGCACGCTTAGACAGCCAGCATTCGGTTAGAACAATTATGCCACAGTTTATATTAATGGTTTGTAGGAGTAATTCTAGTGCGTGTATATTCTTATAAATACTTCTGATGTTCTGTGTCATTATAACTAAGCTTTTATCAGACTCGGGTAATAAACTTTTGCATTCTTCTACTTTACAAGTCATACTATTTCATACACAGTAGTTATCTAGATCAATAAGTACTTGATTATCCATAACTCTATTAAAGACCTTATAAATAAATAAGAAAATACAAACTAGTTTTAAGTGCCTATTAATAAACTTTACCGGTGACGCTCTTAGGCGCCCTCATAATCTATGCTATTAATATAATTGTCCTCTGCATATTTACGTGCCGGGCAACCTATTTCTCCCGTTTGGTGATCACATTTCCTCTTGAAGCGTTTACAAGTAGCACATTTAGGAGGTGAAGTTTTGCTGTTACATTCCTTAAAAGAGTGGCTACGCTCTCCGCAATGATGACATGTGGGACTAGTGTCACGGCAATATTTAGCTGCGTGACCAAACTGTTGGCAATTAAAGCAGCTAGTCACAAAAGTGAAGTCTTTAACCAGGCATGATGTCCAATTAATATAGATACGACCTTGGTTAATAAGACATTTTCGGATGCTAGCGGCAACTTCTAGGACGTAGGTACAGGTTGGCAAATTTTTCTTACCGGCTTTGTGGCTTAGTTTCACAGCTTTCATAAAGGACTCACGTGTAGAGTTCGGGAACTTATCGGCTATATTCTGTTCGTAAATACACTCAAAAACTTCTTTTTCCGTTAGAGTATCGGGAACTCCAACTTCAGCTATTCTAGGGCGGCGTTTAGTAGGCTCTTCGACAGTGAGGCCAGACAAGTTTCTCTGACTTCCTAAACTTTTCGATGTCTCGTTTTGACTCCGTGCTAATTATAACGCCCCCATTCTTCACTTTTCTCACAGCACGAACATGTAACTTCATCTCTTCAGAAGATTTAATTTTTTGGACGAGGGACTTCGTTTCGTCACTACTTTTGTTCTTGTCGTTAGGGTAGATGGCAAGAGAGCTCAAATTGTTTGGGCGGACAAAATTGTTTGCGCTCTTTTTCACCATGTCAGCAAAAGAGTGGTGCTCGACTGGTTTCAGCTTTTCTTCTACAGCCTCTTTGAACTGCTGCAAAGAACTCGTCAAGTCTTGCTTTTCTTGCAGGTGTTGAATAGTTGCGTGAGCTAAAATAGTTTTCTGCTTGAGAGTTTGGTACAGGGTGGACATTTGTGCCGATACTGATGTTATTTTATGGCACTCGTGAGCTACACGCAACTTCTGGTCAGAGTTCATTTTGCTCTCTGAGGTGATGGAGCTAATTTCGTTCAAATAAGACTCAATTGAATGTGGACATCCATCTTTGGATCTCTGTAGTTGGTATAACTTCAGCAGGTAGGTCATAATTCTCAGGTGCAGGTGGGTTTGGGTCAAGAGTTTGGGATGCTTGACTCGGTGTTGGTGGAGGACTTCGCGTAATTATTCGGCTTTTGCTAAAAGGGCTAAATCCAGGTACAGACATATCTGTTATTCAGTATAAATCGTCCACACAAATGTTTCTATGTCATATTCGCAGTTTATGAAAAGTATGCACACATCACTCGCGACACACTTCAATTTACTTATTGACACTGCAATTCGGTAAAAGTAATTATTATCCGTATTTATTTTAATTCATTTTTACGTTAGCAAAAAACGCGTCTGCATAGTCGCACGTTCGGATGAATATCTCCATAATAGGAGCCCTGCGAAGCAGGGCTCCGTCAACTTAGTGTTTTTTACCAGTAAGATTTACCAGAGAGATTTACATGTACCAGTTAATCCGGACTCCTACTTTTGCTTTAAGGGTCACAAGAGAACCTAACATAACCTACTTACTTGAGTTACAATCTCACCTACATTCATTTCATTTGTTTTATTATGTTGCCCAAAACGTATTTGCCCTTATTCATACTGACCGGGAAAAGTGATAAGGGAAGCAATTTTAATCAAATTGCCCATGTGACATGTGCGTTATGTATACAAGCCGGTCACTATTCATAGCGACCAGATTTCTAAAGTTGCACGTAACATGTATAAAAAGTGCACATTTTTCTTTTTAAAGCTTCAACTGGCTTGAGCAAGTACCCAGCAAGCCTGAAAGAAACGTCGGGCAAATAAATTAAGTCGTAATTAATTCCTACTTTAGACTTTAGACATGCAATGAAATCGAAAACACCCTATGCAAGTCCCTTTGAACAGATCCACAGATTGCCTTAAGTGACTAAGTTCTGTTTCATCTGATCTATTTTGTTTGAAATAGAAATATTATTTGTGATAAGTCAAATCGATTATATCGGTTTAGTAACGTTTTGTTTAGTTTATTGTAAATTTTGACTATGGTCACACTATGAACTGTCATTCATTGGTTCATTGTCGTTTCCCGCCCACTCCGTATCTTGTAATCTTGCGTGCTTTGTGATATTGCAATAAATTTGGAACCCGATTGAATGCCACTTCTTTGATCTATAACCGGCACCGGTATATTGTGATAAAAGTCAAACTTGTGAACTGTTGAACATTTGTAACATACTGAATATTGTAAAACTTGTGGGAATCCGCCAACGTGCATCGTGTTCTGAAGAAGGACGCCGAACTGGACCTTCGAGTAGTAACTATAAAATTTGCTTGTTATTTTGGCCAAAATTATGAGTTTAATCTTATAGGTCCACTCCGGAACATCAGTGAAGATTTGGTAAATTTTAAATAAAATTTAAATTATGTGTATGGTTTTAATTGGACTTCAGATTGGAAACTGTACAATTTTGAATTGAATGTTGTGTAAGGCTTAATCTGTTGTCTGTTACTGTACCTATTTAATAAAAATAAAATAAAATAAAATAAGTAAATTTGCATGTACCTATTAATTTGAATTCATCGCTGTGAAAACACAGTACAGTTATACCAGAGATTTGTTGTGGCTACAAGGACTGATGAATATAATCACGCTTCCACTAAACTCTGCAAACAATTCCAACCTTTTAGCCAAACTCTAGACATAATTTTTTGGAAGCAGAGCTGTAGTTGAAATCTAGCCGTTGATTGTATCTAAACTCAGATTGGTATTGATGAGCTATATATCTCATTTGTTAACAGTATTGTAGTGTTCTCAGGTCAGTTTAGTCTAAAATACATAATATTTATTTGTATCAGTTGACCTACATAATTTGAAACACATGTCATACATAACCTCAATGAGTAATTGTTTGACTTGTATTGTTGAAATCTAGCAATAATTTGTTGTTGTTAGTATTAATAAGTCAGTTTGTTTGGATACATAACAGTTATATGTATCAATTAATTTAGTTAATTGCATATATTGGGTTTGAAACATTATAACATACAAACTTGACCTTGCATCTTGGGCGGTCACATTGATAAACCTTGGTTGTTATAATGTGTTGATAAGATTATTAGGTAACACAAACTGGTGTCTACAGTTGTAATATATAACACACTTAGTCTGTTTGTTGCAGTTATTAATTAATTAATTTAAGGTTCAACTTTTAATTTGCTGTAAGTTATAACTTTGATAACTTTTGTCCTCATGTCCATATTTTGAACGGAGCAGATTTTGAGCTTGTTATTAATTTTGTTGGGCAGTAAATGCCTGTCACTTGTTTGTACCAGCAGTAAACACGCTAATACTTTGTTGGTTTCAAAGAATTAACAAATATTAAGTTTTAATTGATAGTATTGTTCAACGCTTGTCCGAGCTCTTTTGAAACTTAATTATGTCAGCTATCAAGGACTTGCGTGCGGCTGCTGGTGCTATTGCATCAGATTTGCGCTGATTTGCCTCAGCCAGTGCCTTGGTGAACCAGCCTGATCGCCAGCAGGCCTTACTACAAAGGTATGAGCGGATCGATGATCGCCTGGCAAGTGTGGAACAGTAATTTCGCACTTTCAGCGCTTGCTGTCTCGAAGTGTCAGTTAATGACTTCACCGCTGACCAGCGAAATAAAGTCAGCGAGGATTATGCCCAGGTCTTAAACCTGTATGATGCTGTCTCCAACTGTGCAAGACAGTTAATTGCCGAGAGGGATGGGCAACCCGGCTTGAAGCAGGAGCTTCCTAGGACAGCAGCGGGACTGGGACTGGTGAGTAGGCTTCCCACTTTAGACCTCCCGCATTCTGATGGCTGCCTAGGAAGCTACCTGGGCTTCCATAATTTATTTGACAGCCTAGTCGATGACAGGGCTGACCTTCGGCCAGCACAAAAATTGGCATATTTAATGTCGGTTCTGGATGGAGAGGCCAAGGGCCTCATCCAGCATCTGCCCGTGTCTGACGAGGCGTACCAGACGGCTCGGGACTTAATTACCCGTAGGTACCACAACAAGCGTGGCCTCGCAAACACGCACATTGAGCAGATTTTGGGTTTGCCCACGCTCACCCGGGTTTTTGGGTTGCGCACCCAACTTTTGAACCCACTTTTGGTGGCAATTAACGCACTTATCTGCTTGGACCTGCCCGTGGACCAATGGTCCTATCTATTGGTGCACATTGTGCTCAAAAAGCTGCCTGCCGACCTGAGGTCGCGTTTTGAACAGCGCTTTGGTGGGGATAGCGCGACCCATCTGCCCCCCTTTGCAGACTTGGAGAGGTTTCTCGAGGACGAGTGCCGGGTCTTGGATAACTCCGGTGGTGACACGCCGGCTAAGTTGCAGCCGCCCAAGGTCAAAGAGCAGGCTCGCGTTCACACCCGAGCCAATGTTGATCGGCGCCCTCCTCGCTTTGCAGTCGCGCAGAGCCCAGCGGAGTGCTCTTACTGCAAGGTCACGGGGCACAGAACGGCCAGTTGTAGGGCATTCTTGGACCTGCATGTCGCCTCTCGTAGGCGCATCGCGAATGCCCGCCGCCTTTGCTTCTCTTGTTTGGGGTTCCACTATCAGCGAGACTGCCTAAACTCTCGCCCCTGTCCTCACTGTGGAGGACAGCATTTGGACATTCTCTGCATGAATGCCAGAGAGGTAGGCCGCTTGTCCAACCAGCCAACGCCGCGCACGGGCGGGTGTTTTGAAGGTGGCAGCCGAGGCTCACCGGCGCGTAGCCGAGAGTCGTCTCACTCAATTGATCGCCGCTCACCCCGCTTGGAGAACCGTAGCGTGCGCTCGCCTCCTCTCTCTCGTGCACCTGAATGTGCGACCGCTCAACGTCACCAGCACCATGACTGCTGCCCCAGGTATTCCCCTCCTTTGGCGGAGCGTCCCCGCCTCGACTCGCGCCCACCTCATTTTGGGCGGGTGCGTCATTATGACCCCCCACAGATGGCGCGCGGATCGAGTTATCGCGCTTTTGAGGACTTCAAGCCGCACCCTCATTTTGATTTGCCTGGTCCTGGCCAACGGTCGCCGCCCAGGCAACAATAGGTCATCGACTCCTGCCCTATAACGCCAACCACCCCCATTGAGACCTACCAAGGGTTGCTGTTAGGGTCTGGTGACCCACGGGGACCTCTGTTGTTGTCCGTGCTATATTTGACACAGCTTCACAAGGTTGCATTGTTTCCACTTATTTTGTAGGGCAGGTTAAATTAAATATGGGCTCTTTTCCAAATTGTATACGGGAAATAGGTGACGTAGCATCGAATGTTGAAGGGCAAGTTAAGGTTTTGTTTGCCCTTATTGAATCTTCACACCCGAGGATTAAAACCTCGGCTATTGTGCTGAAGAATATTTTGGGTATGCATCCACAAAAGCAGCTACCTGCTGCTGTGGTGAATTTGACATCGGGATTGGATCTGGCAGACCCCAAATTTGACACACCAGGACAAATCGACTTGTTGATTGGCTCTGATGTCCTCGGTGGAATTTTGATTGGTGGGAAACAGGTCTTGGTGCCAAATGGTTTGACTGCCATCCCAACCATATTTAGATTTGCTTTGATGGGACCTGTACCTAAAGACGAGGGGTCTTTAGGTACAGGTCCCATCCACCTGAACTTGATAATTTGTTGGCTGTAGGCTCCGCTCTCTCTGATGCGGTTCAGAGGTTTTGGGAGGTAGAGGAGCCCCCTCAAGCTGCCCGTTTGAATCCAGAACATGAGGAGTGCGAGCTGTTCTTCCAGAACAACACTGGTCAACTCCGTTCTGGTCGGATCATTACGAAACTACCTTTTCTGTCTGTTTGGCCTCCGCTTAGTGCGTCATGACCTTTAGCCGAAAAGAGATTGTTGGCTATGGAGCGTCGCATGGGTCGTGATCCGGAGCTCAGACAGAAGTATATTGAGTTCATGAGAGAATATGAACAATTGGCACACATGTCTGTGTCAAATTTGGATTGGCGTTCGGTGGAGCATCACTTTCTCCCGCATCATGCAGTATTGAAGCCATCGACTGGTAAGCACAGTGTTTGATGGTTCTGCGCAGACTTTTACGGGCGTATCCTTGAACCAGTGCTTGCATTCTGGTCCCAAGTTGGTCAAGAACCTTTGTGACGTCATCACCAGCTTCCGACGACATCAGGTTCTCTTTGTAGCCGACATAAAAATGATGTTTGGCAGACGATTATCCACCCTGATGACCGTCGCTTCCAGCTGATCCTTTGGAGAGAGAAACCTCGCGATCCCATCTGTCGCGATTTCTCGCGAGCCATGATGTGTGTTGAAACCTTAAAATCGTCGCCTTCGTGCAGCTTACAATATAACTCTTTAGTATGTCATTATTTTCTTTTTCTTCTACATTGGCTCTGTGAGACTATCACTGTTATGTCCACCCTGCCAATAAAGCAACTATTATAAATATGTAATCCGTTCTAATCTACAACAATGAGAACACAAAATAGGCGCTGGGTGTAATGAAGCTAAGTATTATGTGATTCCAATTGTGTCTGAGTAGTTTAGTGTTGTGAGTCTAAGTATTTAGTGATTCCTACTGTTTGCGAGTAGCTAGTGTTGGAAAGCTAATTACATGGGATCCTATTGTTGCTATGTATCTAGTGATTGTTAATGTATTATATGGTAATTCTGTATTGTAATAGTAAAGATGTTTTAGAGCCTCGGCTGAGGGTAAAGACTCGCCTCAGTCGAGAAAAAGGCGGAGACGTCCGTTAAAGAGCGGTGAAATACCCGACAGATAAAGAGCGGTGAAATACCGACAGATAAAGAGCGGTGAAATACCGACAGATATTGTTATTGGCAGTTATATATTCGTAATCTTAAATAGAAATTGATAGAACTGCAAAGCTAGATTGCCGGATAGTGGAATCATATAACCTTTTAACCTACAGGTCGCACTGAAATGATTGAGGAGGAGCCATACTGACAAATGCTTGGCATCGAGGTCAAACAGAGCTATCCAAGTTTAGTGATGTCTACGTCTTGAGATGTAAGTTAAACATTCTATCTGTACACTCATATTATTCCAATTACAGTATCTATCGGCGTTAGTTAGTTATGATCCCCTTAAGCAACAATATACCTCGCCGACACCATGGTCGCTTACGAGCTCAATACTAATACGTACGGGTTAGGTCAAGCCCCTAATTGGCAATACGTTCTCTTTGGGAGCTCGCAGACCGCGAAGGCTTACGTTTCCCACGAGCCTCCGCCATCTTGAAAAATGATATTTACGTGGATGACATTTGTTCTGGCGCCTCCACAGCGGACGAGGCGATCCTCCTGCGGGACGAATTGATAGGTATTTTGGCCTCCGCTGGTTATGAGTTGCGCAAATGGATTTTCAACTCACCAGCGCTTTTGGAAGGCTTGCCAGAGGATCATCAGCAGGATCCACATTTGTTTGAGATTGTTGACAACCCCGTCATGATGGCTGTTCTCGGCGTTCGGTACAAACCAGTCCAAGACATCTTTACGTATAACCTAGACTTAAAATTGCCTTGTTCTTGGACTTAACGTCTCGTGTTGTCTACTGTCGCCAGAACCTTTGATCCTAACGGTTGGATTTTTCCTGTCATATTTTGGGCAAAGTGCTTCTTGCAGAAGCTTTGGACAGCAGGATTGTCCTCGGACGAACCTCTACGCGGTACTCTTGTTGAGGAATGGACCTCTTATGTATCCTCACTTCCCGCTGTCAATGAGATCTCCTTGCCTCGACCGATCCTTCCTCCCGGGAAGTACAAGGCCACCCTTCACGGGTTTTGTGATGCCTCGGAACGTGGTCACGCGGTCGTGGTGTACTTGCACACAGTTAGTGCCTCAGGTCAGGTGAGGGTTTCCCTGATCATGGCGAAGAGCAAGGTTGCACCCCTTCGGACATCTCTGACCATCCCAAAATAAGAACTCTCGGGAGCAGCCCTACTCGTGCGATTATTGAACCACGTGTCCAGTACTTTGGGTAAAAGCATTTGTGTTAATGGGACCTACGCCTGGACAGACAGCCAAATTGTTCTTTGTTGGTTGAAGGCGTCTGTCCACACTTTCGAAGTATTTGTTGCTAATCGCGTTTCCGAAATACAAAAATCTGAAGTCAAGCTTGTTTGGAGACACGTGCCGGGTGAGCTCAACCCCGCTGATTGTGCCTCGCGCGGATGCTTGACGCCTAGTTTGATAGGTCATTCGCTGTGGTGGGGTCCGGAATGGTTGAGTCGACCAGAAACTGATTGGCCTCGAACGCCAGTTTTGAACACTTCCAATTTGCCGGGTCTACGAACACTCACTCTTGAGAAGGTAGAATACGCCTTTGTCCCCGATGTCTTGTTAAATCGCTACAGCTTTCTTGACAAGTTGTTAGGTGTTACTGCTTGGATAAAGCGTATTGTTTTTAACTTTAGGCACCCACAACAGAGACGACTGACACCGTTTCTCTCACCACAGGAACGACAGGAGTCTCTCACCTTTTGGATTCGTTCTGTGCAATTGGCGCAATTTGAGAAGGAGATTGCTATCCTTAAGTCAGGGAAGTCGAAACTGTCGAGAGCTGTATCTAAATTAAACCCCTTTTTGGACGATACGGGTCTCTTGCGCGTTGGAGAGCGTCTCAAGAACGCCAACCAAGGGAGGTTGGCGTTCTTGAGACGCTCTCCAACGCGCAAGAGACCCGTGACAACGGGGCACGTCACCCCCTTTTGTTACGCAAAGACGGTCATTTGGTACGCTTGTTGGTAACTGACCGTCACCTTAAAAATTCGCATGCTGGTTGTAATGCGCTGTTGGCCATTATGCAACGCGAGTTTTGGATTTTGTCTGCCCGAAGAATTATTCGAAGTGTAGTCTTTCGCTGCAACCCTTGCTATAAGCTCAAGGCTTCTACCACGCAGCCCTTGATGGGAGACCTACCGGTAGATCGCGTAACTGAGAGCAGGACGTTTGACGGTGTTGGCACGGACTTCGCTGGTCCCTTTTCGGTGAAAACGTCGACACCTCGAAACAGCAAGACTGTTAAAGCCTACTTGTGCGTTTTTGTTTGCCTCTCCACAAAGGCCGTACATTTGGAACTGGTGTCCTCGCTTACGACCGAGGCGTTTGTAGCCACATTTGACAGATTTGTATCCCGCAGAGGGCTGCCCTCCTTGATCCGTTCTGATTGCGGCACTAACTTCAAGGGCACTTATAATTATTTGAATGATGTTATTAATTTTCTTGAAACCAACAAGGCTGATTTAGGTGATAGGCTTGCCCGACGTGGGATAAATTGGTTGTTTTCCCCACCAAATTGTCCACACTGGGGTGGTATTTTTGAGGCCGCTGTAAAATCGGCCAAAACACACTTGCGCAGGACAATCGGTGAATCTGTCCTTACATTTAAGGAACTCGCAACTGTGTTCTGTAAGATTGAGGCCGTTTTGAACTCTCGGCCATTGTGTTCGATCTCCTCAGATCCGAATGATTTGGATGCCTTTACGCCGGGCCATTTTTTGATTGGTCGCCCACTTGTCGCCTTGCCTGAGTACCCCTATATTGATACGAGACCTGGTCGTCTCTCGCGTTTTGAATTGGTACGCCAGATTACTCAGAGCTTTTGGAAACGCTGGAATTTGGAATATTTGCACATACTCCAGCAACGCGTTAAGTGGAACGACAAGACCGATCCACCCAAGATTGGAGACCTCGTATTGATCAAGGAGGCTCACCTTCCGCCACTCAGATGGCGCAGGGGGCGCATTGTTCGTTTGGTAACTAAGGCTGATGGAGTTCCCCGATTTGCTGAGGTCTTGGTGGACGGTTCGATTCTGAGGAGAGCGGTTGCAACTTGCAACGTTGTCACGTCTACCAACTGATTAATGGACCGGTAGGCCGGTCCGGGGCGGGTGGATGTTTGAAATAGAAATATTATTTGTGATAAGTCAAATCGATTTTATCGGTTTAGTAACGTTTTGTTTAGTCTATTGTAAATTTTGACTATAGTCACACTATGAACTGTCATTCATTGGTTCATTGTCGTTTCCCGCCCACTCCGTATCTTGTAATCTCGCGTGCTTTGTGATATTATAATAAATTTGGAGCCCGATTGAATGCCGCTTCTTTGATCTTTAACCGGCACCGGTATATTGTGATAAAAGTCAAACTTGTGAAGTGTTGAACATTTGTAACATACTAAATATTGTAAAACTTGTGTGAATCCGCCAACGTGCATCGTGTTCTGAAGAAGGACGCTGAACTGGACCTTCGAGTTCTATAACGATTTGTTTGTTATTTTGGCCAAAGTTATGAGTTTAATCTTATAGGTCCACTCCGGAACATAAGTGAAGATTTGGTAAGTAAATTTGCATGTACCTATTACTTTGAATTCATCGCTGTGAAAACACAGTACAGTTATGCCAGAGATTTGTTGTGGTTACAAGGACTGATGAATATAATCACGCTTCCACTAAACTCTGCAAACAAATCCAGCCTTCTAGCCAAACTCTAGACATATTTGTTAGAGCATTGTAATCTGAACAATAGTACAAAGGATCTCTACGATGTGGCATCCTGTAACATCGATTGGTCTTTTATCTGCGAGGTTAAATAGGTCAAGCTAGTTTGCAGTCAACGTGTAAAGATGGGGACTGACATGTGTTTTGGAGTTGTAACAATAAAAAGATTCTAGCATTCGCTCGCTGTTATCTACTTCTTTAAACAATAACTTCTAAGATAGGTACTGTTAAAAGCATTGCAATCTTTTACCAGCTACATATTTTCTCTCCATTTGATTTTCAGTTATTGTTCTAAATTAGTTATTACGTCAGATATTTGGAGGACTTCATACACACACGTTTTGCCAATACTAAAGCACTGAGCGTTATGATAAAAACCAAAAGACAGACAATGCACAGGTAATTTCTATAGTTGAGTTTTCTTAGCTATGTCTGTCTTACTAAATGTATAAACAGATAATTATATAATATGATATACTAGCTTCCGGATCAAAGTAGTAACTTTGAAATAACAGACTGACACTTACGTTTGTTTTATACGCATAGATGAATACATCAGAAAACTTAAACCTAAATTCCAAACGACCATATTGGAGTGAACAATCACCGTACTCCTTAATTTTCTTCGCAAGTCATTCAACACCTTTATAATGCCCTGTTTTAAAAGAAGATTATGTAACAGCACAACATATATTTGTCGGAGCAAGGTGTCAGTTGGACATATGAAATACGTTTACGGAAGTTGATTTGGTTAATTGTTAGTGAGGAAACGCCAGGTTTAGTACCTGGGTGAAATCCTAGATAGCGTGACTAACACGTAATAGTGTGTTAGTATTATTTTAAATTGGCAACACAGACGGTTGACAGCAAGCGAGCGGTTATGACGTAAAGTGTGAGGACGGACCGTTGAGGCACTTTGGAACGAAGCGGCGAACGGAGCGGTAGTCACGCCATTCGAGGGGATCACCGCGTTTTCTATCCATCTACATCGGGTTAATTAATGGTGTATTCGTTTGACTTTAATTTTGCTTAAAATCAATATAGGGGCGTATCAACTACCGTGTCGAGTTATTATTTCCACGTTTGCCTGCTGTCACACAAAATGGAAGACGACCACAATTCTGATGAAAGGCTGAGGACTCGGCGTCATCAGAATTGGGATAGGACCACAACGACCCACGAGTTCAAAATGAAGACGCTAGTGACGAAAAATTGCTGGGCCTGTTGGAACTACAGAATCGAAAATTTCTGACGCTGATTCAAGCCATGAAAATACCTACGACATCGTCACATTTCACGCCTTTGTTTACCGGACTACGGTACTGAGCAACAAGATGTGGATGCACGTGCTTGGGTGACGACTGCAGACATGTGATTGAACGATAAAGACCCGCATTGCGCCCCGCTTATGGTCGCACTAAGCCGGGCCTTGAAGGGAAGAGCTTCAACCAGGCTGTCTACCGTGTCGTCTACTGGGATGACATTGTGAAATGAAGTGTGCACACAAGGCGCGAGCGAAGGCGACTGCTAACGCCGCTATGTTGGTGCATCAGCTGAGGTTTCATTTGCAACCGTGGTGAGCGTATTTTATCTGATTTTTTATTGGTTCTGCTTTTATTTTGTGACGTCAGTTTTAAAACATTCTTGGTTAGCAGAATACTACTAAGCGTTTAAACTTGGAAATGTCATAATCGTAGTTGTGATATCGCCATCACATTGTACCGAGTGTTGTGGGTTCGATTCCTACACGAGACATTGAGTTGTAGAACCGTTTGACTTTTACGGTGTCGTGGTTCTCATGACATGGTCTCATGAATAATCTTCTTATTTAATATCTTAATGAAGAAAGACAAAAAAAATGTGAGTAGAACTGAACCATTTAATTACGGCCATTGCTGTATTTTGTTAGCATATGGTTGTCTGACTACTACTCTGACCTAGCGTAGATACCGAATGGAGGTTTCGGGTTCGATACTTGTGTTAAAAAGAAAGCGATAGATTTTTTTTTCATAGTAAATCATGTGAGGGTGGCTTGCCTTGTGATCATATACTTGCCTGCAAATAGTATCTTGTCTCGGTCTTACTTTATGGACTGTAATAGTAACGAGAGTGAGCATACAGGCAGGCTTGTATTATTCCAAGCAAGTGTGTTTGAGTGAAACGTGCTAGTTATTGTTCTAGTGCAGTCGTAATAACTCCGGTCTAGGCTGACCTTCACAGGGCAGCGGCGCTAAAGTTGGTAGACTAATCGAATCGTACATACTTAGTTCACAGTGTAAGACTGTGCGGATCTATAGCGGCCGACCGTGCTGATTTTGTGTAGCACAGCTTGTAGCTTTTATTTCTTAAATAGACGTGTGAACTGCAGTATTGTTTAGACTTGTGCGGTCTGTTGGTTAGTGTAACCTGACCAAAGTCGAAAGATATTGCTAGCGCTATTATTTTACCTACTCGTGGTATTGATAACACCTAACGGTTTTCGGTAAAACGTGATCATAGCCTGAGTAAAAAGCGGCACTTTTGCTCGTTATAGTTCTGATTTACAGACTATCTCGGTGTTGCTATTATACCTGCTTAATATTGTGCGTTAATGTTTTACACGTTGATAGATGGCACTATTAAAATGTTGTGAGTAAAAATTACCTGCTGTGTATTTTTAAAATTCATGTGATAAGCGGGAAATGTTGCCCAAGTGCCCCCAATTTCTCTAGCCAATTCCAAGTTATGTTTAGGACGTTTAGGAGTGATACAGTAAACGGAAGATACGTTCAGTACAAGGTTTCTGGTAGCTGTTAAACTCGATTTATCAAGTGATTGAGTAATCATTGTAGTGCGTTATGTAACCATTTACAGCGATTTTAGTTTTCATAGTAATACAAAAGTACTCTGTGGTTTTCATTGCAGGTAGAACCAGGTTAGTGATCGTTAGTGATGATTGTATATCTAACCTTATTCCTATTAGGATGGGTACCTAATTAGTCGTTGTTGTGATAATCTTGTGGTACCCTCGTTTCCATTGGTGCAGAGTGGCAGGAACTGAATAGCTGTCGGTGCGTCGACAAGCTTTTGTTAGGCATAGTATCCCGTGGTATAGTGTCAAAGGCATTTTCCATTACTGTGAACGCGAAAATTCCTTTGCTGATCGCTAATGAGTAGGTTAGGACAAGTTTCGTATTTAGATTAGCCATGACGAAATTGAGGTACAACAAAGTAGTTCTGATATTGAAGAAAGTGTTTAAGTTTACATTATGATCGGACCGTACCAGAGGCTGTTGTGTAGCCGTAGCTCGGTAGAAATCGGCGTCTACTAACAGTAGTGCGTGAGTACGCGGTAGGCAGTCAGATTTGGGTTGGTTGGGTTTCAGTGGAAACCATAGAGTCCTGGAAGGACTCGGCGTTCCTATGTGGTCGCAGAAAGTAAAGATGAGTAACTGGTGGTTACTGGGCTATGCGTAGCCATGATCACATGTAGAGCTTAAATGTTTTAGTTTACTTACCGCGATAGTGAAATGTCAGTTTTATTTGAGTTTCCTGGTTTTTGATTTTGATACTAAAACTTTGTAGTGGAACAATAGTTTTGATATTATTTACCTTCTTTGTTCTGATGGTTGGTAATGTAGTTCGCTAATTTATTTATTGTGTTCCTGCTACTCTGTGAGTCGTGGATGACTGAGTGTGCCATCGCTAAAGGCGATGATGATTGTGATTGTGTTCCTGCTACTCTGGGAGTAGTGGATGACTGGTATAGTGTGCCATCGCTAAAGGCGATGATGATTGTGATTGTGTTCCTGCGAATCGGGGAGTAGTGGATGATTGTTATAGCGTGCCATCGCTAAAGCCGATGATGATTGTGATTGTGTTCCTGCTACTCTGTGAGTAGTGGATGACTGGTATAGTGTGCCATCGCTAAAGACGATGATGATTGTGATTGTGTTCCCGCTACTCTGGGAGTAGTGGACGAGTGGTATAGTGTGCCATGCCAGAAGCGATGGTGATTTATGTTGTGTCCCTGGTACTTTAAAATGTAGTGGACGATTGAGATCGTAAGCACTGTATCAATAAAACTGAATGTCAATTCTTTTTGTTTTGTAACTTGTACAGTGACTAAGGTCTGTTATTATTCTTAGAAATCTGCGGTATCGCACCTTGTGATTCATTGTTAGTGCCCTTACTGAAACAATTTGGATTGAAGACAATGTGTTGAAGTTCGAGATCTCCTTTACTCGAATCCTCATGATAAGGTACAATGTAGGTCAGGCATGGCCGAGCATAACAGTGTCTACTTTTATGACTTTTCTCGTGCAGATAAGTCACTTGCGGATAAGTGACCAGCAGGATGGCCGTGTCGGAGCAAGGTGTCAGTTGGACAGATAAAATACGTTTACGGAAGTTGATTTGGTTAATTGTTAGTGAGGAAACGCCAGGTTTAGTACCTGGGTGAAATCCTAGATGGCGTGACTAACACGTAATAGTGTGTTAGTATTATTTTAAATTGGCAACACAGACGGTTGACAGCAAGCGAGCGGTTATGACGTAAAGTGTGAGGACGGACCGTTGAGGCACTTTGGAACGAAGCGGCGAACGGAGCGGTAGTCACGCCATTCGAGGGGATCACCGCGTTTTCTATCCATCTACATCGGGTTAATTAATGGTGTATTCGTTTGACTTTTGCTTAAAATCAATATAGGGGCGTATCAACTACCGTGTCGAGTTATTATTTCCACGTTTGCCTACTGCCACACAAAATGGAAGACGACCACAATTCTGATGAAAGGCTGAGGACCCGCCGTCATATAAACAGATCGTCTACCTCCAAGGTCATAACAACCTACTTATTTGTCATAAGGAAAACCGGCGAAATTTATTTCTACAGAGATTGTATGGACGGACAAGAAAAGGTAAAAATAACAGCTTACAGCAACCTGTTTAATTTTACGGTCTCATTTAATAAGATTAGTACGGCTTTTTTTGAATTTGGGTCATTTATACACAGCTGTGGGCCAAGGTCTCGTCCATGTTAATCAGCATGACTGGCGTGTTGGTCAAATGGTTACTGAACCTGACTGATACGCCAAAGGTTCGATTCCCACCCAGGACAAATCTATGTGCGATGAGCACGACTGAGTAAATAATTGTAAGAAACACATTAGAAGAGCCCAAAGTCCAGCAATGGACTGCAAAAAGGTAGATGTGGTTTATAATATGTTTGTAGTTTAGAATATATAACATAAGTGTTTTTATCAGTTACTAGATGAGTCCGCGGTTACACCCTCGCTATTTAAGGCTACGGCTCCGCTCCCGTGGCTCATAGCCTTAAGGCGAGGATTTCCCAAAAAACAGTGTTACTTAGCGTTTTATTTGTAAACTAGAGGACGCCAGCAGCTACGCCTGCAATTATTTTTTATTTTCCCGTTTTGGATGATCCCGTGGGAATTTCGGGAAATCTCTTCTTAGTGCACCCCTACGGTCCCTAAGGAACATACATGCCAAATTTCACCTACCTGCACCAAATAGTTTCAGCTGAGCGTGTCTGTCAGTCAGTCAGTAACGCAAGGATTTTATATATTAAGAAGATAACAGAGTTAAATCTCTGTTATTTACAAATTCGAAAAAATATATGTTATTCTACAGTATTAGATCTATATTTGTTGGCCATTGGAAACACGATTACTGACATTTTATACGATAGAAAATAATCGCGAATTTAGGTCTGTTTAAACTATTTTTAACAAGCTTTTATTAGGTCGTCGTGTATGTAACTTACTATGTAAGGGAATCTAAGCTAACTAATTTAACCATCTTCCAAGGGTCGTAGCGTAATGAAAATTGGCAGCTGTATGTAGTTCTGATGACAATACAATAATATGGTACTGTCAATCTGATCTGATGATGGAGCTGGAAGACAAGAACCGGAACTTCATGATGGAAAATCGTATCATAGCTGTTTTGGATTTCTTAGATAAGTCTTGTAATGAACTTTGGCTACAACTAGCTTTCAAGGTCTGTTGATAAAGCCGGAAGATAGGCACTGGCATTCCATGACGGAATATCGTATCATAGTCGTGTTTGCACTTGTGAGAAAGGTCATGTAATGGACTTTGGACACGATCAGGTTTCAAAGTTATGACAAACCATATATTATATATTGTAGACCACGCAGTGGTGTAGTTAGGGTTCGTACTTTTGAGACTGGACAGGCGTATGTGGCCCTGAGTGGAGTAAAATCACTTAGTGGTCTCCTGATTTAAGGCGCTGTCCTAAGCGACTGTTTTGGTAAATGAGGGGGTGAAGCAGGGGAGGTGAAGGGCGCGTAGCTCCGTCTTGTGCGGGGCGCCCCCCTTCATTCTCGTTGCGTGCGGCCGTATTCTGGCAACATCCGTATTCCAATATTTCAAAATCGCAAGCAAAACGTTTTAGCATATTGAATTGAGATACTGATATTAAAATTTAAATTACATAAATAAATCTGTTTGTACAATATAGGCATAGCGCAATTTCTATTCTCAGTAGCGCCATGAGCAAAACTGGTTTACATTAGACGTTATAGGTATAGTTGACGAAAGCAGGTATATACCTATGTGCCGTAAGATGATAAAAATAATTAAGTCAGTTCCATGAATGGAGAGGCCCTTATTATTTTTGTTTTGTTTTTGTATAAAAATTGTGAAGCGTTTCATAGAATACCTACATCTAATTCCATTCCTGCCAGTTTTTAAATCTGTTTTGCAATAAATTGGCTGTGACATACGGGCGGACAGACAGACAGACATGGCGAATCTATAAGGGTTCCGTTTTTACAATTTTTGGCTACGGTACCCTAAAAACCACAATACTGCCCTACTAAGCGCAAAAGCCGAATCTCAAGTAAAGCGAGTTACGAGATAATTGAAGTTTAGTAAAAGTTGATTTATTTTATTTCTTTATGGATGTTTTATTGTTATTATAGGTATAATTATTATGGTAAAGGTTTTGAAATACTTCGCCGTTTTTACGGGTTGTGAGTGATAAGGGGGGAAGGGGGGAGGTCTCGGAACCCCCCTCACCATTTTTACTTGCCGGAAATACTTGGTTTCCTCTGTAAAAAAATATCTCTAAACATCGGCGTGTATGGCACTGCCAACTTCCACATTCTTTACACTAGTTTAATAAACTAAGGCTGACGGAGCCCTGCTTCGCAGGGCTCCTATTTTCGGATTGAGGGTCAAAAGAGAACCTAACATAACCTATTTAGTTACTTATTACAGTCGCACCTAACCCTAGGCACTCGAAAGCAATGACGCATAAATTTGACATTAGCTGTATTGACAGCTAATGTCAAATTTGTGTGATCAATAATGATCATTCTAAGATGGCGGGTTTGCGTTTCGTTTCACGTTTTTCACATAAAACCTAAAAATGACATTTCTAAAACTGTACTTAAGTATAACAACTACGTTCCGTTTTGCATAATTGCCGAAGTATTTAGGAATTTTTGGAAATTGTTTAAAAATATTTAGACGCAACTCCGGCAGTCAAAATTATTTTTAGGGGATTAAAACTAACTCCCTTAAGCCCCCTACACCACCAATACCCTCAAATTCAGGTGACTCGTTTCGAAACCCTAGCCATTATTATTTGTATGGAAAATTATATTTTTTTTTGTATTTTCGCTTATCACTAGGGAGTTGAGTCAAATTTGTTAAAAAAATTTTTTGGCATTTCTTGGCTAGCTCTTGAACAAATCGTGTTAGGAATTACTGCAGTCAAATGTGTATAAGATGTTGCAGAACTGTTATCTTTAACTTCACTGTAATTACAATAAAGATAATTAGTTAGGTACTTTATTATTAAAAAAATACTATAACTTGTGTTATAGCAAACAGAGAAGTCACCTCCTTATAAATGATTGATTTTAGAAATTAAAAATATATTAGATGTACTGAGACATACCCTAATAGTTTATGAATAATCAAAGTTTTACCCGATGTACCTAAATACATAGGTTAATGTTCACAACACAATAATACAACATTCTTTACCGCTTGTGTGCGGACTGCGGAGCGCCATATTAGCGTTGCACGCTGTTTATTGTTCGCCGTGGCGGCATCTTAGTGCTCCAGGCACTCTGACAAGCTAATAAATTTGCAATATAGGTATAGGTCGGTTCACGAAAGATGACCACTGCGCAGAAATCATTTTTTTTGCGGCGCGGGTGAAATGCCAATGGCGTGGCTCCGTTCTTGACGCATTCCCTAAATGCGTCAAGAATGGAGCCACGCCATTGGTGCACGAATGTACATATGCGCGACGGCCGCCATTTCTGGTCAACTTTCGTGAACCGACCTATAAATAAAATGATTCGATTTTATGTTATTACTCTTCCAAATATTGAAAACTGTGGCAGCTATGTATTGTGAAAATAATTTATATCATTATATTATGCATAATCGATAATCTATAACATAGTCAGTCATACTCATAAAAGACTCTTATGAAAATAATTTATGTTACATATTCCATAATCACTTGGCCATGGATGAATTTTTATTTTATTACGACGCTTTCTTGTACAAATCCTTCGTAGAACTTTATTTCTCTAATTGTCCATATTTTATTCTTCTAATTATATATTATAAGCACAGAAACAATAACACATGAGACACAACAAGAATATAAACTTAGGTCCTAATTATATGTGCCCATAGTCACATGAAAAGCCTATTTGATTCAAAGTATTCAGTCTATAACATAAAACAAGAAATTACGAACTCAAATCGGCGTATTACAATAACAAACAGGTTTACGTAAAGTATCGTGCAGCGGAGACGCAAGCGACATGACCTATCTCTCACAGGGCTCATAGCCGAATGATGAGGTCTGGGCGGAGCATAAACGAGCAACTGACACTCAGTACACCGCTTATGCTAATAAGGTTTAAATTGCCGAAGCGTTTCATATTGATGGAATCTACCGAGCGTCAAAATCATAGACGTTTGACAGATTTTATTTAATTTTACAAAAAATACACATATAATATGAAAATAAATAGGGTAATTCTTTAGTTCATTAGGTTTCCTACAATATTATTAAATAAAATATGACAGCTTACGATCAAAATATTGCAAACAGTGAGACGAAAGATTATTTTTTGCCTCGTTTTTGTGATTTTTTTACCGTGATTCTATTTTACATACATGAAAAATTCTTTCAAAAGTCCTTTGTTCAGACTTTTGACTTTAAGCTCAATTTTTTGCTAGTTTGTAATATGTACGGTTATGGCAAGTTGCGCGACGAAAAATTAGGTGTTTCACGGCTTCTGAGGTATAACAGCGCCTTAAGAGCTAGATTGTTATAAGCTGACAGATGGCACCCGCAACCGGCGAGCATGTGTGAAAAGAGTAATGAATGTAAAGGAAGCGCGTGAGGTTTGTAAGGATAGAAGCAAGTGGCGTTCCGTTGTCTCTGCCTACCCCGACGGGAAAAAGGCGTGAGTATATGTATGTATGTATGTAGATAAAACACCATGTAATACAGACGCACAGGCGGAGACGGAGAGGATGCGGGCTCATTCGCCTACTTAAAATAAATGTATAAATAGTATCTTCTTGGGTTTACGCGAATGTTAGACATTGAAATTAAACTACAGTTTACGGATTTTATCGCGTTGTATTGGTTTCACTAAGTTATTACATTTGAAACTAAAGATCTAGAAACTATATTTTTAATTTATTACTAGCCGACGTTTCGAATTCTTTACAGAATTCATGTTCACGGCAGACTGAGGTGATATTTGTCTTTTTCTTGAATGTATAAGTTATCTCAAAGGACCCGAACATTTTTCAACTACTGGTGTTACTATTTACGCAGAATGAGTTCACAGTGTCCTTAGGTCTTCTGGTGACTTTGTCCTTCTTGGGTTTCATTAGCCTTATGACAGGGTCCCAAGCTGGAGGAGCATTCCAACCATCTTCCCTATTGAAATTAGGGTGTTTTTTAATTTCAATAGCCTCTCGTATCATCCTTGGAAGAAAACGATGTTCTTTTGCGAGTATCTGTGGTTCATCAAATCGCAGGTAGTGGTTGGGTCCTTGTTCCACATGTTCACACACAGCAGACTTTGTTGAGCGTTTATGTTTTATGTCAGCTATATGTTCTTTGAGTCGAATGCCTATGCTTCTCTTGGTTTGTCCAATGTATGAGAGCCCACATTCACAGTCAATTTTGTAGACACCGGCCTCTTGCAAGGGTAACTGACACTTGACAGATGATAATAATTGACTGATCTTCGTTGGCGGCTTGTAGAAAATTAAAAATATAGTTTCTAGATCTTTAGTTTTAAATGTAATAACTTAGTGAAACCAATACAACGCGATAAAATCCGTAAACTGTAGTTTAATTTAAATCTATAAATGTTAAAAATATTTCGTTATCAAAGACCAAAAAGTATAAAGTAAATTAATAGTTTTAAAAACACTAGAAAACACGCTTTTATAAATGCACGTAAAAACAAAAATTAAATTGTATTATTTTAATAGAACACACTGTTGTAAACATTTTTAACTATTACACCAAACTTCTAAGTCAATTCTCTGAGACAATATTTAGGTTTGAATGTATGTCTCAAAGTACCATAGAGCAGTTTTGTTTTGACAAAAGTGATAACTCAAATAGGTGTAAAGGTGGTCAACTATACGTTTTCAGCCTAACGTGAAATACGTGAGCCTTAAAATGCAGTGGACTCATTAAAAAAGATTTTTTTAACCTAATGGAAGGAAAGAGGAACCCACCACGCACCCTCGGATTGACTACCCCAACTATTGCAATAGAAAAAGGTTGACAATACCGAACTCCTCTAAAAGGATAAGGGATATAGGAATGGTATGGGTTCCAGGAAGATACCTGACTTGCAGTATCCCGCTGTATGCGCCGACTATTCTTCGACACGTCGTTGCCCATCGCTCCTGAGGATGCCTCGTGCAGAGGCAAAACACCAATCCGATGGTGCGTGGTGGGTTCCTCTTTCCTTCCATTAGGTTACAATGGAGTTCCGCCAAGTAACGCCTGATTCAATCAACTATAAGATTTTTTTAAATACTTACTCCTGACCAAATATAAAAATATCGTTTAAACCTTTAGTAGGAATGTCTATGACCGGCCAGGTCAGATGTCTTGTATACAGGCATGCCACCATAGTGGCGCTAATTCCTGTTCCCAACAAGTGGTTGAAGATATGTTGCGTCGCGACGTTCTCACTTTCCGCTGTTTCGGCCGGTTCTTGTAGAGAAAAGTCCAGGAGGAAACACCTGGATATCACAATAGTGACAGCAGCCGCAACCCTGTCCAAGAATCGGTGCTGCAAATGTTGGTGGGATGCCCCGCTTATGCGTCCCAGCGCCGTGAACTCATCACCATCTCAAGCCTTTTTCGACCATTTTGGTGTAGACCTCTACAACAACTTCCTTTCCGTTCTGTTTTTCGCAGTCTTCAATCGTCTAATTACTGTCCTCTATCTGTATGATATCATCTTTCCATCGCATTTGATTTAAAAATTACTTTCAAAGAATAATATTATAATTATTTAATTTCTGTTGTTTTGAGCCGACATGTCCTTTATCTATTTCAAGTTTAAGAGCATTTAAGGATATCCCACATCCAAAAATCCTAAGCGATAAATTATTTAAAAGCAAACATTTCCCTCATTTTCCTCCCGATCCCACGCGCACATTTGTGCCGCGAGACCAACGAGGCAGTCGTATAGGGTTTGATGTCGAGTTTTCCGTCTCTACGCAAAGATGGTATTTGCATCGTGTTATCCCTAAGTCGCCTCTTACGACACCCACGGGAAGATAGAGGGTGGTGACACTTGTATTCTATGCCGTCAACCTCAAAAATGAAAACATCGTGTGGAAATATCTGAGAGTTTGAACAGACTTATCTTAAGTATCAAGTGATAAGAGTTACAAATTAGTGCATTTATGGCTAAGTGTTATCGGATGGTTGAGTTCGGTATTAACAGTTATTGTGATTCATAAATAGTTGTTTCGTATCTAGGTGTTCTTTGTTTTAGGCTTAGCTACGAAACTTGAATGTTTGCAAGACCCCGCATGACAAAATGTATTCCTTGTTCAGGATTTGTCTGCAATAAAATGATAGTAATCTCTAGAAACTAACGCAAAAATCTTATAAAACCTCTTTATCGTCGAATCGGGATAAATTTGATCACAAGTAAGTCCTCGTAGGGCATTAATTAATACACATAACATAAACATATTATTAACCCAGACTTAAGCCAATTTGGCGCAATTAACAAGCGTATTAGTGCGTACTTAGAACGCGACTTTATCGAGAATTTTGATTTGATAATTCACATAATTATATCGCGCTTGTATTGTCGCTCTGATGGATTATGTTTATGTTTTACAATTGGTAGATTCGTAACTCCACTCAATATATCATTCACTAGGCTTTGCACTTGGCTCCGTCCATGGGTAGCTTTTTAGCTCATTTAGGAGGGTGGAGAGGAGGAATTTTCAAAAATCCTCTCTTACTTCTACCCGACCCTCTCTAAGGAACATACATGATCTACTTGTGCTATGTAGTTTCTGCTGTGCATTGTCTGTCATTCGGTCAGTAACGGAAGAGTTTTGTATATCATTAATTACTTAACTCCTTTCTTATCACCGTGTCCTTGTTACCAATGGTATAAAGATCCACTCAATTTCTCTCCACCGTCACAGAAGTCATCCATAATCGTTGAGTAACGCAATTAATTGGTTACAATTCGTTTACATATAGAGTAATTAGAGTAAGCCAAGCATCCGATTACAGCATAAATTAATAATGTTGAGAAAAATATTACGCTCAAAACATCCTTATTTTGTTCAATATTAAATATCTCTTGCTTTTACATTTCTAATTGGTGCTACTATTAGATGAGCAAAGCAAAAGCAAAGTAGATACTTTGACTCTTTCACTCATTCGACGAAATGTGATATTATACGAAACTGCTGCACAATGTACATCGTAATTCATTCAGAGGTACCTAGTAATTTCATACGAAAATATATTTCCAAAAAAATATCTCGCGGTCCAGTTAGGTGGATGACGCAGGTGAACCTTTTACCTCCCTTCTTATTAAAATGGTACCGCATATAGGCTGCTGTTACAAAACATATATTTACCCAATAGAAACGGTAAATATCATGCCTCAATTGACTCATATCAATCTCACATCATAGCAAGAAAATATAGTTACAGAAAATATAATTAAATTTACTACTGAGTACAGCTAATTTCAAATTCCTAAACGTTACAAGTAGCTTGTAACGTTTAGGAATTTGAAATTAGCTGTACTCAGTAGTAAATTTAATTATATTTTCTGTAACTATATTTTCTTGCTATGATCAGAGATTATTTCATCAGTGAGTTAATTAAGGCTTCATAGTCACATTGCGAATGATGAATCAAAGGCAAAATTTAGCTCCTTAACACGCATGGCATTGCCCTGCAATGTGCAATCAGTCGGGATCATACGACTGATTGTACAAAGCGAGTGATTTAAATCTGACATTCAGAGAACATTCTGTTTGGGTCAATGAACTCTCCATTCATGTACGATTACATAGCTTATTATTGGTTTTACAGAATGGATTTTTACACGACTCCCTGATTCTGAAGAAGGCAACTTTTTTGTTTTGCAAGTGGGTAGTATGTTAAATCCTTAAGGTTAAGATATGATACGTTATTATTTTACTTAATATTTTTTCCTTGCATTATTTCGTTTGAGGTTAGTTTCAAGATAATAATAATAACTACCATGTCTATCTTTGAAGTATCCGATATTTCAGCACTTTTGGAAGTACGATATTATATTCGTTATTTGATTTTCTGGCTTTGCTCTTCTTTTCCATCAGTGGAGTTGGATATTGTCTACCTACTTTTTCTGTTGCAATAGTTAAGGTGGTCAATCTGAGGGTGCGTGGCGGGTTTTTCTTTTTTTCCATTAGTATACAACGGAGTTCTTCTTTATGTCTACAAGACGTAACGCCTGATTTAATATACTTTGAGACATTGTGTATTTTTAACCTATGAACCCACGGGGAGCGCTTCAGAACCAGCCTTTGTAATATTGAAATGTGAAACGCTAGTAGGCCGCTGTACTCTTTCCCCGTAAGACAATTCCCATACCCATTGTACACAATAAAGATCTATTGTTATGTTGGACAGGGATAGGGTTAAATAAAGCTGTGCCATTTAAAATTCCTCTGAGTGTTGTAATATGTTATACTTGCAGTCAGTACACAAAAACCAGCAGGCACTTTTAAATGGAAGCGGGAGACAACAAAATAATATACACCTAATGAATTTTTATGTATACCAACTACATACACACACGGAGGTAGGTGCTGAAGAAGTAGGTGCACTTCTCACTCCGAAGCAAATATTTTGTGTATATTTTCTGAAAATACTTGCTTTTCTAAGTTAAAGGCTAGAAATTTTCGTTATGCTAACTGAACTGGGCGCGTACTGGACCATCGTTCACTTTTCCGTAGATAAAACGCAGTAACGAGGTCTCTTAGCTAAATTACCCTAAGGCACTTTAAAGAAATCCTGTGGCACGACCTCGAAACAAAAGTGTGAAAATAGACTAGCTGCCGTTTTTGACGATACTAGTGCTATTTCTGTAATTTTAAGAGCATTTTTAAAGTATGTTCTTTCTTCGCCTTTAAAGGAACAAATGTGTAGTTAAGGATACAAATAGAACTTACATAAGTAGTATAGGCCTGATATTATGAAAGATTTTTAATTAGGGTCTTGATCCCGCCATTTTGACACAATAAGGAATCTTCTTTACGGTGGTTGAAGATCGTCATAAGATTTCGTAGCCAAACCGACTACAAGTACACGAACTACCGAATCGTGCCATACTTACCCCTTCCGGAAAATAGTTTTGAAGATCTTCATAAACCTATAAAATTCTTTTGTTGTATGTCATTGAAGTCCTCCTACGCGAAGTGAGAGGTTTTGAATAGCATTACATTATGTATTTGGGCGTGTGTGAACCACAATTAAAATCGCTAGGTGCCGCTGCTATCACTGACGATAAGGAAAATAGGTATATAAAAATCTCGTTCCCCGAACTCTTTCCTCTGAAAGTATTACGATATTTTTTACTGCTTTACAAATTATACATTGACATTGAATAATCAAAACAAATTTGATTTAAACTTATGAAGGATTTTTTTTTGTTATTTACAATATTAGAAGGAAAATGTTATCTCAAACAAATCATCTTTTTAATTAAGTAATATAGAAAAGTAGCCTTATTACTTAAATGTAAACAAAACAGTTTTCTGAATGACTGTTCATCATAAATTAGATTTAGCAGTAGATAATCTATGAAGGCTGTAGAATTTACCTACTTCTCAGATTATTTAAGATTAATTTTTCTTTTCAGACGGAGCGTGTGAACCTTCAGGTGCCAGTATCGGGGACTTCTTTTCGTGTTTTAATGTGAGTACCTACATGTTTTAAAATTTTAGTTTAAATTCACTTTGGTATAATTTATATATTATAAGGTATATAAAATAGAAGGCAGCGATAGCCGAGTGGATATACCAATAGACTGCCATGGAGAGGGTATCGGGTTCGAATCCACGGCACGCACCAATGACTTTTCGGAGTTATGTGCGTATTGAATTGTTAATTATCGCTTGTCCCGTGCCTCGGAGAGCACGTTAAGCCGTCGGTCCCGGTTGTCATGAAGATCTTTGACAGTCGTTACAGGGCGTCAGTACCTTCTAAATAAACTGACACTAGTCTAAACCATGGAATATCGCTATCCCTTCGGGTTGCGGAGGTCAGACAGGCAGTCGCTCCGTGGAAAAGCTAATATTCAGCCAAATCCGGTTAGACTAGAAAGCGGACCCCAGATTGAAACTGGGATAACGCTAAGAGGATGATAAGGTATATAAAATCTTAATATATAAAATCCTTGCGTTACTGACTGACTGACAGACACGCTACAGCCGAAACTACTGGTCACAAGAAGATAAAATTTAGCATGTATGTTCCTTGAAGAGTGTAGGGTAGCACTAAGAGAGGATTTTTGGAAATTCCACCCCTAAGGGGGTTAAACTGCGGGTCAAAGTTTGTATGAAACTTTTTATTCCTTCAAGGGATTGACTCAAAACTTTGTACATTAGTTCCTCAAACGACGATAGTAAACACAAGGAATTATTTTTTTGGAAATTCCTCCCCTAAGGGGGTAAAATGGGGGTTCAAAGTTTGTATGTATCTTTTTATCTCTCTAATGGATTGACTTCAAACTTTGTATATTGGTTCCTTAAACGACGATAGTGAACATTAAGAATTTGTTTTTAAAAAATTTCGATCCTCAGGGGGTAAGATAGGCGGTCAAAGTGTGTATGAAACTTATTATTCCTTCAGTGGATTGACTTCAAACTTGGTATATTAGTTCCTCAAATCACGATAGTGAACACTAAGAATTTGTTTTTGAAAATTCCTACCCTCAGGGGGTAAGATAGGGGTTCAAAGTGTGTATTAAACTAAACTTATTTTTCCATCAGTGGATTGACTTCAATCTTTCTTTATTGATTTTTCTAATGACCTTAGTAAACGTTAAGAAAATCTTTTTGGAATTTCTTTCATTTCACCACGACGCAACGATGGTGCGCCGCCATTTGGTTGTGGGAGAAAGGGCCCGCGGCAACGCAACACCGACACGCCTCTCCTCCCGCGACCGCGCCCGACTGCGAGACACAGAAGAACTGTCCCTCGCACCTTTGGATGCTTGCTGCGCAGGCCTCCGTCGAGCCCACGCGGAGCGTCCACTCCCGGGATCTCGCTTAGCTTCACCGTGGGTGACCCAATCACGTTTACTAAACTCCCCCACCACGACAAGGTGGAGATCCCACAGGGGGGAGTTATCTGCTTTGTCCAACTGCTGACCAAGGCTTCTCTCATTTCTTTAACCTAAAATACTGAAGTGGTTTTTGAACTTGGATAATTTATTTTATTTTTTTTACAATGTCGCTAAGCTATACAAATGTAAACTGTGACGGAATCCTTGACTCATTTAATTTTAACTAGCTTTTGCAAGCAGCTACGCCTAAATGCAATTTTTATAGTTTGTTCGAGAGTTTTCATGAACTATTAGTAAAATACACATATAATCGATTCAGCCATTTTAAAGATTACCCTGAATAAATAGACAAACAGAAAAACTATCTAAATAAAGCATTGGGGTACTGGAAACGGGTTAGCAACAATATGCAATGCGGTTATTTTGAGATTACAGACAGTTAGTTTTTTTTTTTTTATATTCTCACACCTGTATTCCTGAAGGGGTAGGCAGAGGTGTAATATTACACCCACATTTCGCCATGTTGCATATTAGGTCCCACGTAATAGGGGGCGAGCCTATTGCCGTTACCACATTGGCAAGCTCCGTGCTGCTTCTGAGAATTGGCAAAAACTCAGTAATACTTTTGCCCGACCCGGGAATCAAACTCAAGACCTCCCGTTTAGCAGACGCATAGGCTATCCACTGTACCACGGAGGCAGTCAAATATTATTTATTTGTATAATCTGTCTGTGTATAAAATCCTTGCGTCACTGATTGACTGACAGACATGCTACAGCCGGAACAACTGAGCGCAAGTAGATGAAATTTAGCATGTATGTTCCTTGAGGTGTGTAGAGGCACACTAAGAGAGGATTTTTGGAGATTCCGCCCTTAAAGGGGTTAAACTGGTTGTCAGAAATTGTATTCAACTTTTTATTCCCTCAATGGATTAACTTCAAACTTTGTATACCTATTGGTTCCTCAAATGAAGTTAGTGAACTGAACACTAAGGAAGTCTTTTTGGAAATTCATACCTAAGTGGATAAAAAGGGGAGTCATAATTTGCATAGAACCTTTTATACTTTCAAGGGCTTAACTTCATACTTTGTTTATTGGATCATGTAGTTAGCATGTATGTTCCTTGAGGAGGGTGTTTGTACAAAATATTTTATCTAATCGTAATTTACGCGTGCGAAGCAGCGGGCAAAAGCTAGTCTTAATATATAAAATCCTTGCGTTACTGACTGACTGACAGACACGCTACAGCCAAAGCTGACATTTGGCATGTATGTTCCTTGGGGACCGTAGGGGTGCACTAAGAAGGGATTTCCCGAAATTCCCACGGGATCAGTCAAAACGTGTAAATTTAAAAAATATTGCAGACGTAGCTGCTGGCGTCCTCTAGTCAATTATAAAATGTTTTATTTTTATGAAAAATGGTCATTAGTGGTATAGTTGCAAAACTTCTGAAAAATTCTGAATAATTCCGGAATACTTTTAGGAAAGTTTCTTTAAATCAGAATTATTCAAAATGAATTTAATGAAGATTTTTATTTTTTGTGCTGAAAGTCGTATTTTCCATCGATCGTCGATCGCCGCCGCCCCCTCTGTGCGCCGTCCGGTGCAGCCGCGCGTACAGGCGATGGCTGTGCGGGGTGCGGTAAGAGGGGAGATGCTCCCCGGAGAAGTTTTCCCCCGCGCGAGAAAGATTCGTACCCCGCAATCGAATGTTTCCGCCAAATATTTCGCCCGAATAATTCAATGGGAATAAACGTGTTTGTTTGTGGTGGGTTTTTATTATTAATGGGATTGAATATTTTAATATTATGTTGATGTTTTTATAGGTAGATAATTATGTTAGCCTGCGATTAACAGGATTTTTATACTTTTGTTTTTAGGTAGGTACCTACTTATTTCGAAATCGAATGCTATTTTTGTAAATGTTAGTTGTGGAATAAAAAACCAGGCCTATCATATTTGATTTGTTTTTTGAAAAAGGGTTACCTAGGTTCTTGGTTGGTTTGTATGTAGCTCTGTACGCATGGCGAGAATTTGCGACTCGCATGGGTAAAAAACAAATAAAGGCAAACCTTGCAAGCCAACAAAGATAATATAATTTACAACTTCCAAGCGCGAAATAGTAAGGTCGATTTTCCTGGTATTTTTGTTGACAGTTGAAATATTCCCAAAGTTTCGGAATATTTCGGAATACTTCCGAAGTATTCGACGGGAATGATTCGGAATTTTTCCCGCCAGCATCTATAATTAGTGGGTACAATTTTTGTATTGTGTAGTGTAATTGTGTGTAGAATATTAATAATCAAACTCGTATGTTTGCTTTTGATGAGTAACGTAATGAGATTTACAATGAAAATCTCTCGCCTTAAAACCGGCAATAAGTCCATTTCGACATAATCTTTACGCGTGCAAATACCTAGTCTACACGTTAAAAGATATAACGATTGATACGATTTTTTATATGTAGAAGTAGGTAAATTATTAAGACTTTCGAAATGATTTAATTTAAATTTATGTCTATAACAAACATTATTAACACGTCCATATTGCCTAGTAAGGGTATTTATATTATAGGTAGAAGAAAATTACGCAAAATTTTGCAATCATGGTTTGCGAGCTATTTTTAGCTACCATGGATAACCCATGAGCAAAAATTATGTCGTATTTGCAGCATATTTTAATAGTCCTAACAAAAAAATCTAGTTATAAGTTTAAACCATAAAAAATAACATTTCCAGAAAAATAACCCCTTGAAAATGAACTTACGTTCACCAAAGCGGAGAGCATTCTATAGTAAATTCTTCTCCCGTTAACTTTTATAAGTCTTCATTGCTTTCGTATCATTCCGACGTTTGTTTTCGTGTTTGATTGTACGAAGACAGGTAAACTTTTTCGGTCGTTGAAAACTGGTCTCAACGTGTTCATTGTACGAATAAGTACTTATCTTGTTACGTATTTATGTTTTTTAAGAGTTTTCAATGTCCTTCAAAAAGTCGAAAGAATGCATAAACAATGTTTTTTGTGTTGTCTTTACTTTTTGATCTGAAGATTAATTCTCGTATTTTATATGACATTGAAACTATGACATAACATAACATTATATGTATAGAAATAAAACTTACAAATATGATACACATGATTTTCTTACGTTTTACACATATTTTTGGTACACTTTGGCTCGCATAATGAGCAAATCGAAAACTCATTCGATGTGCACTTCTTGCAAACTGTTTTTTTACAAGCTTGGCATTTGACACGAGATTTTTTACAGTCACAAAGAGACTTTACCTGCCAACTAGTATGTTTCTCTTGACGTCCAGGTATTTAATTTTCATTTGGTATATTGATAATATTATGAGTATTATACGTTTTCATGCAATTAGCATATGGCTCAGTTAGTTTTTCATCTAACTGTAACATAAGGTCACAAAACAATATCTAAGAATTTATTTCTGAAAAGTCTATTATATTGCCCATGATGCCTACTACGCCTATCTAGGCGTAGTAGGCATCACGGGATTTGACAGAATACCTACGAGCCATTTGATCCACAACATTTACCCCATACTATAAACTATGGTAAAATTATGCTTCACCAGGTTTCTTCTTGTACGAGTTTCTATTTGAATACCCGGGTGGATAGTACTAAGAAGAACATTTTTATTGTGTTTTCTTTGATATACTGTCAAAGTGATATTGTATTTTAGTACCACCGACTGTACAAACTACTGTACTCTTCTTTTGCTTATTTGACGCAAGCAGGTAATTGCAGACAAACTTTATTTATTGTATGTACCAACAATACTTGTTCCGTTTAATTTTAGATTTTCAGCAAGGATAGAGGTGTGAAAACGCTACTTACAAGTAATATTTCTTCCTTTCTTTAGACCATACCTAAATGGCCATATGCTGCATCATGTTTTTAGTTTCCAACGGCACACATCCCCATTCCTACACCTATATCCTATACCTCTACTTTTGGCAGCCCACGGTTATCCTACCAGAGATACTGCTTGTCTCAACCATATCATGCTAAAATCGGATAAAATCTCACACCTTCGTGCTGGAACCTCTGATAACCGGTCACGCGCCTATATTATTCTGCTCGGAAATAAATCTACCTCCGAAAAATACAAAGCACACAAATTGACCATGCAGCCGTTGTAAATTTGCTGTCTGAAGCTGATTTTAGCTCAGTTACAAATACAACTGATGCGAACGATGCTGCAACTGAATTGGTTACGACCATCTCAAAAGCTGTCATTTCTCAGACTTAAATATTAAGAATCCCCAATCGTAAAAGATACATCAAACCTTGGGTTACGCTTGGCCTTTTGAGGTGCATCAAACACCGTGACAGGCTTCACAAAAAAGCAAATTCTGAGGTGTTGATTGATATACACTAGATATCGCAACTTTTCAAATATTTTTTTTTAAAAAGACTTAAATTAGAGCATGAGAAATCTGAAATTCACAATAATAATCATAACAAGAAAGCAATGTGGAAAGCAGTGAAAAAAATAACAAACTCAAACAGACCTTCCGTACCACCTTTAGAACTTCTATCAACAAATCTCAATTATTCATTACTTTCTCTCATAGGGAGCACACGCAGCCTGACCTGAACTTTGATCTGTCTATACACTCAAGTCGCTTACTCACATCCTCATGTTCGTGTCCTAAACTCGTAAGAACTAAAGAAATAAAATACTTGGGTGTCATTATGGACAGTACTGTCACTTGGCATAGTCACATAATTAATCTAGCGAGTCGTATAAGGAAATTTATGCCAATATTTAAAAATTAGGCCGTTGTACAGACAGCAGGATCATAAAAACTGTTTATTACGCCCTGGCACAGTCTGTGCTGCAGTATTGTGTGAAATCTTGGGGAGACGCCGATACCACGTCGTTGCTTCGATTGGAGCGTGCTCAAAGGGCAATCTTTAAAGTGATGACACAGAATCCGCGTAGATATCCAAATAAGACACTCTATAGTGAATGTAAGGTGATGATAGTGAGATCAATAAAGATTTTTTCAATTTCAATTTTCAACCCTCGCACTGCTTCGCCGCGTATACGTAGCGCATAAGTACTACATTGGCCAATCAACGACATTTTTAGATTAACTTAGAAGAAATATAAAGTCAAACTCTGATATCCATGACCGGGTCAAAATTGGCACAATCGCGCACAATAGAGGTCAAATTGGGATAAACAATATTTATATTGCATTTACCTACGTCTCGTCTCGCATAAATAATTATCATTATATTTTATGAAAAGTTAAAACGTTACGATTATACGCACAATAAAATATTAGTTACACCAGAATGAAAATCGAAATGGGTCAAATTTAGAACGCCCGGACTTCTAGTGTTAAAATTAATGGTTGTTTTTAGTCTACAAGATTGCATTTGATTTGAAGCCAAGACTTATGATGGATTTCAATTGCGTCAAATTTGGAGCGGTTTCGGTGTCCTGCTGTGAACTAGAGAAAAATAATGAATAGCGTAAAAATGCATATCACAGTTTTATGAAATGTGGATGGATTTAAAATAGTCGTTCTTTCTTCTTGTCGGTGGATTTAATAACGTTTTTTTTTTCAAATTTATTCTATGGTTCATGATATCAATAAAAGGATAATTATAGTTGTTCACCCAATTAATCGCCATAATCTTAAGCGGGATCACCACAGTTTGGTAATTAATATTATCTAAGTATGCACGAAGAAGATAGAGAGACAGTCGACAAGCCGTTTGTCCTGCGCAACCCAAATGAGGGGCAACAATGCATGGCTTAGACTAGTATTGTGAATACCTCAAACATATATTACGTTTCTATCGTACGGTGCATTATAACCACTTCTTTATTAACTCAATGACAAGTTACCTAAAAAGTTCGATGAAGAAAGGCTTTGAATTCTTATCTAATTAGATAAGTACTAACAAAAACATTACACTGTGATAAAACACTATCACCGTAAATAGGTAATACCGTCTGACGAATCATTTTTGTATATTGTAACATTCAAGATGCAGGTTGTAGGGTAAAATCATATTCTTATTAAATTTATTAAACTTTTCCTCACCTAATTCCTATCTACCCTCAACCTTCGCTTGATCGCACGTCAAACGTGCAAAATGGGCACCTCGCCCCTGTTCCGCGCCGACCTCCGAACGTGAAAGACATTATCCTCCTACGGTCGATGCCTACACATCCCGTACCGGACGGTATCATCTCGCGAGTGCTCGGTGTGATTGGCAACCACCAGAAAATCAACCTATGGTGGACAAGGGAGACGAGAGGAAACAAACTCCAGCGACAAGCAAGGTACCTATCTCAGCTTTCCTCTTATTTTCCCCACCATATTAACTGGTACTTCGAGTCCGGATCCATATATCCTATCGTTCTCAACATCATCAAACATCATTTTCCATGGTTTTATTCCATATCGTATTATATATAAATTTTTCACCTTGAAAAATTTCTACCCTCGTTTAGAAATTGTAATCGTACTTTTCGATCACGTTTTTTCTGAAGTTGTATTGAATTCCGATATAATCTGTTACATTTTCTCAATATTAGCACAGATTTACAAATAATACTACGCATTTTAGTAACTTTTTTATCTGTGTCTCTGTGACAGTTCTTACTTGACTGATTGAACGCTTATTTACTTTTGAGGTTTATTTTCGTACATATAATCTTCAATATGAGCAAAACAAACCAGTATATTGTAAAATTTAACACAATTCATAAAAACATCAGTAAATTGTATGAAATCGGTACGAGTCTATCCCTAAAGGGTGAGGACCAAGCCTTAACTAAGCAGTTTTTAGTTCGTTTTAGGGATATCGAAAAGTATCGCGAACAAATGGATGAACTGTATTCTATTCTTATGTCTGAGTCTACAAACCTTGACGAAAAGAGACGTCAAGAGCTAGACCGTGGTTATGACGAGTTCCAGGAGCAGTTTTACTCTATTCAAGTCATACACTCATCCATAGATTCACAACAATTTACATCATCTAACTCTAACAACAATTCCAATAGTGTTCACAAGTCTAGTGAAATTCGCCTTCCCAAGCTGTCACTCAATAAGTTTAATGGAATTCATGTGGAGTGGCCAAACTTCATTTCAATGTTTAATAGTTTAATTCACAACAATGATCAGCTTAGTGATGTGGAAAAAATGCATTATTTACTTAGTGTACTTGATAGGGAACCCCTATCATTAGTGAAACATTTAAGTTTAACACCTGAAAACTATACAATAGCATATACCTTACTAACTGATCGATATGAAAACAAAAGAGTTATTGCAGATAAATATATAGAAACAATTTTAAGTCTGCCAAATATTTCTCAAACAAATATGAAAACTTTAAACCGATTTGTTTCCACTATCAAGGAAAGCACTCAAGCCCTCAAAGGGTTGAAGTTTGATGTAGATTCTTGGTGTTTTTTGTTACTTCACATAATTCTTAAGAAATTACCTATAGAACTACGCACTAAATTTGAATCAAAAATAGATAATACTAAAATTCCAACATTTAAGGAGTTACTTGGGTTCTTGGAAAATCAGCTGCGAATTCTAGAAAACATTTCTAATTCCACAATTACTAAATCAACACCCAGTAACTCATTCAATGTTGTCGAATCAAATGTGAACACATTAAGTTGTCCATGTTGTAGTCAAAATCATTCTTTATATAAATGTAATAAATTTGAGTCCATGATGCCTTCTGAACGGAAGGCTTTTGTTATACAGAGCAAATTATGCTTAAATTGTCTGCGTAAGCATCATGTGTCTAAGTGTTTATCCCATAGTGTTTGCCAATTATGCAAAGGTCGCCATCATACTAAATTACATTTAGGTGATAGAACAAATACTTCGCCTACACCTCACTCACAGAGTGATAGCAACACTTTAGCTCATACTGCTCAAGCTCAAGTTTTATATAGTGAAGATGGTGTTTCAACTATGGTGTTAGGTACCGCAATCATTTATGTGCAGGATATAAATGGACATTACCATTTAGCCCGGGCGCTTATTGATTGTGGATCACAAGTGTCTATCATCACTGAGGATCTGGCACAGCGTCTGCAGTTACCTCGCAGCCAGTCTAACCCTATAATTGGCTTGGGTGGTGTAGTTAACCAACATACTAGGGGGCGAGTAAAATGCAACATTAAATCTGTTTGTCAGGCCGATAAATCCTTTTATGAACAGTTCATTATTATGAAGCGCATAACTGAAGTTCTACCTTCCATGAATGTTAATAAGTCTGTTCAACAGAAATGTAGGCATTTAGTTTTAGCGGATAAACATTTTGATACCCCGGGTCATATTGACTTGCTTCTGGGTGTTGGTATTTATGACATAATTTTTGATGGGTTGCGGTTCAGCCTAGGTGAAGACATGCCTACTGCCTACTCATCAATGTTTGGATGGATCATCATGGGCAAAGCTCCTGCAGCATTGAGTCACATTGCCACCAATGTCTCAATGGCCTGCACTGTAGATTTGAATCTTGCTATGAGTCGGTTCTGGGAAAGCGAAGAGCTTCCTAAGCGGCCCATACAGGATCCTGAAAACATTCAATGTGAAAAACATTTTGTGGAGACACATGCTAGGGATGAGACAGGTCGCTTTATTGTATCCATGCCGTTCAAGGTACACCCCAAGGCATTAGGTGACACGCATGTCACAGCCTTGAAGCGGTTCCATAATCTTGAGCGCAGACTTCTCAAGGATGACAGGTTGCGAGAGCTGTATGTCGAGTTCATGCGAGACTACCATGCAGCTGGACATATGCGCGAAGTCACCTCCCCTGTATCCTCTGAGCGTTACTACATTCCCCATCATGGAGTTCTCAAGGAACACAGCAGTACTACCAAGTTGCGCGTTGTTTTCGACGCCTCTTCGGCTAGTTCCTCTGGTGTGTCTCTAAACCAAATACTTATGTCTGGCCCTAAGCTACAGAAAAACATAGAGGATATTATTTTACGCTTCAGGGTTCACCACATAGTGTTCACTGCTGATATACGACAGATGTATAGGCAGGTCAAAATGGCTGATGAAGACTGTAAGCTGCAAACCATCTTCTGGCGTGAATCCCCTGATCATCAGCTTAAGCAGTACGAGTTGACCACCGTCACTTATGGTGTCTCCAGCTCGGCTTATCAGGCTATTCGTGTAATTCATGAACTTGCTAACTTAAATTCGGACAAGTATCCTCAAGCTGCTCAAGTGCTCCTGGAAGGGACCTTCGTCGATGATATCGTGACGGGATCTTCCTCGCTAGGTTCTGCGCGGCAGCTCCAGCGGGAGATAGTTGCTATCCTTGAGCAAGGAGGTTTCACGCTCCGCAAGTGGTCCAGTAATTCCCAGGAATTGTTGTCACTACTTCCTGCTGACCACTGCGAGTCTCCTTATCGTTTCGATGGCGAGGATAACATATTTAAAATTCTTGGCATCGAGTGGAACTCAAAAAATGATTGCTTCATCTACCATGTTTCAGAGATGAACAACACCATGACTAAGCGTGGTGTGCTCTCCAACATCGCCAGACTGTACGACCCATGTGGTTTCTTAACGCCAACAATATTTAAGGCTAAACTTTTTATGCAAACGCTTTGGTGCCTTGATTCCGGCTGGGATGATCCACTTCCCTCAGATTTTCTCGAATCCTGGAAAACATTTCTGGCCGATTTTCACAACCTAAATAAGGTTTCACTTCAGCGATGCATTCTGCCTGATCAACCGGTTGCGATTCAAATCCACGGTTTCAGCGATGCATCCGAGCGTGGGTATGCATCATGTGTGTACCTCCGCGCTGAGAGCTTCGATGGCAGCGTTTGGCTTCGCATTCTCGGCGCCAAATCACGCGTAGCTCCTTTGAAGCAGAAGCTAACAATACCCAAGCTGGAACTCAACGGCGCTCTCTTGCTAGCTCATCTGATCGAGCACATAGTTTTAAATTTACGAGATAAAATTCCTATTCAATCCATTCACGCCTGGACGGATTCTACCATTGTTTTATCATGGTTAAAGATGTCACCACACAGATTACAAACATTTGAAGGTAATAGAGTGTCACAAGTCCAAGCCTTGTGTCCAAACATTGTCTGGAAGCATGTTCCATCGACAATGAATCCAGCTGATTCTGCTAGCCGTGGCCTGACACCATCTGAATTGGTAGAACATCCTCTATGGTGGTCCCCACCTTGGCTTGCAGAAAATCCTGTGACATGGCCTGGGGACTTGCCTTCAGTATGCGAGGTGGATTTGCCTGGAGTCAAATCAACTTCCCTTGCTTCCACTGCTGCTCGAGTTCTGCCTTCTTCATTACTTCTGGACAATTTTAGCTCGCTTACCAAGCTACAGGCTGTTGTAGGTTGGTGCAAGCGATTCCTGTTTAACAGTTGCAATGCCATTCAGCGGCGCTCCGGACCTCTATCGGTTTCAGAATTAAACGATAGCTGGAGTTGTATAATCAAGTTGGTCCAGTCCGCAACGCTGTTCGAAGAAATGGAATCACTGCGCAGTGGAAGGGGGTTAAAGGGAGCCTTGATGCGACTAAATCCGTTCATCGGTGACGAAGGGATTCTGCGAGTTGGCGGTAGAATCAGTAAATCCGAGCTGAATTTTGCTGCTAAGCACCCTGTAATATTACCGAAAAATCATCATGTAACAAATCGCATTATTGAACACTACCACAAATTATATCTTCATCCTGGCTTGGCCACCCTGCAGGCCCTACTCCAGCGCAAGTTCTGGATCATATCGGCTCGGCGAGTGATTAAGCAGGTGATATTTCGCTGTCAACGTTGCTATCGATTGCGTCCCAGGTCTACCGAGCCATTCATGGGGGACCTGCCGTCCAGTCGAATCACCTCAGCTCGACCCTTTCAACGCGTTGGAGTGGATTTTGCCGGTCCCTTTTGGCTAAAGGTTTCTAAGATTCGAAACGCCAAGGCAATGCGATGTTACCTTTGCATTTATATTTGTTTCACTACAAAATGTGTTCATTTGGAGATCGTATCTGAGCTTTCCACCGAAGCTTTCATCGCTTGCTTGGATCGGTTCATCTCCCGCCGAGGTCTTCCCTCAGATATTTACAGCGACTGCGGCACGAATTTTGTAGGTGCCCGTAGCCACTTAAAGGAAATTTATAAATTAATATCGAGTTCATCGGACGATATTCATAATTCTTTATCTAACAAACAGATTGCTTGGCATCTGAACCCGCCTGCAAGTCCCCATATGGGCGGCTTGTGGGAAAGCGCTGTCAGGTCCGCCAAATTAATTCTCAACCGCGTCCTAGGCGACCGCTCTTTATTTTTCGAGGAATTGGCAACAATTTTCACTAAGGTAGAAGCTGTCTTAAATTCTAGACCACTGTGCCCTCTTTCAAGCGACCCCAGCGATTTAGAAGTCCTAACTCCTGGTCATTTTATCATAGGACAACCGCTGTTGGCGTTGCCGGAACGGAACGTAGAGGATAGCTTCATTAGCCCGCTGAAGCGCTGGCAGCTGCTCCGACAAATCATCCAACATTTTTGGAGACGTTGGCACTCCGAATACTTGCACACTTTATCTCAACGCCATAAATGGTTAGTAAAAACCGCGAATATTCATGTCGGTGATTTGGTCCTCATTAAGGACAGCTCTCCACCGCTTCAGTGGCGTAAGGCTCGCGTTACTCGTCTCTGTCCCGGCAAGGACAACATCGTTAGGGTAGTGGAATTGAGAACAGCAACTGGAACTATGCTCAGGCCAGTTGTCAAACTTTGTCCTTTGATACCTAGGACGAACTAAAAACCTTTACTTCAACTTTAAAAAAAAAATTCAATTATGTATTATTTATCATTAAAATCAACATATTTTTATAGATTAATTGAAAATCAGTGTGTCTATCACCATTTAGAAAATCAGCGTGTTAATCACCACTTAGTAAATAAGCATTCAATTTAGTACTTATAGCAAATTTTACTATTTCTTTTTTTACCCATCTTAAAGAGCTGACTCGCTCTTTGGGGGGCGGTATGACGAATCATTTTTGTATATTGTAACATTCAAGATGCAGGTTGTAGGGTAAAATCATATTCTTATTAAATTTATTAAACTTTTCCTCACCTAATTCCTATCTACCCTCAACCTTCGCTTGATCGCACGTCAAACGTGCAAAATGGGCACCTCGCCCCTGTTCCGCGCCGACCTCCGAACGTGAAAGACATTATCCTCCTACGGTCGATGCCTACACATCCCGTACCGGACGGTATCATCTCGCGAGTGCTCGGTGTGATTGGCAACCACCAGAAAATCAACCTATGGTGGACAAGGGAGACGAGAGGAAACAAACTCCAGCGACAAGCAAGGTACCTATCTCAGCTCTCCTCTTATTTTCCCCACCACCGTCACTCCACGACAACGACCGTTGCTAGCCGGTAGAAGCGCAGGAGAATAAGACAGGTATTTATGCCTTTAAATAAGTCGTTTATCGCGACTAAGATCCGATAAATAATATTTTATGATGTACACAAATCACGAAAGTTTAAAGTCGATTATTATTACCGTACATACCCTAAGTTCATGTCAGTGCAATTACACCCACTATGACGTAATTGAAAAGCGTTGGAACAGCGCGGTGCAATATATTTGATCAATTACTTGCGCGTATAATTTGACAGTGACAGTCACTACTGATGAACACGAAAACCGTATTACGCGGCGAGTTTGTCACTGATATTAATTTTGGTGATATATAAGGCTGAATACACAGTCACAAACGGTTGCTATATGTACCGTATGATTATAGACTGCAAGCATGGGACTACAGGTATGACGTAGGAGCTTAAGCGGGGTTTCGCCATTTACCACTAAGACAATATTTTGTTTGATTCAAAAATTTTTGTTTCGAGTCTAGGTGTTCTTCTCTTGTACGGTACCGAAATAATGCCAAATGCGGCAATGAATGAGCTGAAGAAAAATATATAATGTAGTAATGAGTTCTGCCCTATTTGTAAACTATTATAGTGCAAGGCATGGCTCTTTTCCATATGTGGAGGTTTAGACTTCTGCCATTGATGGACAAATACGGGTTGGAATATTCTTATCTTCCGAAAACATTATGACGATTTATTAGTTTCTTAAGTCTAACAAGTCGAAAAAACACTCGTACCGAAACATAGGCCAGTGTGTTTTTATAACTCAAATGACTTTAAATCATTGACAATTAAACTCAATCTGAAAGTACGTCCATCGAATATCAAACCAGTAGAATAAAAGCATATAAATTCCGTTAACTTGACACCACCTGTGGAAGCAGAGCTGTGGATTGAGGCTAGATAAAGATGCGGCACTAAATAGAGACGATCGAATAAATCTGCGTAATTAGTGCTCAGTATCCCAGCCGAAAATCGTGGAATAGAATAACTAGGTTGATTACTCGGTTGCAGTGGGATAAATTAGCTGTTATGTTTATGGTTTGTAGTGTAGCGTTAGATTCGATTCCTGAACCAAATGAAAATTGATAATGTGTAATGGGTATCAAATAAAGTTAAAATATGTTGTGATTAGCTCTCACTTTGGCGTGGGTTACAGTAGTCACAATTTTTTATAATTTACTGTAAATTTTAATATTAATCACTGTTTATATAAATAACAAGAGTACGTCCGTAATATTGTGTTATTCTTGTGCGTGGCCATCATAAATGTGTTAGCGATTTGTCAGATTATTAGCTTTTCCACTGACGACGACTGACGTCTGTTCTCCGCAACCCAAAGCGATAGTTTCATAATTTAGACCAGCGCCATAATATTCAAAAATGACTCACGACAGCTAGGACCGACGGCTCAACACGTTGTTGAGGCACGGGGCATGTCTCACTGTCACAAACAATTGTTTTCTTATGTGTTTTATTCTTGCCTTTCATACATATACACAAAAACAAAGGAATAATTATTTATTGCCACAGGTGAGACAACTTGCAGTAAACCTCAAACGTAAACTCTCATCTTCAAATCCAGAACATTGTAATGGACGCCTATTTCAGCTAGAATGTGAGCACTATATGCTGTCTCCCACAGAAGCTCGTTACGACAAGGGAACCCGCATAAGTGCATCAGGGTAATTAAGTGTGTACTACGGGGCTTTGTCGTGCGTAACGTACTTCAGCTTAAAATATCCTACGGCTTGTTCGGGTGGGTAGGATGTTTTGTGAAAACCTGGGAATGTGAAGGGCTGTTTAGGATTTTCGCTGAGGTATAGTTTGATATTCTATGATAAATAACTTCCTCACTATCCATCATATACCTTGACAAATAACTTGTCGTGACATAATTTGGCCTAATCTACTAAAGAAGCTAGAGACATGAAATTTGGACAGTGGGTTTCTTATCATTATAAGTTAGGCACCCACTAAGGATGGATTTTAAGGCGAAATTTTAAGGTAGCTGAATCCGCTGGCGCCTGCTAGTCAATCCTCATATACAGGGTGTTTGGTAATTCTATTCCTTGAAGGAAGTTATTTTTTAGGTCATTTGCAACAAATTGACCCCGATCGAATAGGGGCCCAAAATTAACGGTTTCTAAGATACCGAGCTTTAAAGAATTTTTGAAATTTTCCACCTTGTCATCAAAAAAAAAGTTTCACTTTTTGGCTCTAAATAAAATTGTTACTTTTTGAAAAGTTTGTTAACTAGCAATTGATCTTAAAGAAAATTCGGTTAAAATAACTTAAGATTTTAGAAATAAAGGGTCCTAAAATAAAAAAAAAATCGATGAATTTCTCAAAATTAAAATGAATTTATAAAAAAAATACTAAACTTGGCGTAAATATTAATTAGAAAACATCAAGGGTAAATTACCTTTCGATAATGGTACAATTATAGTTCACTTTCACAACAGTGAAAAAAATACGAGCCGATTTCTTAACAAAAGCAGAAGATTTCTTAAACCATTTCTATTGAGATATGCTCAGTCTATTCACAACTAGTCAAGTTGAAATAGTAGAATATCTTCGGTTACATTGCAAAGTGACATTCAAGGAATATGTAGATCGAATTACCAAACATTTTAGAATAACATGTTTTGAAAAATTAAAGTAAGTACTGAAAATCTTATAGGGATATACTCTAACTTATAACATATCTATAAAATTGCCGCTTTAAATTTAAAACAGCATATAAATTTAAAGTCTCATTACAAATGCCCATGTAGTCGAGCATTTCCATGCTCCTTAAATATTTTACAAATGGTACCATACGTCTGTACTGTACCATCACGAGAACGTTTTGTTGAATACGTAATTTTCGTGTAAAATAATGTTATCGTTGCCGTGTCGCACTGTTCGATTTGCAACCATCGACGCTTAAAGTTTAGAATCAAATACATGTTGCTAAGAAAACGATACTTAATACTACCTCAAAATAATCTTGTAACAAAACAGACAACTGTTGAAAATTTCGTGCAGCGGTGTCCTTTATAAACAAATAAGTTGCGAATACAAACATTCAGACCTAAACTAATAGCTGGAAGCGAAAGACATACTACTATAGTTTCTGATTAATATACAGTATGTATATACTCACAATAAGCGCAGTAGCTTTGGCGTCCGATTGGCTCGTGTGACTGCACCGTGTGTTATGGGGTTCGGGTATGAATACAAAACTATGAGGCCAATAAGCCATACATTATAATATATTATAAAGTTGTTGATAAGCGCCGAATATCGATGACGAAATACGTCTTTAAATCTTGTCTAAAAATGCATTCCAGCGTAGCTCATTTTTTTAACTTATACTATCGTATGGTTGGGCAAAGCTATCACCTTCTCTTCTCCAGAGGTCTCTGTTTCCAGTTATTTGTGTGCAATTTTGTGAGAAGGAATCAAGCTCATCTCGTCAACGCTTTTTGGGTTTATCCCGAACACGAATCAGTGGGCTCATATTTATAAGACAGGGTGACAGGGCAGATGGTTTAATCAATTACGGGAAACACGTGCAGCAGCCTGTATGTGTGGTAATAAGTGGCATATTCCAACAAACGCTGTGAACTATTTATCTTCAAGAAAAAAGTTTCTTCAGGAATAGTCTTGTGATGTTGAATCTAGATCCAATTACAATGTTTGTATAAAATATTTTTAATTTCTTTACTTTCATTATTGACTGTGTTGTTTGGCATTGCAGGGGAGTCCCAAGAGGACACAAACCAACCGCTGTCTGCGAGTAATGATAAGTGGCTTAAATCTATAGCGCAGGGTGCATCCTTAGGAGTATATATTATTATTATTATCACTGGTGGATAGTAGACGCAAGAATAATGTAGTGTTTACAGCGACGTCTCTCTCTGTCTCCACGTGCAGTTCTGCAATTAATCTTTTTTTCAAACTAGTCGCACAAAATAGTTATAGTAAATTTATTGGCACAATCAATATTACAGTGCAGTTGTCTTTACAATAATTTCATTTATCAGCTTACAGAGTTATAAGTAGAATACTTTGTGTGATAAAAAAAAAAAAAAAGTTTAGCTTTTCTTTGCCGTTGATGTAAAGTGGAGCTTTGAGGTGGTGTGTCTTTGACTGACAAAGTAAAGAATTTTGTGATAAGAGAGTGTTGTGGGGTAAAAGAAGATGTAGCGACAAGCATCGAGAAAGGTATGCTAAGGTGGTTTGGGCACGTTGAGAGAATGGATGACAAAAGACTGACCAAGCAGATATATAAGGCAAGTGTTGATGGGATAGGACGAAGGGGAAGACCTAGGCGGACGTTCTCTGGCCAGATTGGAGATATCCTAAAAACAGGGCAAGTTAGAAGTACCCTGAACAGAAGAGCATGCACGAGGAATCTGATGGGAGTGAATGAAGCAAGAGAGATATGTCAGGATCGTTGCAAGTGGCATTCCGTAGTCTCTACATACCCCTCCGGGAAACAGGCGTTAGTCTATGTATGTAATGTATGTATGTTGATGTAAAGTATGTAAAGCCCCTCATTTGTACAAGACTGTCAGTTGTTAGTGTTACTAAACCTTTTTTCAACCATATCATAAATATTATAAAAAAATTAAGAGTTACCTGCGCATTATGTGTGTTAACATTTTGATCTATCCATTCACTCGTTGTAAAACTTTGAGCGATCAACAAAAAGTTGTTTGAATCTAGATGCGCTTTGTGGCCACTGTGCTTTTCAAAGGTAAATGTGTTTTCAATTAGTACTTGTTGCTTGCTTTACGATGAAGAATAACCCACGTAAGGAAATCTGCAAGTCTGAGATGTCCCCATAGTCACAACAAAAATCTCTGCTTTCCGAGAAATGTAAAGCAATGTAAGACCAACATAAAAAATAGCTTTTGTGTGGGTTTCCCGTTGTAAAAGCTGAGCGCCTGGGGAAAACTTCTGAAGAGTTTTAATCTAAGATAAATAATAAACTAGACACGCTTGAGAAAATTACGGCCACTGGGTGTAGGTGGTTGAGTAACGGATGTTCTATCCATGGACTTCGAGATTCGAGGTTCATGTTTGACATATTTTTTTATGAAGCTTATGTCAAAAACGAATCTAAAATCTCAAAAAAAAGGATAGATCGAATATTGAATTCAGCGGTAAGGCACACTGGTACGTCATAGTGATTGATATTTGTAGAAATCTTGAAACTCGTACGCTTTTTGTACTATTTTTGGATATCTTGGTGGAAAGCCCTTAGAATAGGATGATTACTCCGGTTTCAAAGTTGAATTCAAAATTATTTCTGGAGTCTCACATGCCTGCTCCAGCAGGCTGATAAATTATATGGGATACCCGAAAGAGTTTGGAACTTACTCATTAAACGTACTCATTAAACCATTACGATACCCTCGACTTCACTTTGGTCACGCAAACCTGCCAATGTGGTATGGAATGTGCGTCTCTCCAGAAAACAAGTACATAGCCTGGTGACTGTAATGTATCCTTAACACTGTAGTTTTATCCTGCGCTTATGTTGCAGTTCAACTTTTGTCATCATCGTCCTAGCGCTATCCAAGTTGCATCCAAGAGTTCTCGCTTTGGAGCCCGGGGCCCCCTTATAAGTTTAACCAGATTTGGCAGAATATCAGCTTTTCTTCGGAGCGTCTGCCGTCTGACATCCGCAAACCAATGGAAAAGCTATATTCCATGGTAACAATCAAAATAACCAGTATCAGTTTTTTTGAGGGGTACTGAATCCCCGTAACGACTTATTCTAGCGATAATGAACAAATTAATACGCACATAACTTCGAAAAGTCAGTGGTGCGCACCATGGATACGAACCCGATACCCTCTGCATGGCAGTCTGTTGGTATCTCCACTAGGCTATCGCTGTCTTTTGTCGAACAAATACAAAAAACTATTGTTCAGATTAATATCACGGTATTACAGACAACTTCAGTGATTACGTACATAATAATTACGTCAAGGAATTTCATATATGGAGACCATCTATTGTCGTTAATTTATCTCATCATCATCAGCCTTAAACAGTCCACTGCTGGACTAGGCCTCTCCTTTGAAAGGAGGAATTGGCCTACTATACCACGCTGGCCAAACGGGTTGGTATAGGGTTTGTATCAAGTTTTTCTTCTCTTACAGTGCTGTTCTCTGCATAATATGCTCCCTCTGTCGGCTCTTAGGACACCCATGGGATGATATGGGGTGGTGACGTTCCGTATTCTTAATCCGTCACCACACGGACAATTTATCTATCGAACGAAGATTATCTTTTGTCAACTAAGTACTAGAATGTTCTGGCTTAGTAATAGAGTTTTAGTTGTTTGTGTATAAATTTTGTTGTCATCGTGATGTGTGTAGGCTTACCCATAGTTTGATATAATGTCCCAAATTTCTTTTGATGTATGCGATAGTATGATTCACTTTGTTGTCTTAGAGTGTTCTAGACGATAGTGACTGCCAAATACCTACGTCGGTAGAAGTTCTTCACCTATTAATGATCTGTATTATTTTGACGAATTTGATGATTTTGACTACAATGGGTATCTTGCAGGCATTAGGTATTTATTATCAGTTTATGAAATATTTTATCCAATATGAACATATCAAACAGGCATCATTTGCGCTTTACAAGACTTTTGTGTATTCAAAACTAGGTTTTCTACGTCTTCGTCTTCGCAAACGTGTGACGCGGTGAACGGTGGATGGACGCCAGCCGGCCACACGCACGATGACTAGAGTAGTAGATAGCCAGTTACTACAGTCTAATATAAATAGTAGAGCGGGTCTTGAAGCGCACTTTTTGGGAGACGTTCAGCAGTGGACTAAAATGGGCTGGATAGATGAGGGCCCTACAGCAAGCGAGGGTAGGAAGGGAAAGTATCGGTAGTCCTCTTCTCTCGGAATTTCCTTTCTCATTCTCTCTCGACTACTGCAGCCATTACTCTATTACATTTAATGTAAACTTTGTAAATTGTTGCCGAAAAAACATTTTGTGATTTTTTTTGTTTTATTGTAATAATATGAAATTATTGGGTATTAGTCCCTAGTGTAACAAATACAAATTCAAAGCGTCACGTTTAAATTACAACTTGCACCAAATAAAATAAACTATGATGCATGTAGCTAGGAAATTAGTTATGTTCGCTTTACTTACATTCTAGATTCTAGAGTTTATCTGCTGCTTCTACAACTCCTCTCCGCAACAATGAAAATAGTTGCTAGTTTGGACTATTGTACTAGAATATTACATTCTCATTTTACTAATGTAAAATTACATTATCGTTTTACTAATTTAATATTTACATAAAACCTAATGGCTAAGATAATGAAGCAAAGTGGCTGGCAGCAGCTGGACACGAAGAGCTAAAAATTTAACTCTGTGTGGAGAGGCCTACATCCGGCAGTGGAATGCGACAGTCTATAATAATTTTGATGGTGATGATAAAGTTACTTGCTGTGATGTACAGATTTGTAGTATTTGTGGTTGAAGTATAAATCGTGCTTAGACATCACCTTGAACTACAAAAAATACTTTAAGTCTGCTTTTGGCATTAGTGTACATAACAATAAGGATGCCGTAAAATGCCGATGTCCACCTTTGGTCGGTATTTTTGTTAAAGATGAAACCAAAAGACTATCATAATGCAGATAGCTATTTATTTGTGATCATATGCCAATAATAATAAATTTAGCAGTCTACTTTCGTGCAAAATTATGAGAGACCTATTTTCTGTCTGCATGAATGGAGAAGTGTTTCGAGTATCCGACTTGTCATTTTTAATACTACGCGGAGTGTTGTGGGTTCCATTCCCATCCAGGTGACACTTTTTTCCTCATATTGTTATTTCGTATATGAGTGTTATTTGTGTTATTTGCTTGAAACATTAGCCTCGCGATACGTCATTACTTCCCTTGAACTATTTAAAGCTGTCTTATTCTATGCATATTTAGGTTGAAATCCATTGGAAGATATTTACAATAACAAATTCTCCATCCAAAAGATTATGATCATTTAATTTTACCGTGCGCAATATCCTATTCATCTGTTAATTAGACGTCATACGTTTATTACATTAACACATACGCACGAATTGATAGTGGACGACCAACTGGTTAAAGAATTTCACACTTTAACACGTCGTGGTCATTTACTAGAATTACAACTAGAAGTTAACTAGTTGTGAGCTTGAGTTAATTGCTTTTAGTTCCGTCATTATTTTATAGAATGGTGTGTTTGTTACGGATTTTGCAAGAAGATGAAGTAAATTCAGGTTCCAAAGTTATATCAATACCCAAGCATACTAACCAAGACATACTGGGTAATCTTAGATTTAATCCACCGACTATTTATCTAGTATCATACAACACAATTACACCCAACGCATATATGATAATACAACATATGTATTTCCATGATACTAAGCTATTACGCAGTGCTTAATAAAATTTGTAAGAGACTGATATTCGTTTCCGTTGATTGAAGGCATAAAATTTTCCCCGCGACACAGGATGTACCTTTGGCGATATATGGGTGGGTGTTCTCTATTGCGCCACAATCCACTGACTCCTCAGAAGGTTGTTAAGGACTTCTTCAGTAAAACTCAAGGAACTTCAGTAAACGAATATTAATATATTGTCTCGACAATTACAATTTTGAATACATATATATAGTACAATACGACACGTTACGATAGAACCATATAGAACGGCAGAGGTAAACCGACTGTGGCGGCTTGGCGACGCAACGTAACAGGGGAGCCTACTTTGTCACCTCAGCAAAACGATCCTGTTACGTTGCGGGCCGCTACAGTGGTCCTCCCCTTTTTTTCAAAAAAACAAAAAGAAACATCCAAAAATATTACATACAAAACATACTTGTATACGACACATTATTTCATATAATCAGAATAACCACAGTACCCTTTATAAAATCTGACATAGCAAAAAGAATACACAGAATGTAACTTAATATAATCAGCTACATGATGTTGCTAGCTTATAACGCAGGAATTAAAGCGAACAAAGAACAATGATGAAATCATAACATTTACACTGGCCAAAATGCAATTCATCAAAACAACTTCTAGAGTTACGGTTTGAACGGATGTGAATAAAATATAACAAACATGATATCAACTTCTAAGTTTTGTTTACAATATTTTATAACGAATCAAAAATTATTCCACAATCAAATACAATATTATTTTTTAAGTCTTGCCTTTATTACAAAAGTAACAATACGGAAACTTATTTCAATTCGTATACAGTACAACTAGCCCTACGGCTGGTGCCTTGGGATCGAAGCTACTACCTAACGATGATAGTGTCCACTGGAGGACTGTATACGCACTGAACATCAGCTTTACACATACAAAATATAAGAAATACACAATCAATACACATTTAATAAACTTAGTTTTTAAAATTGAGTCAAGAGTAGCTTTTGCCCAGCAGTGGAATACCTTTTGCCCAGCAGTGGGATAGACATAAGAATTTAATAAACACATCTTGCACTACGCATATACAACTTGTGGTTGTGCCTGTTGTGGGCCACTACCATGCTGCGCAGACTGCTGTGCTTGCACATGTTGCAAACCACTTATCGAGGGTATCGATGCCAAAACCATTTCAGTACGGATCCACTTACGTGACTGTTTCTTACATTTGGTTACACTGAAATAACAACACCAAAATGGTCAACAAGATAGCTCCAAAAAACTCAAAATGCTTTTGTATTTCGGAATCACTGTTTCTAGCATTATTTGCTCCGTTTTGGGCAATAATAATGTCTTGTTCTTTACTGTAAGATTTACCCATAATTACTATGTAAAACTAATTCTGTTAACTGGTTAAAATTTGTATCAAGAATGCTTCTAATTAGCCAATCTGACCTTTTAAATAACAATTTCACAATAATAAATGCTAATCCAACAAAAATCTAACAGGCAACTTAGATACGCGGCCACTGCGAGTGGTGTAAGTGACACGCTTATCGCTATTCTCACATTTTTCTTGTTGATCATTTTGTATATCCTTACAATTAATATCGCAATACTCATCTGAACATCCTTGTTCTGAGGGAATATTCAACAAATAAGCGGGCTTTAATCTATCAATCGAAACTAATTTAACATTTCCACAAATATCAATCTTGAACGATTTACTTCCCCTCTTTATGACCTTATACGGGCCTACATAAGGAGGTTGAAGCGTTCCTCTTACTACGTCATCCCTTATGAATACATACTCGCAACTACTTAAATCAGGGTGGACAAATATTGTACGTGAATCTCTTTGCGCTACATTACGCGGTCTTAGGTTCCTAATAACATTTCTCAATTGTTCAACGTACTCGTTATTATACTTAATATTACAGTGCTTATTATCATAAAAATCGCCAGGCAGTTTTAACTTTAGACCATACGTCAATTCTGCTGCGCTTGCGTTCGTATCACTTCGTGGAACAGATCGCAACGCCAGCAAAATCATGGGCAATTCTCGTAGCTAATTCGAATTATTATTTAATTTTGCTCTTAACGCAACTTTTAATGAACGGTGCCATCTTTCTACCATGCCGTTGCTTTGGGCATGAAATGCTGTAGTCCTAATTTTATCTATACCTAATAATTTTGTAAGCTGTAAAAATAAATCGCTTTCAAACTGTCTGCCCTGGTCGCTTGTCAGCCGTACCGGACATCCAAAACGAGCTATCCAATTCTCAAACAGAACTTGCGCAACCATTTTTGACGTTATCTCTTTCAATGGATATGCCTCAGGCCAGCCTGTACTTCTATCTACAACAGTTAGTAAGTACCTATACCCCTCTGACGTGGTAGGCAGCGGTCCTACTAAATCTATATGTATATGTCCAAAACGAGCACTAGGCGTAAATTTTCCTAATTCTGACATCGTATGACGCTGCACCTTAGCTTTTTGACAACTGATACACGTCTTAGCCCATTTTGAAATTTGTGCGTTCATTGAAGGCCAATAAAATCTATCCTTAATTAATTTCTTTGTTGCTCTAATACCAGGGTGACTTAAATTATGTAAACTATCAAAAACTAATTTACGATACTTTTCTGGAAGATAAGGGCGAGCTGTTTTCGTTGACATATCACAAATAACTGATTCTTTCTCGTTTGGTAAAAATATTTCTTTAAATTGCGGTGTATCTTTTGCCTGACTAATTCTATCACACAACTCAGTATCTAATTTTTGATCTCTCGCTAGCTCACTGTAATTTATATAAGAAGGACAGTCAATAGTCTCAATACGCGATAACGCGTCCGCAACAATGTTCTTATCGCCTGTAACATGCCTAATATCCGTCGTAAACTCACTGATGTACGCTAACTGACGGGTTCGGCGCGGGGTCTCTTTTTCGCTTATTTTCCTAGAAAATGCAAATGTTAACGGTTTATGATCGGTGTATATTACTAATTTTCTACCTTCAAACATTTTACGGAAATACTGCATAGCCAAATAAATTGCTAAAAGTTCGCGATCATAAGTGGAATATTTTTGTTGAGCTTCAGTTAATTGTCTCAAGAAATAACCTAATGGTTTCCACTGACCATTTATTTCTTGCTGCAACACTCCACCAACACTAGAATTGGACGCATCTGCCATCAAGGCCAACGGAACGTCTATTACCGGATGCCACAACATAACACTATTTTGTAAACTTTCTTTACATTTCAAAAACACTTTGTCAGCTGATTCGGTCCAAATTATTTTAGTCTTATCTTTCCTTTTGGCATTGTGCAAATATTTATTTAACTCTTTTTGATATTCGACCGCTTGTGGTAAATGTGCTCTGTAAAAGTTAACCATTCCTAAGAAACGACGTAACTGTTCTATTGTTTCTGGTTTTTTGTAATCAATTATAGCTTGTATTTTATCCTCAAGAGGTAGAATACCTTCAGAAGATACTTTATATCCTAAAAATTCGATTTCGGATGCGCCAAAAATACATTTACTTAGATTTATAGTGATACCGAATTTATTGAATCTTTCAAAAACTGCTTGTAAGTGTTTTCTATGGACATTGGTATTCTCACTTGCGATTATGACGTCATCTAAGTAACAGAAATAAAATGGTTCTAAATTATTATTATTATCATTTTTCAAATTATTTTCTACGCATTGTTCTAAACCCTGTAATACGTTATTATTCATAAACCTCTGAAATGTTTGGGCGGCATTACGCAAACCAAACGGCATTCTTAAAAATTCAAATAAACCAAAAGGTGTTATAATAGCTGTTTTCTCTACATCTTGGGTGAGATTGGTATGCAATGATAAGCTCTATTAATATCTAAACGAGTAAAAATTTTTTTTCCGGCGCAAATGTAAGTAAAATCTTGTAACCGCGGAATCGGATATCTATCTGGCGTTGTAATACTATTTAACTGACGATAATCACCACAAGGTCTTAACTGGCCGTCTTTTTTCGGAACTACGTGTAACGGACTAGCCCAAGCCCCTTTTGAAGGTCTACAGATACCAAGCTCTTGCATCAACGCGAATTCTGCCTTAACTTTATGATACCTGTCCGGCGGTAGCGGTCTAGAGCGCGCATACACCGGTGGACCGGTCGTCTCAATGTAATGTAAAACTGCGTGCGACGGCGAATCTATAAATAGAACGGGCTTTGTTATATCTGAATATTTCAACAACAAATCATAGTAAGGGTGATTATTACTAATTGTATTGATAGATTCCTGATCATACTGTACCACTGAAGCAAGGATGTTCAAATTCGTAACTTGGTCAATTAATCTTCTAGAGCTTAAATCTACTAACAATTTATAATGCCTCAAAAAATCTGCTCCTAATATAGGCTGTGTAACATTCGCGACAACGAAGGTCCAACGAAACGCACGTTTTAAGTTTAAATTTAGCACAAGTGATCTAATACCGTATGTTTTAATTTCACTACCGTTGGCTGCAAATAATTTATATTTTGAACACTCACCATTGCACTTTTCTCTGTACTTTGCTGGAATTACCGAAATGTTCGCACCTGTATCCACCAAAAATCGAATCTTGTTTTGATAGTCCGTCACGCAAAGGCGGTTATTGGCTGCCGGTACATGTTCCTCCGCCACAGAACGTACCGCAGCTAGTTTTTTCGTCTTCTCAATCCAGGCGTAGGGTTTCTCGCAGGTACGCGCGCGACTACGGTACTTGAAATGATATCTGCAAAGCCAATTGGGGTCATCTGGGGTCATCATCGGCGTACCTCTTGGTCTCGATCTCGATCTGGAACGTCCATATGCTCGTCCTCGTCCATTCCACTGTACGCGTCCTCGAAAACTGTTCCTTCTGTGCTCTTGGACTTCGCTCTTTAACGACGCTACTTCCAATGACAGCTTGTTTATCTGCGACAACAGGTCTCCAACCGCGAATATTTGACTGCTTCCCGAAGGTGCCGACGGTAACTGTATGCTCTCCGAATGTACTACTGCGACGTTATCTGCGTTCAAATTTTCCACGATTTTGTCTGCGATTTTCGATAGTTTCTGTATGTCTGTCTCTTGGGTTACCGCTAAGCCTGCTCTAACGGCTGCTGGCAACTTTCCTAGCCACAAATTGCAAAGTGCTTGTCCGGATATCTCTGAGTTTCTCCCTAGGTCAGTCATTTGCCGTAGCAATTGGGATGGCTTTTGGGTTCCCAATTCGATCTCGCTCACTAATTTTCGAAATTGTTGTTCAGCCGATTCTTCATAAACACCTATCAATCGCTCTTTCAAGGCCAAATACTTCTCGGTAGCCGGAGGATCACGAAGGATGTCGCTTACTTGTTGCAAAACGTCCATGTTCAACTTCGATACTACCACGTTGTATTTTGTCTCGTCGCTTTGCTTCTGTTGGGCCATAATACTCTCAAATTGACTGAACCAAAGTCTCGGCATGTTCGTCCAAAATTCCGGGATTCGCGATGTTACTGTAATAGCAGCTAGATGGTCGGGCATCGTGGTGACTAGTACTGTGGTGACAACCGGTTTACCTCCTGCCGTCTCGGTCACCACGCATCTTCTTGCCATGGTCGTCGTTACTGGTATCATGATGCTGAATTACGAAAGTCTTCAAATATACGCAAATATCCTTTTAATGTCCAAACGGAGGTCACCACTTTGGCGATATATGGGTGGGTGTTCTCTATTGCGCCACAATCCACTGACTCCTCAGAAGGTTGTTAAGGACTGCTTCAGTAAAACTCAAGGAACTTCAGTAAACGAATATTAATATATTGTCTCGACAATTACAATTTTGAATACATATATATAGTACAATACGACACGTTACGATAGAACCATATAGAACGGCAGAGGTAAACCGACTGTGGCGGCTTGGCGACGCAACGTAACAGGGGAGCCTACTTTGTCACCTCAGCAAAACGATCCTGTTACGTTGCGGGCCGCTACAGTACCTAAATATGAGTACGCAAAATAAAATTTCTGATTCTGATTCTGAAAAAAAATAAAAACTATTATAATTATGTAATGTGTATGGTTTTCTGTTATTTCATACCGTTACCTCATCTCAAGCTTTTGACTCCTGGTTCGGGGTTACACCGAACCCGAATGTTCCTAGGCGATTTGGGCAAATTATTAATATTGTGGACTGTAAGGATGTGGGTTCTTATTGCCTAGGAAAGGAGAAAGTGAATGAAAATGGGTTCATGGGAGGAATAGGAGACGGGGGTATGGAAGCACACCTTACCTTCGTTTTCTCGGCTCGACAAGATGGCTGTCATCGGCTCCTTGCAGAATCGGGCTGTAAGCTGATCACTCCGTCTGGATCCAACCCAGAATTAAATAGTTTCACTACACTTCACTCGCGGGCGGTTTGTTGCGTTTATGGTATAAAGCGGTAAAAATATGGTGGTGCGGTACACGTGTTCAGCGCGACATGGATTATTCTAGACTGTTCTCGTCGTCGTTGAATTCTTGCGACCAATCAGCGAGGCGTGCCTTGGGAGGGAATAGCGAGGATAGCTTAGAGTAGCTACATAAAAGTATATAACCTATTGATGCGTGCGGAAATAACCATGTAACGGTTACGTAAATGGTTTAGGAGTATAGCTAGGTGCTATAACTGCGAGTGAGATAATCGAGTATACGTAACCTACGTATAAAACGCAAATGAATCCGGCTCGAAGGACCAAAAAATGGTTCGGCGTTACACCGAACCCGAATGTTCCAATGCGATAAGAACCCACATCCTTACAGTCCACAATATTAATAATTTTCCCAAATCGCATAGGAACATTCGGGTTCGGTGTAACGCCGAACCAACTCCTTTAAACAAATGTATATCGGAAAATCTTCATCGAGGATATATTAATATAATGGCCCCTTCTTTCAAAATTAGGAAGGAAATCCGTACAAATGAAAAAGCCCCGCGCGTTTTGCCTTAACACTTTCACTGCCAAGTCATTATACTATAAGTCAATACATATGCCCAGTAATTTGTGGAAGTAATACATAACGACTCGGATCCGAGTCCATCGGCACGACGACGTCGTAACTGGACCGCTATGCTCATGGTCCCGTATCCGAGTTCACAAGCGCGAGCGCAGGGCTGTCCAAAATGACCTGTGTTATTTTTTAATTTTTGTTCTAGTGAAATAAATGGCAAGTGATTAATGTTTTTATTTATAAAAGTATATTTTAAAATCAAATACTTTCGTCTTCATTTACTCCTAGTTTTAGAATATAAAATCTTATAACAAAGCTTGTCGGTATTGATTGAGATCGTTCGCCGAACATCTGTTTCCTCGACAATTATAACGATGTTCTTGATTTCATTGAAAATATCGAAGAAGGATTTACAACGTTTAGATAAAATAGAAATCATAGAACAAAGCTTGTCGGTATTTATTGTCTTCGTTAGGTGACAATTTTTAGACCCAATCTAAACATTTCGTTATCTATGATTAGTTGCCGCAATAACAAAGGCGCCGAAGTTTAGCTTTGTTTTCATTTAAAAGTCGTGACAAAAATTTAAAACTTGAAAATATTTTGTCGGCGTCGGCGTCCTTTGTTATGTACTTAAAAAATGAAGCGCACGTGTCCTTTTGTTTCTAGTAACTTTGTTATACACAGGTAAATATGGTTTATGACTTCTGGGTCATACCATGATCATTTTGTCTGCTGATTTACGTGCAAAATTATTTAGCTCATTCGATATTTGTTTGCGCTTCTGGCCAGACCTATATCGGATATCTACTCCCTTCTGTTTTCTCTGCGTTCTGTGTGATTTGACTGACGACTACTTGCTTTCCTCCTGGACTCTGATTGTCTTACGTTTGGAACCGTGTTGGAGTATCAGCCTATAAGTATAGTCACAAATTTCTTATATCTAGGACTCTGCTGCCTTGGAGATCACAATGAACTTACATTCCTTCTTTCACTGTACATCGAGAGGTTATGTTAGTGATAATCACAGATTACATTAATTAATTTACGATTCTGTTGTGATAATGTGTATTCAGCGTTTTGTTTCAATGCTAGTTGAAGAGGTTAGTTAATATTACTGCTAATTCACACTTTTGTTGAACATTTTACGTTACCTACTATGAACGAACGCCATAAATAGCCACAAACGTAAGTAATGCATGCAACACAACTTAGTGAACAATGCAAACAAGCATTCTGTGTTCGCACATGTAATATTTTTGGTATTATATATTTTTTTTTTGTATGTACCTAGTAATTTCAAATATATTCTAAAATCATAAATACAGGATGCAATTATTTAAAAAAGATATGAATTTAAGTATGTATGAATGTAAGTACCTACCTCATAAAATGCAAATCTAATACGAACACTCAAATAATCATGATATTATTATACTATTTTTCGCTAGTCGTAACTAAGTTTTATGCGTGTAGGTTATGAATCTACATAATTATATTTTATCGACGCAAAACAACATCAAATAATTCAAATGTTTAATGATGAACGTTCAAGTGAAATATTTGTGCGTAGGTACCTATTTACTTGTGTACGATGTGTAGATACGGCACTTGTTCAATAATTGTTCATCATTATGATTATTATTTCTGAATTAAGCAACACTTATAATCATAAACTTCGCTTATAGGTAAATTATTTCGGCAGATTAGGTACGAATGATATAACAACTGGTAAAAAAGTTGGCCGCATGGTTTGGATTTGACAACCCTAAGTTAACAATGACGCGTATCTCTATTGTTCGACTTGCACCCGGATCCGAGTCCTTGGCATTGTTAGAAGTCGGCCATAACTACTTATAGACACGACTCGGATCCGAGTTCTGGGCATGGGAATATATGAATTGTTGAACTCGGATCCGAGTCGTGGGCACTGAACGTGTTAATTGCACATTGAGTCTCACACAGTCTAAGCCAATCGAACTCGGTCGACAACACTCGTAATCGACTTGGGTCGATCGAGTCGAGACAGCTACTAAAAAGATTGCACCGCGTCTACAAAAATACACTTGAATTTCATAAACACTACGTTGTCACTCCAGGATTCAAATTGTTGAGCATTGTTCCTCTTTATGTAGACCGATAGTTCCAAAATTATTCATAGAGTAAGGGTGGACTACACTGGACATAGATACGATCTGAGATCGATTAAACAAGAATAAATTAATTTTTATACGTGTGCTAAATTGCTGATTTCAGCATGAATGGGCCGGCTCGACGGGGAAAGTACTACCCTCTCACAGAAAATCGACGTAAAGTAACAGTACCTAAACTGTTGTGTTTCGTTCGGTGAGTCAGAGTGCCGGAGGCTTCTCCCTCATCCTACTCCTCATCCTATCCTTTTTCCCAACCCAAAGGGGCTGCATCGCACTTGTGACTCCTGTGGTGTTGCTTGTGTCCATGGGCGGCGGTAATTGCTTACCATCAGGCGATCCGCCTGCTCGTTTGCCGTCTATTACCATAAAAAAAAACAAACACTGAAAATTTGTCGACAAGTCACAGCAAGTAAAATTGAACTGAAAATTCTAAAAGCTGTCTTAAAAGACAAATACAATAATCCTAATATACAAAATTAGCCCAAAAAGAAGTACTTGTTTCCTCGAAACGTGTTTTAAAAGCTTAATATTACCTACTATGAAAAATGATCTTCATATTGCAGAATTTTATTATGCTTATTATATTCAAATTATGTTCGAACATAATTCTATTATATACTCAATCACATAACCATAACCGTTAGGAAATTCTCAGTAGCAGCACGGAGTCTGGTAATGTGTCCGGTACGGCAATAGGCTCGCCCCCTATTATTACGTGGGACCAGAGACTAGTAAGTGGAACTAAAATAAATATGGCGAAAAGTGAAATGAAATGAAATGAAATATTATTTATTTATTTTACACACATTATAAGACACATTATGACAAGCAATATTACCCAAAAAGTATAAAGTGAAATAGATTTATATAATTTAACATACATACATACATATCGTCACGCCTTTTATCCCCGAAGGGGTAGGCAGAGATGTATTTCTACACCCACTTTTCGCTAGATATACTTTAGTCCCACGTATTATGGGTTTAATTATATAATAATAAAAAGAAAAACCAAAAGAAAAAAGAACATCACATAATTATATAAACAAAAAATAACAAACATAACAATGAAAATTAAAATAAAATTTAATGAAAGAGCAGTATTATAGGAGGTAAAGTGTGTAGTCAAAATATGACCTAGTTAAAAGTGGGTGTATCAATATACCTCTGCCTACCTCTTCGGGGATATAGACGTGAGACTATGTATGTATTTAAATCACATGAACACCGTCTCAATAAAGCTGCACAGAATTTATTTTAATGTAGTGTCAGCGCTAGTTCTCTGTGTGTATAATAATGAAATAAAATTATTCTTCTGAAATTCAGCAGCCCAGCATTCACTCTTCGATCTGAAGTTGCACTTGACCCATCTAATAATCAATGTATATTTTGCCTTATCTAGCCGCACGTACTTCAGGAGAAATTATGTAAGAACATAATTACATTTTGCTCAACGTTTGGACACAATTACGAGGTTTTTAATTGAAGTAACTTAAAATTAAAATGGTTTTTGATTTAAAGGTTTTTATGCTTATCTAGGAAAGTTAAAGTTTATAATGTTTCTATCTACGTATGTTACCTAAAGTATATTCATAAAGTATGTTTTGGAAAGTAAAATATCACATTTTAGCATTTAATTATGCTTCTGTAACCCTAAGGACTTAAAAACATCGAAAGAATGGATTCGTAGTCACTGATTACCAAAAAGGACGTAGGTATGTCTCGTGAGACATCTAAACCTTTTCAATCTGTAGTATAAAACTCTTGCGTTAGAGACTGACTGGCAGACAAGCCGCATTTTGGGTGTTGGGGAATATAGGGGTAGGTACACTAGGAAGGGATTTCCCGAAATTCCCACCGGATCGGGCAGAAAAGATTGATATAAAAAATGTACGGGCGTAGCTGCGGGCATCGTCTAGTATTATATAATTTTTTACATTAAAATATTACTGAACTAAAACTGATTTATGTTGTACTTATTGTTTTAATACCAGTCTATATTGTAACTGTTTGGATGCAGTATTTCGATATTTATGAAAGAGCATCTAGAAAGTGTATTCTATGACTGCGATTTACCCTCGTTTTTCTGTAAATATCACATATTTGGCCAAAACAAATTCAACCTTATTTGAATACTTATAGGGCTGACAATCATTTTACCAGTTGTGTCCTATGATTGTACAAATAACAGTAAATGAAGTGCCGCCATAAAATCACGGTAATTGTGTTGTATGTTTATTACATTTTGTAATGCTTATTGGCAGGCTTGATTTCTCTTTCCTTGTATATTGCCTAGGTAGTTGCTGTGCAACTATTGGGATGGATGAGCATTGTTGTACTTGCATCTTAGTTTGTCTACATTAAGTTTTCTTTTCGTTTTGTTCTTAGGCAAGAAATACAGGGACTGTAACTCTATATTATTATTCTTAGTATAATTTATTGTATAATGAAACGGACAACGTTGGAACTCCAAAGACGACGAATGATTGAGATCCTCAATCGCGCTATTAGAATTTATACTGGTGATTGCTGTATATTGAAGTGCCCGTAAATTTCCATTTTTTCGTTACTTTTTTTTCGCGATCGCACCCAACTGCGAGGGACAGACTGATCTGTCCCCTGCACCCGCTCCCTAGGACGCATCCTGCGCAGGCCTCACCCAAGCCCACGTGGAGCGTCCACTCCCGGGATCCCGCTTAGCTCCACCGTGGCTGTCCAAGCGCAAGTCCCACGGGGGGGATCTTTTCATAACTAAGATTATATGTGTATATGTGGATAGGGAAATAACAGATTATTTTTGTTAATGATAGTTATGAATAAAAATTTGTTACTGTTTGTTTTCACAAAATAAATAAAATTTCAACCAACTTCGATTCGATACCCACCAGGCACGCATAATCACTCAATATTTTTAGTAAAATTACATAGGTGTAATTCTTTTTCACGTCTAGATTATTACTTATTCTATAGATTGATAGCATAGATTACAAACGTTATGAAGACAGACAGTCTACTAGTAATAATCGAACATATAAAAGGCTACAAAGCCTGTACAATCTAGTACTTACTAGACAAAAAAGAAGACACTTAATTTTCTCGAGCTAGATAAAGTAAGGACAATAAATTACCTCTTTATATATATGAAGTTTCTCGACGTATTTCTCTTCAGAAACAGGTGTAGAGGCCCTATAAATAAGTTTACCTATTTCAGGAGAGGTTGAAAGACTTAAATAAAATAGACATGTGATATTTTAGATTTTTCTGTACAAGACATTTTTAAATTACAGTTAGATTTATTAATATTTAGGTAACAGCAATAGCCTAGAACTGAACAGCGTGGTAAATATATCGAGTGTGTCGAGCAGGTCAGCGTACCTGATACTCAGAGTATCTAAACGATATTTGTTGAAGGTCATATAGGTCTTCGCTCCGACCTCGACGCACACCGATGAGGAGGTAGAAGCTATGTATGAGGCCATATTTTGGGATATACATGGATTCAAAACCCATAACACCGTTGTCATGGGAGATTTCATCGCGAAACTAGGCAAACGAAGCGGTGATGAGCTGAAGAAATTTGGATATAGACATCGGAACTCGCGGGGTCACTTGCTGGCTAGCTTCATGGAGAAGGAAGAACACTTTATAATGAATTCCTTCTTCAAAAAGCGCAAATGTTGCAAGTGGACCTGGAAAGGTCCAGACAGTGCTACCAAAAACGAGATCGACTTCATCATGTCTACGAAGAGGCAAATATTCAATCATATCTCCGTTATCAATTCGCTTAAAGCGGGCAGCGATCACCGAATGGTATAGGGCAAATTGAGTATTAGTTCCAGCCTCGAACGGTCAAGATTGATGAAGTCCACGCTCCGACCAGCACCAGTTCAAATCCAAAACCCCGAGAGCTTTCAGCTTAAACTGCGTAACCGCTTCGAATGCCTGGGAAAGTGCGTAGATGTGGACGACTTCAGTGACAGGTTCGTGGATGCTGTCCATACAACGGGCTTGAAGTTCTTTAAGCCAAAAACGAAGAAAAGAGCCAATAAAATCTCTGGTCCGACCCTCGAGCACATAGAGGAAAGGCGTAGGATGCTTCTGTTACCCTCCGACGACATGCCAAAATATCGGCGTCTCAATAGGCAGATCTCAAAGTCTCTGACTCGCGATCTCCGCAAATACAATACTTAGTTTGTTTTTGAGGCAATCGAGCGGAATAAGGATTCCAAATTGTAAGAAAGGGCAGTCTATTTCCCGGAAGTCAGCTGACAAAGCTGAAGATGGAGGATGGCTGAATTATCTTGTCCAGACCTCAGCTCCTAGAGGAGATCGAACGGTTCTATGGACAGCTGTACACGACTACACGAACACCTGTTACTACTCCAGCCACTGACCCTACCCTAGAGCTGGATTGACCCGACACTATACCGAAGATATCCCGGACGTCAGCATGCACGAGAATAGTGTAGTCTTAGAACAACTAAAAAACAACAAGGCACTGGGTGATGACGGAATAACTATAGAGCTTCTCAAAGCTGGCGGCACACCTGCTGTGGAAATGCTTCAGAAGCTATTCAGTCCCATCATACTCGAGGGTAAAACGCCATAGGCATGACACAGAAGTGTGGTGGTGCTTTTCTTCAAAAAGGGCGACAAAACCCTTTGAAGCACTACGGACCCATCTCACTTTTGAGTCACCTCTGTAAATTGTTTTCTACGGTCATAACAAATCGTCTCGGGTGCAAGCTAGATGACTTCCAGTCTCCCGAACAAGCCGGCTAAAAGTAAAGGCTATAGTACTATAGACCTCATACATACGCTGCTGCAGGTTATACAGAAGTCCGAGGAGTATAACCAGCCTCTATGCTTGGCGCTTGTGGACTATGAGAAAGCCTTTGATTCGATCGAAACCTGGGCAGTGCTGCAGTCTCTCCAACGATGCCAAATTGACTATCGATATGTCGAAGTGCTAAAGTGTTTGTACGAAAACGCCACCATCAGTCCGCCTCCAAGACCAGAGCTCAAAACCTATTCGGCTACAGCGATAGGTGAGGCAGGGAGATGTTATATCTCCGAAACTCTTCAACGCTGCGCTGGAAAACGTTTTCAATCTTCTGCTGAAACCATGGAAGACCTCAGCACAATGCTTGATGGCTTCTGTAGAGTCTCCCAACAAGTAGGTCTTAAGATGAGCATGGACAAGACGAAAATCATGTCTAACGTCCATGTCGTACCTACTCCTATCCAGGTTGGGAACTGTACACTCGAAGTTGTCAACAAATACGTCTACCTGGGACAAATGATCCAATTGGGTAGGATCAAACTTCGAGTAAGAGGTCATTCGTCGAATCCAACTCGGTTGGGCGGTGTTCGGCAAGTTACAGCATATCTTCAAGTCCGATATCCTGCAGTGTCTCAAGACAAAAGTCTTTGACCAGTGTGTGTTACCCGTTATGATCTACGGCGCAGAGACGTAGTCGCTAACTATGGGCCTCATCTGAAAACTCAGGGTCACTCAGAGGGCGATGGAGAGAGCTATGCTCGGAGTTTCCCTAGCAGATCGAATCAGAAATGAGGAGATCCGCAGGAGAACCTAAGTCACCGACATAGCTCTCCGAATTGCCCAGGCTGAAGTGGCAATGGGCAGGGCACATAGCGCGAAGGCCGTTGGGGCAGGCGGGTTCTGGAGTGGCGACCACATACCGGACGACACAGCAGGGGTAGGCCTCCCGCAAGGTGGACCGACGATCTGGTTAAGATCGCGGGAAGCAGTTGGATGCGGGCGGCTCTAAATCCTTGGAACCTTGGGGAGGCCTATGTTGAGCAGTGGACGTCTCTAGGCTGACATGATGAATAGCCTAGCATTTGCAGTCTAATAAAGTAGGTAGAAAGGAATTGAGTGTGGTGCCAAAAACTTTGCGTCGTCTGTAGGGACTTAAGGATAAATTCACAAGTACACTACCATATTTATGCTTTGATAACGATCCTAATAAGCTGTACAATTCTTTCTTTGACATGTACTGTACTATATTCAATTCTATCTTTGTCCCTAAGAGGATCCCAGTTGCTGGTACTACATCCTTCAGTGAATGGGCAACCACTGGAATTTATAAAAGTAGAAACAAGCTTAACGAATTATATGAACAGAAAGTAATTAATAAAAATGATGAACAATTTTGTCAATGTGTAAGAAATTATTCTAAGTTATTTAAAAAGATTTGTCGTGAAGCTAAGACACTTTATTTAAAATCAAAAATTAAAAACAGTGACAATAAAATAAAAGCAACGTGGGATATTATAAACAATGAGACTGGAAGGGTCAAGATTAAAAGTAACGGTTACACTCTTCAATAAAATAAAAAGATATTAAAATCAGATTTTGAGGTTGCCACAGCATTTGAAAATTTCTTCACAGACATTCCAGTCTCAACCACTAAATCCCTCAACTCGTCCCCCAATGACGCCGAATCTATATTGAAACAAAATGTCAATAGGTGTAACATTGAATTTAGTTTTAGTTATGTCACTGACAGAGATATTGTAAAAACTTTTAATACCCTTAATTTGAAGAAGACTAGTAATCTTTGGGGCAATTCTATTGTGATTACGAAATCCATAATCAACACAGTAGCACCTGAACTGGCAATGATTTTCAATAGATGCATTGACTGTGGTGTGTTTCCTGATCAAATGAAAAGTAGTAAAGTAATTCCGTTATTTAAATCAGGTAGCACATCTGACCCCACAAATTATAGGCCAATATCTGTGCTACCCACGTTTAGTAAAATTTTTGAAAAATTATTTCTATGTCAGCTTCAAATTCATTTTAATAACAATAAGCTGTTACATGAAAAACAATTTGGTTTTACTAGGGGTCGCTCAACTACCGATGCTGGAGTTGAGCTTTTAGAGGAGTCGCATGATGCTCTGGGGGTCTTTTGTGACTTATCTAAGGCTTTTGATTGCGTTTTTCATGAAACATTGATCAGGAAATTACATTACTATGGAGTTAAGAACACTGCTTTGGATCTCCTAACATCATATTTGAGTAATAGGATACAGAGAGTTGAGGTAAATGGAAAAGTTTCTATGGGTTCAGTGGTCACAATGGGAGTGCCACAAGGTTCATTTCTTGGTGCATTCTTTTTCCTTGTATATATTAATAATTTGCCATACATTATGCAAAATAATGAAGAGATAGTGTTATTTGCTGATGATACATCACTTATTTTTAAACTTAGACGGCAACAATCAAATAATGACGATGTAAATAACGCTTTCTCTAAAGTAGTTCAATGGTTTACTGCTAACAATTTACTGTTAAATGAAAAAAAAACAAAATGTATACGATTTTCAAGACCGAATGTGAAACAAGTTAAGCCTAACATATGTTTGAATGGAGAAGAGTTGGATCTTATAGATAACACAGTATTCTTAGGCATAACCTTAGATTCTAAGCTACAGTGGGGCCCACATATAGGTCAGTGGTCGAATAGACTTAGCTATGCAGCGTACGCGGTTTATAAAATTCGTCAGTTAACTGATATAGATACGGCCAGATTAGTATATTTCAGTTATTTCCACAGCATATTCATTCAAACTGTGTTTGTACTGCAGAAGCGGGCTATTCGTGCAATCTACAGCCTTGGTTCAAGGCATTCACTGAGGGAAAAAATTAATCTCAATACATTCAGGAAAAATATAGATTTGTTTTCCAAATTCAGCGACATTCATAAATTAAACACACGAAATAAAAACAAACTTGTTCTACCTTCAACTAGACTACAAAAAATAAGTAACTCATACAAGTGTCAAAGCATACGATTTTACAACAAAATTCCAGGCAATATTCAGGAACTAAGTATTAATAAATTCAAAGTATTTATTAAACCGAGTTTGTGTTCAAAAGCTTATTACACAATTAAAGATTATTTAGTAGACAAAAATGCCTGAAATTGAGTTAAAAAATTATGAATATTGACATTTTGAAATTAGTGACATGATATTTTTATTTACATTTGTAATACTTATATTTTTACATTTTGACATTTTTAATTTGACATTGGTAATTTTATTTATTTTGTTTTGACATTGTTTGATTTGACATTGTTATTTTATTTATTTTCTTTTGACATTTAAAATTACTTAAGTAATATATTATTATTCCTAAATTGACATTCAATAATATTTTCTGACATTTTAAATATATGACATTTTATTGTTTAAAGGAGAATGATTAAATTTGTATGGAAGATGGGCTAAGTTTGCTTCTCGATGATTTGACCAGTAAAATATAGTAAATATACTCCTTATTAAATTAGGAAAAAATGAATACGATATTCGGCGGCAGTTCTTAGCTATCGGACATTAAAGATTTCAAATATTTTGAGGTTAAGTATTGTGATAGTTACATGATTATATAAATAGTAGTAAATTACTTAATTATCGCCCGTGCTTTGAAGAGTACTTACGTTAAGCCGTCAGTCCCAGTTGTCATGAAGATCTTTCACCATCACACGTCGTTACGGGGAGTCAGTACCCTCCAGTAAACCAATACTTACTGGTCTAAACCATACAATATCGCTTTCCCTTTGGGTTATGGCGGTCAGACTATGGTGAAGCTAATATTCTGTCATATCTGGTTAGACTAGTAAGCGGACCCAGGTCTCCTAGCCTCCTAGGCGTTGAAGTCTTGGATGCAACCGACATAGATAACTCTAGGACGGTGATGATGTGATTTAATCATATTACCGGAATTTATTAGAAGCCTCTATGTAGGTATAATATACAATATAGAAAATAGTTGTAAAAAGAAATGGAGCTACGAAACAAACGCTTGTACATTATATTAGTTTGCGGTTTTTTCAGTCTGATATATTTCTTACTGAGAATTCTCAATACCATGTGGTACAATTAATGAGAATTTCAGTGAGGCTAGTTCGCAAAAGATAAGCTCATTCCATTGGACCTTATTACAAAGTTAGCATTAATACAACACTGTTTTATGCTTAATAGGTAAATGAAACACAGATTTTATGTTATTCTTCATTTTATTTGTTATTACACCTAAATCTTCTTCAAATAAATCATCTCAAAATGAAGCAGGAGCTTGTATATCGTATACCATAATGTGGTGCAGGTATGACCTCAGAAGTTACAACAGCTTCAATTAATGTGTAGCATTCTAAACATAAGATTCCGTTCAATTCCTGAAACAAACAATTAAAGTAGTTTGAATATTCGGTGAGGAGAGCACGAGATAATTGTAGGAAATTGAGAAGAGAAGTAAACAACACTTACACAGACTGGCGCTATCCATGATGTCAAATTATTGAGCTCCGAATCAGATAGCTTGTCCAAAGAACGGATATCAAGGTACCGCAAAGGAAGAGTTAACATAAGTACAATCCTCACCACGTCTAGTTGTTCTAAGTCCAGACGACATAGGTACTATATGTTACCAATAAAGACTGTCTCATAATTTAGTCAACCCACGAGTCTCGATAACACGAAATAAACTTATTTGGTCCACAAAGGATTGTTCAAGTCAATATAAACGACAGTAAATTACTTATTTTCCAATAAAGAGATGAGCATATGTGAAAAAGCAATTTGACTGTTTTCATGTCAAAATAACTGACGTAAGACCAGAGAGGTTGGACATAAGTAATCTATGGTTTGGACTAGTAATAAGGTTATATTTCTTTGCGTAAGACATTACAAATGCCAGTATAATAAAAATATGTTCCCATATTTTCGATAAGTACAAAACATTATTTCGCGGGTAATAATGTTGCAAAAAGGATAAACATGTTATTTATAGAAAATATTTCACCACACTACATTTTTCAAAATATCATAAGATTTTGGTGTTTCTTTGCTTATTAGAACTTTTGTTATGTCACCCTGTTTTCACTATGAATGTAATTTTTACCTATTAAAAGGGGTTTGCAAAAAACTGTTAACATTTGCCTAAATATGCAAAATGAGTTTTGAGTATGAAATGGTGATGTCACGACCGGAACAACGCAGATACTTTTAATTTTGAACTAAAAATCCCCGTTTCGCTTTAAATTAAAATTAATATAATTATGTAAAATTATAAAATAAAAGAAGATTTTCTAGATATTAATGATTTAGAAGCAAATGTGCCACAAAATAGCCCAGTTTTGGTCATTCTCCTTTTTAATATTTTTTAAAATTACTTAAGTAATATATTACTATTCCTAAATTGACATTCAATAATATTTTCTAACAGTTTAAATATATGACATTTTATTGTTTAAATTTTATTATTTTTACATATTGTTTGCAACATGTATTTTACTATGTAGTAGCGTGTAAAGTTGTGAGTATGATGTGGGTATTATTAAACATATAAACAAATAGTTGTGGCAACCTGTCTGATGGCTTAGGCTGACATGCTTATGCATACACCTTCTGATGGCGTGGAGGCATAGTGATACAGATCGTGCTGGCCCCCTCAATCAAGGTTGAGCCGTACGATTGCTGTTGAATGCGGGCCGAGTCAGTCAAAAGCGTCAGATGATTTTCTGCATTGTACTTTCATACTAAACCCTTTTTTTGTCTGGACTTTAAAATATGAAGAAAATACTAAAGAAATTGAAGTGACAAAAAAAAACAATGACTCTGAGTTTGTTTCGGCCTTTCTTCTCAAGAAGTCATTTAGCTAGGAAAAGCCGGCATCATCTAGAATAGGGTTTTGGCATGTATAAGTGTTGTAAGCAAAATGCAGAAATAAATATGTCTTTATGTCTTTAGCCTAGAAGATTGACTGATTGAGAGCTACGCAGAGAGCCTCAGGTTCAAACTCAAAGTGCGCACTATTTTCTTTTCGAAGTTATGTGTGTAGTAAATGTTAATTAGCGCTTGCTTAATGATTAAGAAAAGTAGCGTGAGGAAATCTGAGAGATCGTCATGTTTGGAAAGACGTATTTTATATTGTTGTCTACCAACCTGCACCTGGTCAGCGTGGTGAACTTCAGCCTATCTCAGTGAGAATATACTGTTTGCGCCGATGCTCAGCAGTGGGATAGTTTATAGTAAGGTACAGTGATAATACATTTAATAGTTTCTTAATATGTTTTTGCATTAAACTCCAACAATGTTATTGAAATATGGAGATAAGTAAACGATTGTTATTAAAAGAAGTATAACCATTTGATATGAGAGTCGTTTGATATCTAATGCACGCTGCTTGTTTGATGAAAACCATAGGTCAAGATGGTTTTTATTGCTTTTCCGACAACTTTCCTCTCCTTCGTTTTGACAATCAAACAAATCGCTCCGTTACGACTTGAAATATGTTAAAATAAACAAAAACACTTTCGCATTAAATTGATAACATCAATATAAATAACCAATAAATACACCTTTCCATATCACATTAAATATACTTGCACTAGAGGACGCCAGCAGCTACGCCTGCATTTTTTTAAATTTACCCGCTTTGGCCGATCCCGGGGGAATTTCGGGAAATCCTTTCTTAGTGCACCCCTACGGTCCCCAAGAAACATACGTGCCAAACTTCAGCTTCCTGCGCCCAATAGTTTCGGCTGCAGCGTGTCTGTCAGTCAGTCAGTAACGCAAGGATTTTATATATTAAGATATTAAGATGTATAAAGCTAATTCTATGTTTAATACACAAAATTACTAACCCCGGGCCAAATTTCATCTTCAATTTTATTTCACGTTATCCATTCATCGCGTTGATGTATTCCAAATCATTACGCATCAGATAGATTACCCAACGAGAATATTAGGAGTAATCATTTTTAAAGAAGCATTACACATTCAATACGAGTTGCCATGTAATAATTATGTTTTGGGGTTTCGGAGTCCTGAAGAAAATACGAAACGGTTTTTACGTCATTACGCTTTTCGTTTCATTATCTACGTCTGAAAATTGTTATGACGTCTACCTTTTTAAAGTGATTCAGTTCGTTATGTTGGAGTGATAAAACTCTGACGTGAGCTTGTCCGTCTGTACCAACATTGCTCCTAAACGAGTGTAACGATTACGATGAGGTTTTTGTATGTTTAATAGCTAACGTTGATACGGTTCTTAACTAAATTAAGATTATTAGATAGAAATGATAACGATAATAAGAGTATACTGTAAGTTGACTGATGTCCGTACGCCACTTGTGGATTCCATTGGGTTTTGATAATAATATCTTGCACAGCATTAGACTTTGGAAGCTTGTTTTACTTTATAAACCTGCTACCTGTTTATAATAAAATTAATTTTCACGTTAAAACGTATTCATGAAAATAACTTTTCTTCTTTGATGTCTTATGTATCTCATCATCTCTTATGTATCTTGTCATTTTTTATCAAAACATAAAACGCTAAATAAAATTCATCCACGCAAATGACACTCGTACATACTTAACCACTTTAAGCCAAATCCCTTTTAATAAAATAGCATTTCAAATCAGACCCTATTAATATTTGAAGTCCAAATTAACCAGTAAACACACCTTTGGGTATTCGACGCTAACATTTTGGCTTTTTATTAAACAAATTATAAATGATGTCCTCAAAGAGTCCGTAGAAATTCCCGGACTCTTTATATCTTTGCCCGAGCTCATTACTTTGTCAATTTAATATCACAAAAGCATCAAAAATAAGTGGAACACGTTTTATTTGCGAGAATTTTTTAGAACAGGTTTCTTGGAAAATAACGCATTTGAGGGAATATTAAATAACCTACCTTGGCTTTCCAAACTACATTTTTTCGATCACTACAACAGTTTTTATCACGTTCATCATCATCGTGACGACGATCAAAACATCGACGATCGGACCAGCCCTGTATACATACTGCCCACTGGGCACGGGCTTTTTCTCACTATGAGAAGGGTAAGGCAGATGTCCACTACAATGGCCAAGTGCGGGTTGGCAGACTTCACATGACTCTTGAGAACATTGTGGAGAATTCTCTGCATGTAGATTTCCTCACGATGTAATTATACTTGACCGTTAATTAAGTGATATTTTAAAAAAATCTTCGCACTTCACTTTGAAAAGTCATTGGCGTAACAGTTTGTCGATCTCAAAATAACTCTCTCGAGAACAAAAAAGGATATTTACATCGAGGTTTAAAGGTGCTGCGCGTTTACTAATATCAAGTCATAAACACTTCGCAGCTCAAAATCAAATACAATCGAATGCGTCCGCAAGCAAGTCTGTCAGCGTATAAAATGGCTTATTTGGCTCTGTTGATGACATTGCTATAACAAATTACTAACCCCTTTGTTCCTTTAGTTTTTAATAAAGAAAATTCGACCCTAAAGTTAATTATAGCCTTCGACTTTATAATAAACAACATTTAATTAACTCACTTTTACGGCCTTATAGAAAATACCAAGTCTCGCGACCGTAACAACTTTTTACGGTCGCGAGACTTGGTATTTTTTGACAAGTATTGTTTGTTTGGGATGAATGTTTATATGAATACGCGGGAAGGAGTGTCAGATTTATCCAAGTGAACGTTCGTTCCTAAACTGTCGCTTATAATGCCTTGCAAAGTTAAAATGTGGCATGCGGCTTACATAAGACGTACTAAAATAACGTTTGTATTAAATCACAAGGAAATGTCTTATTTACATGTTATTTGCATCGCCACGTCTGTTTTTACTAACTTGGCGGTAGAAAACTAGATAAAGCTTACCGTATATAGAACAACATGCTTGCTAAGTCTGTTTAAGGTTTTTATGCAAATCTGACGGTTGGCCATGTTTTTGAGCTTAGCGACGGGCAACGCGACACGCGATGGGTGACGTGATAAGTGATTAGTGGTGGCGCATGGGCGACCTGAAATGCGATATGCTTTGTAGTAATACGACTGACTACCAGATATGAGACGAGCAACGCATATGCAATGACGTAACGTGATGGATGGGCGTAATGCAACGACATATACAAAGGACAGGCAGCGAGGGATGACCAATTCAATTAACACCGCGATATGCAACGCGCGAAGCGTCATTACGCCTATCACGTCAAAAAATACCAAGTCTCGCGACCGTAAAAAGTTGTTACGGTCGCGAGACTTGGTATTTTCTATAAGGCCGTAAAAGTGAGTTAATTAAATGTTGTTTATTATAAAGTCGAAGGCTATAATTAACTTTAGGGTCGAATTTTCTTTATTAAAAACTAAAGGAACAAAGGGGTTAGTAATTTGTTATAGCAATGTCATCAACAGAGCCAAATAAGCCATTTTATACGCTGACAGACTTGCTTGCGGACGCATTCGATTGTATTTGATTTTGAGCTGCGAAGTGTTTATGACTTGATATTAGTAAACGCGCAGCACCTTTAAACCTCGATGTAAATATCCTTTTTTGTTCTCGAGAGAGTTATTTTGAGATCGACAGACTGTTACGCCAATGACTTTTCAAAGTGAAGTGCGAAGATTTTTTTAAAATATCACTTAATTAACGGTCAAGTATAATTACATCGTGAGGAAATCTACATGCAGAGAATTCTCCACAATGTTCTCAAGAGTCATGTGAAGTCTGCCAACCCGCACTTGGCCATTGTAGTGGACATCTGCCTTACCCTTCTCATAGTGAGAAAAAGCCCGTGCCCAGTGGGCAGTATGTATACAGGGCTGGTCCGATCGTCGATGTTTTGATCGTCGTCACGATGATGATGAACGTGATAAAAACTGTTGTAGTGATCGAAAAAATGTAGTTTGGAAAGCCAAGGTAGGTTATTTAATCTTCCCTCAAACGCGTTATTTTCCAAGAAACCTGTTCTAAAAAATTCTCGCAAATAAAACGTGTTCCACTTATTTTTGATGTTTTTGTGATATTAAATTGACAAAGTAATGAGCTCGGGCAAAGATATAAAGAGTCCGGGAATTTCAACGGACTCTTTGAGGACATCATTTATAATTTGTTTAATAAAAAGCCAAAATGTTAGCGTGGAATACCCAAATCTTCTTATATAAATACTAGAGGACGCCAGCAGCTACGCCTGCATTTTTTTAAATTTATCCGTTTTGTCCGATCCCGTGGGAATTTCGGGAAATCCCTTCTTAGTGCACCCCTACGGTCCCCAAGGAACATACATGCCAAATTTCAGCTTCCTGCGCCCAATAGTTTCGGCTGTAGCGTGTCTGTCAGTCAGTCAGTAACGCAAGGATTTTATATATTAAGATTACAAAGTTATTTATGCAGTTGATGTATCTCGAAAACTGGACAGAAATTGAAAAATATTTTAATTTTTACTTGATACATATACTAAACACTAATCGTATTCTAAATTTGAAGCTTCTATGTCTGCTAGAAGTGCATTAGACTTTTGATGATCGGTCAGTGAGCGACAAAATTAAGAATTTTGACTTGCTATAATTCTTAAACTACCAGTACAAATTGAATGAAATTTGAAATACACCATGTATATACAATGCCTGCATAGTTGTAAAAAAATCAGACTTCTAGTTTTATCCACAACGAAGTTATAGGGAGACGAAAATGACTCGAATTGCTTCGAGAAAAGTATGGTACGGCCGTGCCGCTTTTTTGCTCGACTTGGTAGGGGCACTGCCGTACCCCCCGATTACAACCCTTTCCCAAGCTTGAAACAGATTAAAAGGTGACATTTTTTAAGGTGAATGTGAAAAGTTTCTACAGTAGAACAGCATTTATTATTAGGGCGGCCGTACACGGACTGCTCGAGCAGTTAACGGCTGAGCGACGTACACGGACCGCTCGAGTGGTCAGCGCCGACTGCTCGAGCGGTCACTACCAACCACTCGAGCAGTTGATTTTCTAGCACAGTTGAGTCATGGATTCTGGCGAGGAAGCACTGCTTTTGCTGCATCTGCTCAAGTGGGGACGACGGCGGCGACGTCAAAAGACAAAATTTTGGGTTCATTCTATTTTAATCCAGTAATAAGCGCATCGCTATCGCACACGCCCTCCATTTTCCAATATCAGTTGACAAATGAGACGAGACAGACAGACGCCGTGGGGCCACTAGGGAAGGGGGACAAGTCGGAGAGCCGTCGACTGCTCTAGCGCAGTCAACGGCTCGAGCAGTCAGTGTATGCCTCGCATCCGCTCGCGAGCGGTCGACGGCGGCATGATGGAAATTCGTCATGCAGTTGACGGCTTGAAGCGGTCGCGACTGTTCGAGCAGTCGTAGTACGGCAGCGAATGAATGACTATAGACCGACTGCTTGAAGTAGTCCTTGTACGACTAGCCTTAGGGCGGCCGTACACGGACTGCGCGAGCAGTTAACGGCTGAGCGACGTACACAGACCGCTCGAGCGGTAGGTTGTTGTCTGCTCGAGCAGTTGATTTTCTACCGCTCGAGCAGTTGATTTTCTACCGCAGCCGATTCATGCATTCTGATAAGGAAGCACTGCAATGTCTGATTTAATTCCACTAATAAGCGCATCACTATTGCACACGCCCTCCATTTTTTAAAATCAGTCGACAAATAAGACAGACGCCGCAAGGGAAGGGGAGGAGGTCGGATAACGATCAACTGCTCTAGTGCAGTCAACGGCTCGAGCAGTTGGTGTATGCCTCGTGACCGCTCGCGAGCGGTCGACGGCACGATGGAATTTCGTCATGCAGTTGAGGGCTTCAAGCGGTCGCGACTGCTCGAGCAGTTGTGTGTACGGCAGCGAATGAATGACTATAGTTCACCGCGCGGTCGCGGCTTCAAGCAGTCGGTCTCAACTGCGTGAAGCAGTCCGTGTACGGCTGGCCTTAGACTCCGTGATGCATGCATGCATACATAAGTGTGTTATTAGATTGCAATGCATCTAGGACGAAGTACTTTCAAAGAGCAGAACATTTTATATAAAAAGCAGCCTTTCTTTTAAGAACAAGTTATCTGATATGAATGGTGGACAAAGACTTTCTTGACATTAAAACACAACACCATCTAGTCCCAAACTAAGCAAATCTTGTACTATGGGTACTAAGAAAATAATGGATAAACATTTGCTTATACTCTTGCTACGCCCCAAAGCGTCAAGTCAATAAAGAACTCTTTGATCCTACGTTGAAGAAGTATAATGTTAGAATTCGGAAAATAATACAGTTTCAATCTCAAGTCTGCACGTGTGAGTGAGAAAAAATCACTAAAACCTAGCCGTGTCGTATGAGAGCGTTACCAGGTAAAAGGGAATAGCCCTACTGCAATATCAAGTGGCGTCTTTTAACTAAACCTGGTCCGCTAGTCTATATTCTATATAAGCATATGTAGCTATTCTGAAACATTGCGCAGATTACAATTTAAGACTAGTACTTGGTATTGCATGTTTTACAACCATGTTGTTAGTATAGTAAAAATCTACATCTTTTTTATAATAATAAACACTACATAAAGGCATACCACGTTTTAGCCCCGTCTAGTTTACTTTTAGTATTATAGAGTTGCTGAATAAATTTATTTGATTCTGTTCAAATTATGTACATATATTATTTCATGATTTATTTGAATTGCCGTCTGATTATTGATTTCTTGATCTCTGATGGCGATGTCTAAGGCTCTTAGTCCGCTTATATTATTACAAACAAAGTGAACAATAAAATAATAATAAAGACAAGAAAATAATAAAAATTATAATTAAATCAAGTGCGAGTCGGTATCGCCCATGAAGGGTGCCGTAGTACAGGTATCCACTTAACATGCCTATTACCTTCACCCAACCAAATACCACTATTAGTTTTCCGCCACCAAAAATAACTTTGTTTTCCATAGCTTTTGTATAGGTAAACGGCAAGAAAGAAAATTCCTATGAAAACATGTTGTTCATAAGTTCTTTTCTCTTCGCTTCACTGATAAATTGAATCGAAGAAGCAAATCATAGAAGAGACCAGTGGAACAAAATTTATTTTGCTTTTATATAATACTACACTTCCGCCGTGTGGTGACTTATTAAGAATACGGAATGTCACTCCCCCCCCATATCATCTCATGGGTGTCGAGATGCAGAGAACAGCACTGTAAGAGAAAAAACAAGCACTTGATACAAACCCTATACCAACCCGTTTGGCCAGCGTGGTATAGTAGGCCAATTCCTCCTTTCAAAGGAGAGGCCTAGTCCAGCAGTGGACTGCTTAAGGCTGATGATGATGACACTTCACCCACGATTCTGCCCGCGCTGGAATGTTATTCTTAGGGTAGGATTTTTCAAAAATCCACTCCTGACCTTCCCTACGAACGTCGAATATCAAACTACCATTGAATTCATAACTTGCGTTTAAAACCTTTTATGTCGCTGTAAAGGTTTTATTAAGATATGCGACTCTGCATTAGATACAAACAAAAAATAATAATTTAAACGACTGCTCTTCAAGCTCACGGAACGAAACATCCGCTATCTACGTACGACCTTTGCTTTCTTCGTGCAACTTGATTTAATTTACAAATTACTTTAAGAACGTTTAGAGTAGACGGAATATTTTTGTAGCTTTAATAGTAATGTTTGGAAAAATTTAGAAACATCAGTCAACATTATGGATATAGACTCCATAGGTTTTTTAACCAGGGTTAGAAAAATTGTGTCTGCTTGAAAACATTTTACGAGACGCATAAGATCTGACGCCTATAATGACTCCTTACTAATTTAATAAATTGTAAGTATCCTAAAGTTTTACAGGACCACCTTATCTTAGCAAAACATTTACCTAAGTTTTAATGAATAAAATATACAGAACTCAACTTAACAACAATCGGATATAATATATTGAACTGTACACACATTTATTATTACTTATAGACTTACAACGAGGTGTATAAAACTTTAGCAAATAATCTTTGAATCATCAATAGGATCAAACATTGACATTAAGACAACTTAATCTGAATATTTGAAACATAAACAAAGAAACAAAATTGTAGTGCTGTACGATTTTCACTTGAAATTTCAATCAAACCTTGATGATTTATTGAATTTGGAAGTGAAAGACGCCCTTTTCCCCTCCGGCCCGGGAGAAGGACGAAGGGGACTGTCAGACTCTTACTGACTAAAAACCAACCCGTGTTCCTCATGTACCCGTGTGTCGGAGGGTAGGGATTCGCATAAGCATTCGTCGCTACCCCCCGACGGGTATAGGCCCGCCAGATGGTCAGGCGGGCCCCGAACAAAACCTTGACGGCGGATTAAGGTGCTGGGCTCCGCCGCCAAAACACTCAGCGGCCGCAGAGAATAGGGAGTTCGGCAACGCAACACCGCATCTCCTCTTCCTCTGCGGCCCCACCGCGACGCATCGAATGGTGCGCCTCTATTTGGTCGCGGGAGATAGGGCGCGCGGCAACGCAACACCGACACGCCTCTCCTCCCGCGACCGCACCCGCGACTGCGAGGGACAGAACTGTCCCCCGTACCCGCGCCGTTGGACGCGTCCTGCGCAGGCCTCGTCAAGCCCACGCGGAGCGTCCCCTCCTGGATCCCTCTTAGCTTTACCGCGGGTAACCAAGCCACGGTTACTGAGCCCCCCCACCACGACAAGGTGGATATCCCACGGGGGGGGAAGTGAAAGACGCCTGAAAGCTTCATTTTCACTTCAAGAATGTAGCCTTATCTATTTAGAATATTAGATTATTCGGTTAACAGTTGACTATAATATTTCAAATGAGTTACTTTATTCAATTCAAAATTTATTATTATCTTTTTCATCCCGAATTTCAGTTCAATAGGGCCCGGGCCTCCTTAGTTTTCAACGTCAAGACAGACTGTCTCTGGTGTTCGCTTCAGGCTATTGAGATCGCCTGCTCGTTTACACAATCAACGCCAAAGGAGGCACAATTGCTTGCCGTCCTTTGAAATAGGAAAACTAATTGGAGGAGGAGCGGGGTGAGAGAAATCGAGAAAGGGATCGGGCCTCTGCTTATCTCACTCATCGAAGTATACGCAATATAGATACTGTTACTTTACGTCAATACTTCGAAAGAGGGTAATACTAACTGCCTGAGAAGTTTAGAACCATGTTAACAACGCGATTATATTCACGTTTCTTGATATGTTCATACTACTGATGTCGCTGCTTAGTGATTTTGTCGTTGATTGGTGAAAACTTAAAACTGTATATTCATTCCCAATCCAAATTGGTCAACTGCCTCAAATACACGATATTTAACATTCTTGTATTAGACACTGATTCAACTAGCCGGAAGTCATTCACCCCATATTTGGCTGCAACCTTCCGTAGTATGAATTCACTTCGCAGGTAAACAGTTCAAAGACAGCGAAGGTCATATGATACTTTGTACAGATACAACTGGTACAACTAAGTTAGGTAGGAAGATATGATCGCGTGAGTTGCTTATCAAAGGCACATTGTTAATACCCTAATGAGTACTGGAAACGAAGAGTTATCTTGGCGTACAGTCAACAGCAAAAGTAGATGATCAAAATCATAAATTCAATACTAATGAAAGGAACAGTCTAATCTAACCAAAATTAAATATTTTTAATACCTACCATCAACCCATTCCATGTGCCAGGAATCAGATATAATACACAACAGTTGATTTTTCATAGCGTTTCTTTTCGGATAATGTAATTTGTTTCATGTTTATGTAAAAACTTACGACGACAAACGATCGATCATCCCTTAGTATAAGATTCCTGGAATTTCATCAAAAGACCAACTCTAGTAATATATCAAGTGCCTGTGCGACTGGACCCAAAGAGCTTAGCAAAACATACAATTCGGAGACAAATGGCCAACCTCCGGCAATAATCCGTGGACTAAACAAATATTTGCTTTTGCGGGATCTCAGGATAAATTAAATACTGTGGTTTCAATCTCTCCTGCTCGATGCTGGTGTTTGTAAGTTCGATTACGAAACAGAACTGATCTTTGTGTGATGAGATTATTTTTGTTCTGTGTCTGGGTGTAATTTGTCTTTAATATGTACTAGACGACGCCCTCAGCTGCACCCGCACATTTTATTAAATGAACCGTTTCTGCCCGCATTTCGGAAAATCCCTTCTAAGTGCATCGTTATACTCCCCAAAGAAAATAGTATACGTACTAATTTTCAATTTCTTGCGCATAATAGTTTCAGCTGTGCGTTGTCTGTTTGTTATTTAGTCAAACAGTAACGCAAAAATATAGATGTACAGATTTGAGAACAATGTAAGTACGTTTATCAGTTTTCTGGTTGCCATAGTACAATCTCCGCACAGTTTCAGATCATAAACAGAAGTACAGCTCATCATCATTTACAAAACAATAAAATTTAAATGAAGAAGATTTTAAATTTAAATGAAGTGCTCATTACAGATTATAGGTACTTATCAAATACTTTCACTGTATCATCATTTTATCGTCATGTCGAAGAAACGCTTTGTCGGTGTACATTGGCATTTAAGTTGTTTCGAATTGAAATACAGTCGTAATGAAAACATATCAGAGTTTAGTATTGTCAAATAAAAATCTTGTCAAAAACGGTTGGTCGAAATTCAGCTTGGGAGTCCAAACATATTTCCCGCTATCCGCAATGTTTTAGATGCAAAACACATTCAACTACGCCCTATTCATCATAACAAACAACATCAAATATTCCTAACATAATTAACACTTTTTTGCCAATTATAAAATACGATTTAACCATAACATATTTTATAAGCCCATAAAAGGTTTATTGAAAATATAATAAAACGGCAGTTATTATTTTTTTTACTTCATATTATTGAGACATATCACGTAAACATCCGTTAATTAGGCATACTTACGTGCACTTTTATTATGTTTTTATTGTTTTTTTTAATTTTATATTAGGCCTATAAGTACCAACAACTTGTGTATTATTATTAATGCCGACCGGATACAAAAATATTTGATTGACCTTTTTTCTCTAAATATCAGTACTTAAATATGACCTTTTGCTTTAGGCTTTGCAAATACATATTATCTTATTATTATCGTGTAGCTTTACGGTCAGAAATTGTTGCTAACCTCATTTTGCCAGTAGGACAAGTTATATGGCTCACTATAATGATATTCTTCAATAGTAGCAAAGACCTTTATCTATACGTATTATCAATCTGTGTTCATCTAGACATGTTATGTTATGGATTTCCCCTACTTTATGTCTGTCTGTATAAACGCCAGAACCTCAGAAAAAACTGAACGGATTTTGTACGGTTTGCACAAATATGTATAGTGTGATTCATAAGAAAGGTTTAATTCTATAATTCTAGCGGGCAAAACTGTAGGCGATGTCTAGTGATGTTTAAATCAATGCGCAACAACAATCGATTTGTTATTTTATCTTTTAATCAAAGTAACCTAAAAATACCACTTTGCTCGATAGATAGCGTTGTTCAACTTTTCTGAAAATCGCGTTTTATTGTGATACCATAATAGGTACCTATGTAAGGCTGAAAACGAAAAAGAACGCGTAATGTTCAGTCCTGTCAGAATTAAGTAAAGAAAACCTATATCGAGGAAGCGCGTGAGGTTTGTAAGGATAGAAGCAAGTGGCATTCTGTTGTCTCTGCCTACCCCTACGGGAAAAAGCCATAAGCATAATTATGTTTGTATGATTATAATATATTCTCATTCATATATTCGCAACTATAAATTTGTATAGGTATAGCATTTGGTACGGACGCGTCCGTGTGGTTACGGATTAAGAATACGGATTGTCACCACCCCATATCATCCCATGGGTGTCGTAAGAGCCGACAGAGGGAGCAGATTATGCAGAGAACAGCACTGTAAGAGAAGGAAAACTTGATATAAACCCTATACCAACCCGCTTGGCCAGCGTGGTATAGTAGGCCAATTCCTCCTTTCTAAGGAGAGGCCTAGTCCAGCAGTGGACTGTTAAAGGCTGATGATGATGATGATGATGATTTGGTAGTACAATCATTCAAAAAAAGATCTAAAGCTTTCTTTGGAACTCGGTTTAATGTAGTGCAAAGAAATCAATTCAATTTACATTGACATAACAGCAAAAGATCAAGGGCGAATTCTTTAATGGCCATTGCCCAATATTTTATTTTTTTGCTACTAGGGATATTGTCTATTTGACATATTTTGTATGGAGTTTATGTCAAATATAAATCTCAAGCAGCCAAATCCATTGGTAGATAAGATATTGGGAGCGTAAATGGTCTTAATACTAAACTTGTATTATGAATACTATAAGCGGTTTGCGCTTATCACCTACTAGCTTCCACCCATGGCTTCGCCCCTTTGGATCTCGGATATCGACTAAAAGCAATCAATGCGCTATTCTGATGTTATGCTATATCACGACAAAGTTTCATCAAAATCAGTTCAGCCGCTTTTACATGAAAGAATAACAAACGTACATGCATCTTTCTTCAGAAATTTATACTTTTGAAGATTGAAATGCAGACTCTCTGCACAAAAAAATACTCTACAACAGAAACATTCGGAACAGTGTTAAAACTCTGAAATTTTCTAGACTGCATTTATATAGTCGAATACCAGACAATCGACAAAAACAATTGACAATGCCAAATATAAGGTTGCTCCGCGAAAATAAACGTTATTTCGGACGTGCGGAGCACATTCTTGGATGAAATGGAAATTCTTATTCTGCCTCTACGTTTTGAGCGTTTTCAGTGTTATGAGCGTTTTGTAACGTACTTCGACTAAACATCTTTACTGCACAATATGTAAAGAAGTAATTGTGTCAAACTGATGTTGTCAGTTTAATCAAGTGAGAAAACAGACCTATTTTATGTAATAGGCGGCAAACGAGCTGAAGGATCGCCTGACGGTAAGCGTTTACCACCGTCAAAAAAGGAATCAGAAGTGCTTTGCAGCCTTATGGAATGGGTAAAAGAATAGGAAGTGGGGCGGGATGAGAAGGAAAAGGCACCCCTTTTCCTTCTTATCCCGCCCCACTTCCTATTGATGAACCACCGTTCATCTGGCACTCTCAGTCACCGAACAAAACGCAACAGTATATATATTGTTTCTTTATTTAGAAATTCTGTGAGAGTAGTACTTCTCCGGTCGAGCCATTCATGCGCACTATTATATTCGTACAAGAAGTACGATTATAACAACAATAACGTGTATACACACGTACGAATAAACAACAAGATGTACAATACAAGAAGTACGAATACAATATAAATGAATAGATATCATGATAATAATTGCGAACAACTCATCCATCATCAAGAACGAATTTCACAATAATTGTGTCGCAAAATAATAGCGCCATGGCCGCAGCACAAAGCGCCATCTATTTTGAGGTTAGCTGTAAGACTAGTCAGGCAATGGAGAGTAATGATAATTTATATCATCTGTCACAGATGTTGGCGACAGAGATAACTTGATATAGTATTATCCAACAAAATTAAAATCCATTAGTATTATCCAATACGGATTTTGATACAGGGGTAAATAAAACATGTGAAAAATTATATGGATTATTTCAGGTGTAGCATACAGATACACAAACACAAGCACACGCATACACGCACACATAGGTACACGCAAATTATCCAGATTAATTAATGTTCTTTTTAATAGGTAATATATAACACATAATCGTAATTTTGCAAGCAGCGATAGGCAATTTCGGTGAAGTAGACTTCAATTCGCTGAAATATCCTTTATTGAAATTACCGTTGTTTTGCTGTTTATTACTATTCACCACAATAAACAATTGTTATTCTTTATTATTTTCTGTGTGTTCATATGTATTCTTGTTTATACTGGGGCTAGTTATTTTTACAGTCAAAATTTATACTTGCCACAAAAATAACATAAAATTTTGACATTTTGGTTGTATTCTGTCTTCACAATTTCGTGCAAAATTGACAATGTTCCATTACCTTTAGGATGAATTCACGTTTACCAACATCTCGAAAGTTTAAACGTTAAGACAGACGAGACTACCTGGCCTTCAAGATTAAAATTGTGCCATAATCCGCTATCACTTTGAGTTGCGGAGGTCAAATGACAGTATCTCTGTGGAAAAACAAATTTTATATGAAATCCATCTTGGATGTAACCGAGATAACGCTAAAGCCACGATGATGATATTTCTCGCCAATGTTAGTTGCCACTTAAAAGGGCGGGGGAATAAGTTTTGACAGCAAAATTTCAAGGTACCTATACTATGCTTGAAATTTTATTTCCTTGCTAGAAAATGAAAATGGTGTCTTATTTAATAAAGCTTGATAACAAATTAATAAGATTTTTATTTGATCTGCGTCGGTTCTTAAGTTGCCAAAATCAAGGGCTTAAACGTTTGCGCGTAGATTCCTGCAGCGTAGGTATAACATCAACATAGGTAATTTTGGTAATTTACAACATTTCCTACGAAAAAGTGTATTTTCCCTATTATAGATTGATTAGGGAAAGGTAACCTTTGGTAAAAGGTCCCATTTAGTGCATGCTAGAGGTTAATGCGTGTATGTTAACAAATTTACAATGGGATTACGACTTCAATTTGTCTGAAAAGACTCTTTGAGTGCGCATTATAAACCAGTTGTAAGCGTTCTTACTTGAATGTATCAAGGGGTGCTTGTGTTTTATATTATGTTTACTGTATTCTCACATTCACTCCTATGGACTTACTAATAGACTATTTCGTCATCTTATGATGTGTTGTTATAGTTTATTCATCTGTTACATTTTAATATTGGTCTTATTTTGATTGTTTAATTATTTCTGCTTCAACACGTTTGTTATGTGAGTAGAACGTCGTAAGTCATCACTAACGCAGGGCTGGTAGAACCAGTGTGGTTCTGGTTATTTTAATATTGTAAAGAAACACATTTTAATATCAATTTATACCGAGCGCTATCATGCTTCGGAGAACACATAAAGCTGTCGGTCCTGGTTATTGTCTAAGGATAAGGATCGTTAGGCCTTGTCAAAGGCCTTCAGGCGGCCTGAAAACCCCGACACCAGAGTTGGCCACACACTCACTCGAAAAACAAAAACATATCAATTTATGTTAAAAAGATTTACTAATAAAAGTTATAAAATGAAACACATCGTATTATCGTGGTGCAGATATTATGTTATATCATTAAAGTGACAGCGGTTATTTGGCGACTTTCATCTTTTCAGTGATAAAGTACGTGCTTGGCACATAACGACAATGCAGCTGTGATATTTCTTCTCCAAAAATATTATTAATAGACTTTTTACTTATAGTTGTTATTTTAAACAATTCAAACTAGAATGAGGTCACATAGATTGCTATATCAATATCGTACGAGTGCCAACTCTAGAGCTCGATATCGATACATTTTATCGATGACACATGACCGTTACTGAATGCACTAGAGAGTTATACACTTGCTGCGCTTGTCAGGTGACCCAGCTAGGGTATTATATCGATATTAGAGATGCCATCCTTTTATCTAGAAGTCAGTATATGACACAATATCTTCTACGTCTTTTGTGTGAATAATAATATATTATTTCTTTAGGCTTATAAGATTTTACTTTGCAAGAGAAAAATGTATACATATTGAAAGAAAGAATAGTTTTTACTTTACTTTTTTGCTATTTTATGTGCCATTAAGAGAAAAATGCTAACATCGGTTTGGTACACGATTCATATCAAAATTATAATACATTTTAGTGTCTTGTAGAGACTCGAATATTTAGATGATAGAATAAATTATTTATGACTTAGGTATGTTAATACATTCCTGATATGTTTTTGAACAATTTGGCCGTTCGGCATTCCGAAAATTGTTTCGAATCTGGGTGTTTAATATGTCCGTTATTCAAACACTTGTAAAGTCTGCCGCGATACCGGATTACTTCGTGTTTTGGCGTCTTTTTTAACAATAAATGAAGTACAAAAGTTGTTAGTTGTTTCAGTAAATACTGAAAGCCTGTTGTTTACACGTGTAAGGTTAACAACCCACAGTATTAAGTAACTTAGCTGCTACCCACAACGTCCTCTCTCGAAACAGATAACGCAGTATTTTACTTCATTAGACTCTTATTACACAGTTTGTTATTTAGGTTTAGTTTTAGAGAGAAACTTTTCATTTGTCGAGCACATTAAAACAGTAGGTGAAAAATCTAAAAGAAGTTTTTACGCCTTGTCAAAGGTATCAACTGCGACATGGGGCTTTCGTTCAAAATTTTTAAAGTAATTTATGGTGCAACATATCTGGGTTGTATGTGTTATGGCGCGCCCGCATGGGTTGATAGAGCTACTATCGGTGCTGAACGACGTAAAATGCTACAATGTCAACGTCTCAAGTTGATATTTTTGTGCAAGGCTTATAGGACAGTTAGTATTGAACCTTTGCCAGAACTGGCAGGTGTACCTATTTCCAGTCGATCTTGAGGCACAAAGACGAGCATCAATGTATTACGTGACATGAGATAACATGGATCTAAATGTTCTAGCTCCGCGCGACAGACATAAGATCGTAAGATTGTTGAACCATCCATCCACAGTCTATGGTGATCTTCTCGATGAATGGCTATGTCGCTGGAACACATTAAATAAGGGCCGTCACCTCTACCAGTTCTTCTCATGCGTCCGAGAGCGACTGGCGAGGAACTGGTTGGAGGTGGATCACTGTGTAGCCCAATTTCTTATAGGTCATGGTAACTTTAAGAGCAAGTTGTATTCATTTAAGCTAGTTGATTTACCGTTATGGCAATGTTCAACATCTGACAACAATTATGAAAAATCTGCTCATCATATTCTATGGGAATGTAGTCTTTGGCAAATTGAACGTAACGAATTAGAGGTGACTTCTTGAGTAGTGTACTATACGGGTCTTGTGGCAAGTCGGACGAATTTCCGTGCGTTTAGGCGTTTCTGCCATAGGTACATATTACAAAAAAAAAGGTATAGTTCACAATTTAGGCCCCCTTAATGCTCATGTCCGTGGTGCTTATCTTTTTTCATCATTATATCTCTTCATTGCTTGTCTCCCGCTTTGTTAAGAAGGGAAGTGGATTGTTTATTTTCCAACTCCTCCAATATATTTCTGATTAAGTTTGTTGAGGTTCCAAGACAGTTTAACTTTCCCCGGGACTTCATGGATTCATCAAAGGTTACTGCTGCTGAACCTGGCTACACAGGTGACACAGTAGTGGGAATGAGGGTGGGACTAGTCCCAATAGAAAAAAAGACTCTTATTACAATGGGATAACGACTTCAATGTCTGCCGCGTGTGATGTGAATGTCATTATCGGCACTGCCATGCAATCATAATAGAAATTTCAGTAGAAATATCTATTCAATGAAAGATGATTGTGATAAAGTTATGACACCAGAGCGCAGAACTAAAGCAATCTAGGAATAGACAGACATTTTTTTCTAGTTAAAGTAAAAATCCTTTATTAACTTAGGTCACCATATGATGATTACGAACGTCAAATATAAAGATTAAGTCTTTAGATTCTACATAATATATAATATCTATATAATATATAAAATGCTTGCGCTACTCAATATATTATATTATATATATATATATATATATTTAAATCTCGGAAGACTTCTTGCGTCATTTCAAAGTCGAACCTTGTGGCGTCCACCACTGTCAATGAGATTTTAATTGTTATTTGTGCGAATATAGGTACACTTTAGTCATGTGAATTCAATTATCAACAAGAAATTTTGATTAAACACGAAATGAATATATTCAATTTCAAATAATTCTCGCTGGTTTCTGGCGTCCGTTCATGATGGAAATAATGTGACGCACTGTATATTTTTGAATATGTTCTATGTGTATTACAGATTATCCTAAATCCATCTAAATTTAAGTTTATATCGGATCCGTATATTTACCTGTATTTAATAAAAGCATTCCATTAATTAAATGACTTCCTACTACATTAGAGGTTATATTGATACCGAATATTGTTTCTGTATATAGTCCATATATTGTGTTGAGAATGCTGCTTCCTCCTAAACTGATATATTTATCGATACCGTACACTCTCGTGTTCCAACCGTCATGACCGTTTCGAATGGTACCTACCATTAGTTGCCATATTTGATATCATAACTATATACTGAAGAACTGTTGCTCAAGTTGTTGTTCTTTTTACATGTAATGTTTTTGTTGAAATCCCACTTCTTTTTGCTAGTGATGGTCTTTATCAAACATCTCTCCTCATGGAGTGTTATTCTACCCTGCACCCCACCGTGACCCTCATCCGTGAACCTCCATCCATACCCCATCCGTGCCCCCAACAGTGCCCACACCCGTGAACACCTACCCGTGCCTACACCCGTGAACCCCTACCCGTACTCCCACCCATGAGTTCGCACCTGCATCCCCACTTATGTACTCCACCCGTGAACCCCTCCGTGCCCTCACCAGTGAACCCCCACCCTTATCCTCACCCGTGAACCCCCACCCGTGTCCTCACCCGTGAACCCCAACCTATGCCCTCCACCCGTGAAACCCCACTTCCCCGGGCCCCGACTTATGCACCTCCACCCATGCTCCTCGCCGGTCCCTTCCCGGTGCCTGCCCGATCCCTACCCTGATCCTACCCTAAGAGTACTTCTAGATAGCCAAAAATATTTGAATCTAGTAGGGACATAAACTGAATTCCGAATTCTTAACCACAAAGTTATCTTGGTGGAGTAATTAATACCTAATTCACATACTACAAAGGTTCACCAACTTATTTGTGTAGATTCTAAATTCTAATATGAAAACGAGACCAAAATTAAAAAGGTACATTTGTTTGAATTTTTCCTAAAGGTTTAAGGATTTTTTTTATTTTTTTAGGCTTAATGATAATGATCATCAAAATTACAAGGTTGTGCCTATGTCTGCTAGAAATACCTTAGAATTTTATGAAGACCGTTGAGTGAGTGTGACAATCAATAATTTTAAAGTACTAGTTCGATTTGGATGAAGCTCTGTAATATATTTTTCATTCCTTCTATTCCGAAAGTGTCGCTTTGTTCCTCTTTTAGTTGGAGCAAAATAACTCTTTTCTGTTAAGCACTTTTTAGCGGGCGGAAAAGTGATTTGAATTTGGAACGTATATCATTCATAGAAATCGAACGTAAATTGTATAAATAACTGGCTGGTACGTGTTGGCTGCACGGGCGTGACCCGCGCTAACAAAAAAACAGCGCGCAAATGACTCTGTTCTCGTAATCAGAAGGTACATACTTTATTGAATTTTGCAAAAATAATGAGTTCTACGTCGAGTTGTGAAAGAGGAAAATATAAATTTGTAATTGTTTTAACTTATATTCACACGTCTAATTTTATCAAACATATTCATTAATTACATAACACCGTCTCTTATTTATTTTCTCATAGAAAGGGGATGGAAAGTAGAGTATATGACTCGAGAGCAAATTATTTTTCCCTCGGGCAATGTATTTTGAACCCCTCGCTGCGCTCAGGATTCTACGTTAGAATCCTTCGCTTCGCTCGTGGTTCAAAGTAGCGCCCTCGCCGTAAAAATACCATTTTGCTCCCTTGTCATACAATCTACTATTATTACAAAGATTTTCTCTTGATAATTAAATGTTCAGATGTCTAGCTTTATCCAGAACAAAGTAACAGAGACTTAAAAATAGCCTGAATGGCTTCGATAAAAATAAACTAACGACTGAGCTTTTTTGCTCGACTTTTTTGGGTTCAATGCTGTGCACCCTGATTAAATACGAGCGTTATCCAGGATAAAAAAGCTTATTACAGTCATAATTGAGTTGGCATTTTTGTTCTAACCATATCGATGTACTGCCTGATGTTAAGCAAATATGTTTTCGAGGTTGTAGCACACTAACGCAGAAGATACCTGCCTACCTGTTTACTCGAGATTGGATAACCTTCTTCTTCGCGTCGGTTTCCTCAATGCTGAGGGTCGTGACCACCTCGTAGAAACCGTCTATTGCGGACCACATCCTGCCATCTATTCCTATCTGCTGCTGAGTGGAGAGCGATCCGCACGACTTTTAACACCACGGTACACGATACCGTGGTGTTAAGAGTCGTGCGGATCTGGTCGATCCAACGTATCGGGCTCCTGCTTCTCGGTCTTTTTACTTCCACTTTGCCAGTGATTATAAACTTTTCCCAGTTATCACTGTCTTTCCTCGCAATGTGCCTGAAGTACTTTAGAACTCTGCGCAGGCAGATGGTGGAAGCCTCGTCTGGATCTTGAGCTCCTGTATAATCGATACGTTGGTGCGGTGTGCTGTCCAGGGGATGTCCAGCATCTTCCTCCAGCACCACATCTCGAAAGCATCAGTGCGATCACGGTCATCTTTCTTCAAGGTCCATGTCTCTGCGCCATACAAGAATATGGAGAACACCAGAGTGCATACAAGATTGATTTTGGTTTTCAGAGAGATATTCTTGACATATCTTTGACAGCAGTGCCATGGCTCCTTTTGCCATCCCGATCCTTCTTCGCAACTCAGATTCACAAGAACCATTTTTACTAATGCTTGAACCCAGGTATATTAAGCTGTTAACCGTCTCTAAATTGAGTGACCCAGTGGGCTCAAGCTTACCTGTGCGATCTATGACCATGATCTTCGTTTTGGACCTGTTTATAGAGAGACCTAGTTCACTGCTGATGCGCTCCATCCTATCCAGTAAGGTGATCATCTCGGCGTCATCTGACGCTAGCAAGGCGGTGTCGTCTGCATAACGCAAATTACAGATTTTGCGTCCACCAACGGTGATGCCTCCCTCCCAGCTATTGCAAGTACGCCTCACTATATATTCACCGTTTATATTGAATAGGATGGGTGAAAGGACGCAGCCATGTCAAACTCCTTTTTCAAAACTGAATGGTTTAGATATTGTACCGTCAATCCTCACCACACTTTCACAAAACTGGCCTGTTCTTGCGGGATCTGCTAGTCAAGATAATAACGGACCCGGTTGTTTATGATGTCTAACAGGACTTTGCTTGCGTGACAAATTAAAGCGAGTGTGCGATAATCATCACATTTTTTGGTCGAACCTTTTTTATGAGCCTTGGGCCACTTGCCGTTCCACTATACGTGGTTGGAGATGTTGTGCAGTGTGTCAACACCTTTTTCACCCAGAGCCTTCAACACTTTAGCTGTAATTTGATCCAGACCTGGCGCTTTGTTAGTTTTTAACGATCCAATGGCCGTTACTATCTCCGATCTTAGGATGTCGGGTTCCAGGTGCAATTTAGCCCATATGGATAACCTAGACGTCTGAATGTTTAATACCTAACTAAGAGAATATCGTATGACGAGGTACATTTCCAAATTTCATTTAAATCGTACTAGTAGTTTAAGAATTATATTGCAAGTCAAAGTTATTTGATTTATAATCCACTTGAAGAAGGAGGTTATCAATTCGACTGTATGTTTTTTGTATATTTATTTCGCGGATTAATAAGGAACCGTTTTCAATGGTTCTTTTTTTCATAGGTCATACTTCAGTGTGTGTCCCTTTCAAATTTTATCGAAATCAGCTGAGCTGTTTTTGAAAAATTAAGAATAATTAAAAAAACATATATATATACTACTCAAAACAAAATAAGGGCCACTAAGATTTTTGCTGTACCATGAAAACAATAATAATAATAATATATCTTTATTTCAGACATAGGTCCATACATTTTTAACAAATAGAACGTTAGTAGGGTTGTTAGTAGAACACATAAAATACAAATAACAGGGTGTTAGTAATTTGTTAGTACAAAATTAATATCAGCAGGTCTATAACAGTCTATTTCCTATTTCTGAGTAAGTGAACACTCGCCCAGTAAACAGTAAACGGACCGTTTATTTTGCACGCTAACGTTCTGAGGACAGTGTTGGTGCTACCACGGACCCTGCTCATCATCGATGCGGTTCTTTTCCTGATGATGGAGAAAAAATCATCGATTGAAGCTTCCGCAAACATTTCGGAAGCACTGCAGTACCTGGGTTTCTTCATTACTGCCCTCAGAGCGTCATTGCACTGAACACGCAGGGCATTGTAAGCCCGCCGCGTAATGCTGATCCACAGACTGCACGTGTAGAACGACTGACAGAAGGCTCTGAAAAGTAACAGTTTTACACAGATGTAAAACTACAGATACGATGTACTACAGATAGTACATCGTGCGAATCTGCGGGCCAACATATTGCAGCGGACTGCCAACGCCCTCCTTTCCCTCTCTAGGTCTGCATCATCCTGCAGGCGATCCGTCATCATGTGACCCAAGTATTTTACTTCAGTCACCCTCACTAGTGACGACCCCCCGATCCTAACAGGTGGCACATTTGATGGAGCTTTGTTCCCTGCCTTGAATACCATGAGGACACTCTTACTAGCATTATACTTGAGTCCATGCGACGTGGCATACACTTCACAAATGCTCAGAAGTCTTCTGAGCGCACTTACTGACGGGCTGAGCAGAACCATGTCATCCGCATAACTAATATTATTTATTATGGTGCCGTCTATCGAACACCCAACCAAAGCTCCGCTGAGCCCGCCAATCAACTGGTTAACAAATAGGTTAAACAAACTCGAAGAAGTCAACCCACCTTGTCTAACTCCACATTTCAGAGGATATTCCTGACTAAGCGAGCTGATCCATCTGACTGCATTTTTTTGATTGCTGTACCAGTACTTGAGAAGGGATACCGTCTCCCTCGGCACAGTCGTCTCCTCCAGTAGTTTATGCTACAAAATATCATAATTAACCAGGTCGAACTCCCTCGACAGATCAAGAAAACACGCATATATCGGTTTATTCTTGTCAGTATAGTACCTTACAGTTTGTTTCAGACACATAATCGCCATTTCCGTTGACAGGTTAGGTCTGAAACCAAACTGCAAGTCATGGATCTGAAGGTGTTTGCTCAGCTGTGCGTTCAAGAGACTGTCGAGGACCTTCGCCATGGTAGTGGCCAATGATATTGGGCGGTAGTTACGCTTGTCAGAAGGATCCCCGGTTTTGTTCTTCACTATGGGAACTACTACTGTTTTCAGCATATCATCCGGAATAAACGAGTGTCCCACACAAAAGTTAAACAGTAGACTTAAGACTCTGGGCAGATGTACACCTGCAAATCGCAAATGCTCTATACTTATTCCGTCATGACCTGGTGACTTTCCACGTTCCATATTTATTATGACATTCTTCACATCTACCGGCATAATCCGAGTGTACTTATCACCAGGTCTGACGTCTGGTTTACATAAGTTATCACTCTTACAGGGCATTGGTTCCACAGTAAACAACTCCCTAAAAACATTTGCAATGTTTTGATCACCTACTACACCATCAACGCTCATAGGAACGCTCGGCCCAGGGTTCAAATTCCCCGTATTTTTCCAAAAGCTATAAAGACAATTGCTTCACTTATGTAACTACAAAATAATGTTATTGGTTATAATATAGGCTAACAATAATTGTTTAAAATAATGATCAGGAATTGTTTTTAAAGTCTATAATAATATTGGCCATATTGAATGAAAAACATGAAAAAAAGAAATCACCGAAAAAATGCAAAAAACTGTTCTTGTCACTTTTCTTTCTTCTTTTTAGTAACGAGTATGTCCTCCTCTCTTAGCAATACACTCCAGAAGCCTTGTGTGCATACTCTGGATCAAATTCCTCACTTTTTCATCTGGAATCTCCTCACAGGCACGTTTTAAAGCGTCAATCAGCTGCTGTTGATTGTAGACCCCTTGCTCATTCACTCTAACCCTTCGTTTCAATTGGTCCTACAATTGCTCGATTGGAATTAAATCCGGACTGTTAGCTGGCCACGGTAATACCTTAATATGAGACCCTTCTAGGACAGTTTGGGTCGATCGAGCTGTATGCACGGGTATTGTCTTGCTTCAGGATGAATCCAGGTCCTAGTCGCTGTGCAAATGGGATCACTTGAGGCCTGATGACATCCTCCATGTAACTGTCTGCAGTTACGGTACCCGCATTTAAAATGGTAAAATGGAGCTTGGTTTTACCGTGTAAACTAATTCTACCCCAAACCACGTTAGGACCACCAAAACGGTCAACTTCGTGGATGCAGGACTCCGTAAACCGCTCGCCGCGTGGTCTCCACACCCTAACACACCGATCATCTTTGAAAAATTTTACTTTACATTCGTCTGTAAAAAGCACCTTGCCCCACTGATTAATCCCCCAGTTCAAATACTGACGGGAGAATCTTAAACGGTTTGCACGTTGAACCCTGGTCAGAGGAATTGTATCCATGTGCCTTCGTAATGGTGGCATGATTAACGCGAGATGATAAATGAATCAATTAAAATTGAAAAGTAAAAGATTTTTCCTAAAATAACCGAGACAAGTTAAGAAAAAATGTTATTCTTAAGTTTTTCTTCGATTGTCTAATCGAAGAAAAACTTAAGAATAACATTTTTTTTTCTTGGAATGATGACCAATACTTTTCAAATTAGGAACACGAACACCAGCATAAAAGAGATCAAACACCAAAGAGTTCGTAATATCAATATAATGCTACTTATCAGTCACTTTCAGTTTACTAAAGTGCACTTAAATGTAAATAAACTAGTGGCCCTTATTTTGTTTTGAGTAGTATATATCAACTCGAGTGAACTATTCGAATTTTGTACACGATTAAAATCGGTTGTGTGCCATCTTTGGTGAAAAATAATTAGTCACCGACAACTGACCCACTCACTCCACGATCATCATAACAGGTTAGACGAGTAAAAAATATATAAAGACAACCAGTGGATATCGGGCGAGGCATCAAGGGAAGCAACCAGAAAATAATAAGGGACGTATAGGCCGCGCCACACAAGTTGGTGAATGTAAAGTTAGCTACAAGCTGCGCAATATCCAATCCTGACTGAACCTCACATAAAGCTGCGCGTTGATTGGATATTGCGTAGCTTGTAGCTTATTTAACATCTGCTAACTTGTGTGGCGCGACCTATAACCAAGGTGGCATCAAGGGAAGTAACCAAGGGCCATCAAGGGGCCCAACTAAGGAAGCATCAAGAAGAAAGGAATTGTATCGGTTATACCATCAAGCTTTATTTTTGCCGAGTTATTAAGTACAATATTAAGACCATAATCGTAAAATTACAAATTTTTTCACGATTCAATCAAGTCAATCAACAACACTAGACGTATTTTTGTTGTAAATTTGACCCAAACAAACAAATAAACTGGTCAAGCTAAATAAAACCGTAAAATATGCGTAAAAAAATTTGAGGTAAAAAGTAGGTTTTCTTACAAATGCACCCTTTCACTTAAAGAAGGAATATTGTTACATCGTTTGATAGTTATGTTTATTATTTTCAATTATATGTAAAGTTTTTGTTGATAGCTTTACCTAATTCAAGAAAAAAAATGTTTTATTGAAGGAAGTACGAGTTACGTAAACAAAACATACTCTACATTGCTTGGTATATTTTCAAGAAATATAATATTTACTCTCAGCTTACAATTTGATTACAAGTTATTTACTTAAAAATACTCATTTACCTATTACCTATTAATAATTTAAATTGAACTTTATGATACTAATTACTTGCAAACGAAAGTAACCTGGCACTTCTTTTCATGTTACTGGTTATTATACTTTCACTTCACACCACAAGTATTTTTGCATCCGCCCCGGCTGGCTAGTCAAAACGGTGAAAACAAAATCACGCTGCGGCCTCTAACAGGTTGCAACCCGCGTGCTAACTCCGCCCCTTTACACTACACATCTCCGTATTTGTGCCGTTTTGTTGGACGCAATTAAATCGCTAATTAGAATCGATAAAAACTTTTTATTATACTGAATAAGAATTACGGAAGCAATATTATCGGCATGATGTATGTAACCAAAATAATGAATATACGCCATTAATATACATCTCTCAGTAGCGGCCTCTAAAATTCGCGCGGCTCACTGCGGAACTAAAAAATACGCCGAAATTCACTCTCGTGACAAAACTACGTCCATGCCAATATTTCACCCATGCATTGTACTGAACTTTTAATGGCTCCTGGCTGAATTTGAGAGATGGTCAATCTTGCGTCCGTATACAGGACGCAACAAGTCAGTTGGACGCAACATCATCGGTAAAAACCGCCATGTAGGACGCAATTTCAACATGGTGATGTAAATATATATATATATATATATATATATATATATATATATCGCACCTTTAGAATTGAAGTGGCTTAACTCAAAAATTCAGGAAAATGAGTTTTATACACCGAACGATTTGTAAACACGTATTCTATCAGTTTATTAAAATTAAACCGACGCTTTTGGGCTGGAAAAGGACAAACGTACTATTTCTGTCTCTTTTAAATCACGCCATACCCGCGCGTCCCTCAGTATTAAAGAACCCGTTTCAGTGTTGCGACGATAGTGCTAAACATTGGGTTTTGCGCTAGCGCGTCGTAAGCGACGTAAACCGTATTTCGCCGTTTTAATTCTAAAGTTATGGTAAGCTATTTGATCAGTATTTAAATTTGTTATGACATTTTATTGGTTTAGGGCGTTTCAATACTAAATAAGATAATATTGTGGTGACGTATTTGTAGTGCCGTCATTTTTTTATTAAACATTGCATGAATTGTGGAGCCGATTTTTATATTATAGCATTACGTTACTAACAGAGTTAGTGACTACGAAGACTTAAACGTAAATATGTTTATTCTTTAATTAATTCTACCCCGCTTTGAGAGTTTTAAATTATATTGTCTTTTTATTTCAGATCAAGTTAGAGGTTAAAAGAAGAGCAGATCACATTTTTCAATTATTGAATATCCAAAATGAAAATACTAGCCTTGGTTGGCAACCTGTCTAGGAGAAGGAAACTCCGAAATTAAACCAACTTTAAGGAAGCATACCCGACACAAATCCCCGATCCAAGGTGTGAGGTTGTGAACCACCTCGTGCCGAGGGATTCGGGCAAGATCGTAAACGGAGGGTGCCTGTGTTGGTGGTCCACAGCACAGCTGTGATTCCAATTTACCCCCGTAAAGGGCTCTGCGGGGAAGGACAGCCTAGAATCTAGCTTGAGGGAGGGTGAGAGATTTAGGGATCTAGACTCTAGATCCCTAAATCTCGTGGAAACGCTATGGGAACAAAAACTACTTCTCCATACGGTGGCAACGTGGTTTGTCGTTCCCCGCGAGGGCGAAAAGCGGCCTATGGAAAGCCGTTTTGCAACGTTGTATGTTGGAGGAGGGATGGACGGTAAATTGGATGAAGTATATCAGATGATGGAAGATAGAAAGATTGTTCTGTGTGTGAATGAAACAAAAAGGAAGGGTTGTGACACTACCAAGCACGGTGCATATACGGCGTATTGGTCTGGGGTAGACAGTACCTCCAGAGCCTGCAAGGGAGTTAAAGTTAAAGATGTTCAAAATGACAATAAACTGTCTGCGCGAATGAATGAGTGCGTAAAAGAGTTTGAATGTGTAATGCTAGGCTAATATGGATGAGAATGGAAGTAGGACATACTCGTGTCCTTAGGGGTTTATGCCCCGGTCAATATAGTAACGGGCATATCACAACAAGAACAAGACGAAAGGCAGCAGTTTTGGGAGAGTTTAAGAGAGATTTTGAGGAACTGTAAGGATAACGAAGGATTAATCTTGTTAGGCGATTTCCATGGATGGGTGGGAGTATAGCGAGATGGGTTTGAAAGGGTTTTAGGTGGATTCGGTGGTGAGAGCGTGAATGAAAATGGAAAAGTACTGCTCGAGGTTTGTTTGCAGTGGAGCCTTTGTGTGACAAGCACCATGTTTGATCAGAAAAAGATACATATGTATACACGTGAGGCGAAAATTGTTAGAAGAAGTATGATTGATTTTGTAATAGTAGATGACCGATTGAGAAAGAATGCGATAGATACGAGGAGGTACCGAGGGATTGGCATCCATACTGACCACTTTTTGGTGTAAAGCCGGATAAGTGGGCTCTTTAAAGGATGCCGACACCGAAAATACAATCAAAGGAGTCTTGGAAAGAATAAAAGTTGAAAACCTACTAGAGAAAGATGTGAAAGATGAATATAAACGAAGATTGATAGCAAGATTTGAGAGGTTCGATTGCATCAATGATATGGAAGAATTATGGCAGTCCCTTAAGAAAGAGGTAGTATGTGTAGCATATGAAATATTTAGTGTGATCAAGAGAAGGAAAATACGAATGACTAAGAATATATGGTGGGACAAGGATGTGCAATCACCAGTGTCAGAGAAGAAGAAAGCTTGGTTATATTGGTTGGCTGCTAGAGCAAATGAAAGAATGGGAAAAGCAACGAGTAAGGACATAGATGAAGCTAGAAAAGAGTTTGTTAGATATAAAAATAATAGTGAAAGATATGGTTAGAAAGAAGAAAGAGGAAAAGATATATGATTTTTTTTCGAGGAAGAACACTCCCTTCGGAATACACATCGATCAGAGACATGAATGGGCAGATACTGAATGGTTTATTATGCGTGCTGAAGAGATGGAAAGAGTATTTTGAAGGATTATTTGAAAGAACAGCGATAGAGACACCCACAACTGAAACAAATGGTAATGACAGCAATGGTGAAAGCGATATTGACATGGATGAGATTTTGAAGGCACTGGAAAGTATGGAATTAGGTAAGGCTGCAGGATATGATAAGATTACAGTCAAAATGCTGAAGGCTGGACATACACTATCAAAAGCTTATTGTAATAAAATAGAGCTGGCAGAAAATAAAAAAGATTTGAATTACCCTATAGGAACTAAAGTAATTCCTAGTAGGTATATACGCCTGGTTTCATGACACGGTTTTGTAATTTGTTATTACCTATTATTCTATCTATTCTGTTATTTATTGTTATATATAGTTGTAATATGTATTAGTTAGGCTAAAATATATAATATTTTTCAGTACAGATGATTATCTGATGTTGGTAGGTGTTGATTATGGTGAGTGTGTAATGATGATGATGCAACATATCAAAATAAACGATTATGAAAGCATGATATGTTTTTCACTTTCCTTTAATTTAGCAAATTATCAAATATTATACTAGCATATTACACAATTAGCCATGTGCATAAAACACAACTTTAGAAATTAATCGCCTCTTTTTTAAATGATCTGTTTTTTATTGGTGTTCTTTAGAAATAAATAGACTCAAAGTAAAATCAGCCAAAAACAAATTAATTGTTTTCGGTAAATAAGTGACACATTTTTCTAAATAATTAATTAACCATATGTTTAATTAATTATACCTATAATTTAGCAAATAACCTTTAAAACCATTCCTACTCTAAGGTTTAAAAGTAAAATGTTGACATCAAATTGGTTTCTGCAAGTATTATAATCCAATAACTAAAAAACTACCAATTCTTCGAATATATTTTTGGCGTTTACCAAAAAATACGAATTTCGAATTAGGTCAGTACAATTCTAAAGGTGCGATATATATATATATATATATATATATATATATATATATATATACAACGTGTAATGGAAATAACGCACATCCTCAGACACCCCAATTAGAAAACCTTGTTACAATCATAATGCATGCATTGAAATATTTTTTTTATTTGCGTAAATAATGTTTTTTAAAGAAAGTATTAACTTAATTAAAAGTGAAAATCGTGGTCACTCTAAATCTGCGCACGCACACAAACGAAACGGTTGCTATGGTAAACAAACAACAGCGATCTGATAGGAACGAAACACAATACGATATAACAAAATGTATGAAATTCAGTCTGTAAACCACACTCTGATAGAGTGGGGTTTACAAAAATGATGTTTGAAAAATTTGTCGGCTACTGTTGATATTACCAAAGTTATTATGAGTATTTCTTTTCATCACACTTTTAAGCTATGGTGTGGACAGTCGAATCATTTATTGTTTGTTATTAATATGCACGATCTATTGTTTCTTAACATCGTAAGTGACTATTGTGACTATCTTAACTTAATCAGATAAAATAAAAGAATATCAATGAGAGAAATAAACAAGAACGGCGTGTTTAAAGTTGTCTTGTGAATCTAAATACTTACAATAATAGAATAATAAAATAACTTACAGGCTTAAATCACATTTCTTTCGTCCACGTAGCACTTCAGTATTGCCTCACAAATCACATCTTTTCACTGTTTCAAAAGCAGCTAGTATCTTAATAAATTAACTACTCGGCACTTTTTCTCTCGTCACAATAAACTGGTGATTTAATATTTCTCCACAATGAGAAAGTCCAGGGGTGACAAGTTAACATCAAGATGATGTTGAACTTTTCACTTTGTTGTTGAATGATTAAATTATACACCATTACACATTTTGTAAACAAGTGAACTTTTAAAAAGGTTTTCACAGCACTCACTGATAGAATCAGATTGATATTCCCGGTTGTACTTGTCATAACATGTCTAAGCGCATCGCCCGCTGCGCTTGTCATGCGCCAGCGCGAGCGAGACATTACGTTTTGCTCTTTTCCGTTGTTTATTACCTACGTTAGTGAAAGATAGATGATAGACATTTTGGTGGTCAATTGTGTGCTATTGTCTTTTGCCGTCTATTGTGTTGTATTAATGTGTGCGTTTGTGTAAGTCAACGTGAAACCATATAACAAATGCATTTAAAAATAAGCCGTTCTGCTTTGATTTAAGGTTTATTTTCGAATAGCTCAATTTTTTTTTAAATTGTGTTGTTTTAATGTGTGCGTTTGTGTAAGTCAACGTGGAACCATTTAACAAATGCATTTAAAAATAAGCCGTTCTGCTTTGGTTTAAGGTTTATTTTCGAATAGCTCAATTTTTTTAAAAATGAGTGACTACAATTTACGTAATTTTAATTATTTTAAGACTAAAAATAAACAATATTAAAAATGACGGAAATGGATTCAGTTGCCGATTCTGAACAAAGTACTTTCAAGATGTGCATTAAACTTGTTACATGTTGTATATATATATATATATATATATATATATATATATATATATATATATATATATATATATATATATGTATATATATATATGTATATATATGCTCTCTTAATATATTATATTATACAGATAATGTATCCTTGGACAATCGACACACAGTCGTTTGGTCTCAAACTAAGCAGAGCTATACTTTGGCAATTAGATCTGATCAACATACTTATATATGAATTTTAACTTTCATGGTTATTCAAGTTAGTGCTAATTTTCTTTCAGGATATAATACTCGCAACAAAAATACCGAAAAATAACTGTTCTCAAATACATATTTATTTACAGTCAAAGTAATAAATGCAGCTGATATTATTATATACTATCTAGCCATTATATATAATATCGACTCAAATTGGCCAACGTTATAATTAACACCGAATTAATCACATTATCTAGATACTTTACATAACATCTTGGTACTCTTGGATGAAGTAACATAATAAGTGAAGTGCAGCTTGTAAAGTTTTATTTAATTCAGTTCCGTACTGGACAACGATATGTTAACTGGGCGATTAACCAGGAGAACCATTTTAATAGGTTATGTTAGGTTTTATTGTGACCTTATACCTAAAAATAGTAGCCCTGCAGAGCAGGGCTCCGTCTACTTAGCTTATTAAATATCGTCCCCTGACTCCACATTAATTTGATCATAGCATGGCTTGGTGATCATGCCACACGGTATCGGAGTGGTAAGGCAAGTAATTTGTATAGTATTTATAACTTTAACTTTTTTGGCCTGCCATAAAGGCAGGCGAAAAATAAATTACATCCAGATGAAGTGATTAATTTATCAAACTGTCTAGGCAATTAAGTAATTATTTATATTGACTTGGCATTATGTATAATTTTATATAAATATAACATTTACATATAATAGCCGAATATTATTGTGTAACAGGAGCATCCACTTGCGACTTATAATGTATACAACTCGTGACCATGTTCAGGACTATGGTGGAAATGTTTGTTACAGAAGTGACGATATATGAATACACAAAATCACAAAAACGTTAGTTCACAGACCATGATAACGAGTTATCTACATCTTACAGTACAGTAAATTGTAATAAAATTAGTGGAACAACAATGCAAATGTAAATGTAGTAAGTGAAATTACCTAATTATAATAAACGAATAATAATTTAAAAGAACTAGAAATGTTATATAATAATAAACTGAAAAATGCTAAGTATCTATATAAATTCTAAATAAGTAGTAGATCATGAGTTGTCTAGTGTAAGTGACCATCTATCCTTATCACTAAAATAATCATTAACAGTATAATAACCTTTCCTAATAAGGCAGTCTTTTATTTTACTTTTAAACGTATTAAATGGTAATTCTAAGAGACTAATTGGTATTTTATTGTAAATACGAATACCTAGCCCTACAGAAGAATTGTTAACTTTATGTAAACGATGATAAGGGCCATATAACTTATGCCTGTTCCTAGTATTTATATTATGTATGTCACTTTTTGTAGTAAATAAACCTATATTTTTCCCTAATATACAATATATTAGCAAATAAGAACTGCGAGGCTACTGTTAGAATTCCTATAGACTTAAAGCGTTCCCTAAGAGTATCTTTAGCACCTAACATGTATATTGCTCGTACCGCTCGTTTCTGTAGAACACAGATATTCTGAATATCCGCAGCTTTGCCCCATAACAAAATGCCGTAAGACATGACACTATGAAAATAGCTGAAATAAACTAGACGAGCTGTGTCAACATCAGTAAGTTGTCTAACTTTTCTGACAGCATACGCTGCAGAGCTGAGCTTACCTGCAAGACATGCTATATGTGCACCCCATTGTAACTTTTTCTTTTTTTTGGCTTCTGGCAACACTGGCGGTATAACGTAAAACTGTACTGCTCCCAATAATTTATTATTCTTAAACCTATTTAATTAATAATAATGTGCCTAACTTGCTAATTTCTTACGTAATAAGCTGTGAAAATTATAATTGTTGTATAATAACAGTGATAAGTGGTGTTTATCAAGTTGTAAAAGTTTTGCAAAGTCAAGTAAGTCAACTGTCAAAGTAACGAACAATTTTATTTAAAAGAATTTGCATTATTTTTACAATAATAGCTAACTTTGAGACAATTTGAGGTGAGTTTACTTGTTATTTGACATTCTTACACCCTACACTAGCGATAATACTAAGTCAGCATACCTCAATCTATACAAAAAACTTTGTTGTGTCTTACACAAACCTCAGTGAACCTTTCTTGCTTTGTTTACTTAATTTTGTCAAGATGATGACCAGAAGGGCTCGCTTAGATGATGAGAAATTACAGGTGACCCTTGTAGAACTAAAGAAATATAAGGATTTGTGTCAGTCACTACAAAGTGAACATGATGACAATGAGAAAGAAATGCTAGAGATTTTAGGTAAAAACTCTCAGCTTAGGAGTGAGATGGCAGAAATACACTCTAATTTACTCACTACCCTTGATGAACGGGATAGATTACATAAGATTGTAACACAATTTGACAGGTGCAGTGATGAGTTTGAGAACGCTCTAAAACGCATCACTGAGTTAGAGGGTCTCCTAAGCGAGGCCAATGATCATATTAACAGATTAGAAAGTGCAAACCGGTCTATAAAATCAGTAACCACACAGTCATTATTTGATGAGCTGGTTGGCAGCGCTCCAGGTATGGTTTCTGCTATCTCCGATGATGACAGTAAGAATATAGTGACTATTGATCTTACAGATTCTAATTCAACTATTCAGTCATTTAGAAACATAAAAGCTTGTAATAAATTAAAGAAGTATATTAAAATAAATTAATTTATTAGGAAAAAGGAAAAATTATTAAGAATGTACAGGAAATCAAACATAAATCTAGATTATTGCAAAAAATATGTTAATGTAAAAGAACAAATGTCAGTATGTCTAACTAAATTAGATTCAAATCTAGTGAAATATGATGCTGATATTCATTGTCTGCAGACGGAGATTGATAGTTTACAAGATTCTTTGGCTAATATGACAAAAAAATATAATCTATCACAAAAACAAATTAACGAGCATATCTTGGCAATGGATGAGTTAGTGGACTTGTGTAAGTACAATGAAGAGAGGCTTCAATCTTTGACTAATAATAGTCATGGCAATGAACTTAGCCAGGCGCCACATTCACAGTCAGCTACTTTGAATTATTGCTCTGATTTGCTGTCACTCTCTGCTGCAGTGGATGACAGCACCATTAATACCATTAATTCTTATTGTAATTCTGGCACTTCTTTCTTACCCCACATTACATACACCGACAAGCTATTAATGTTTAGCGATGAGATAGGTAAAAACATGAGCCAATTGTTGAGGCAAAGGACAGGTATGACTATTACTAACTTATGTATGCCTGGAGCAAGCTTTTCTCAGATTATGCAATAAATTTTATCTAAATCATACTGTCCTGAATCAACAATAATTATATTTATTGGGAGAAGAGAAAATGCAAATATTAATTTAATAAAGAGATATTTTGACCAATTACTGAATTTAAAAGTAAAAAAAAAATCTGTTACTTGCTTTTCCTTACAGTAAGCTGTTGCCACAAGCTGAAAATTATTATAGATTTAAGATTAATTCCAAATTACATACCATGACATGTTATAATAATTTAATTGACATTATTGACTCTTATGCTCTAATTAGAAATTTTTATTTGACATATGATAATTATTATATATCACAATTTTATAAAAGACAAATAGCATCCTCGCTAGCTTATTGTATTAATAACACAGCCAAGGTTTTGGCTAACCACACTGCTTTTATTGAGCAGTCAAATTTGACATGCAATATAAGCTTGGAATCTGTTCCAAATTCTTTAAATTGAATTCTGAGACAATAGAGTCAATCTCTGGCAATATATTTAATAAGACATTGAATTCTGTACCTAGTTTAAGTGACAAAAATACAACTCCATCAACCTTACCTACAAAAACTAATTTAAAAAATTGTATCAGCCTGGTGCATCAAAATATACAAGGGTTGATGGGTAAGGTTGTCCGTGTGGGGACGGATTAAGAATACAGATTGTCACCACCCCATATCATCCCATGGGTGTCGTAAGAGCCGACAGAGGGAGCAGATTATGCAGAGAACAGCACTGTAAGAGAAGGAAAACTTGATACAAACCCTATACCAACCCGTTTGGCCAGCGTGGTATAGTAGGCCAATTCCTCCTTTCAAAGGAGAGACCTAGTCCAGCAGTGGACTGCTAAAGGCTGATGATGATGATGGGTAAGGAGTTAGAATTGGAATTGTTTATGAACTGTAACAATATTGATATTTTATGCATTACAGAACATTGGCTAAGAAGCCACCAGTTCATATTCAATTTCAATAACCACCAGGTTGCAAGCTCGTTCAGTAGAGAAAACTTTATCCATGGTGGCTCGTTAATCATAGTTAGCAAATTTCTAAAATTTAAAGAAAGGACTGACATTGTGAGCCTCTCTGTTGAGCGAGTAGTAGAAATTACATGTGTTGAGTTTGAGCAGTTCATTGTTATGAGTGTATACAAACCTCCATGTGCACCATTTGAAAGTTTTTTTGTTATTATGGAGGATGCCCTTAGCAAAGTTTGTAATTGCCGTAAAACTGTTCCTATTTGTGGAGATTTTAACGTTAACATATTAGAAAAATGCTCTTCAACTATCAAATTTTTTAATTTATTTAAGTCATACAATTTATCTCATAATTTTTATGAACCAACTAGAGTGACTGCCACAAGTGGTACTTGTATTGATAATATATTTACTAATATAAAACCATTACACAAATCTTCGATTAATATGCTTCAGTCAGATCACAGTGGGCAGTTAATCTGTTGTCAAAGAAAATGCCCGAAAGTCCAGAGAAAAATTATTAAATATATACCAATAAATGAAAATCAACTTAAAACTTTTAAAGACAATTTATCTCGAAAAATGCGTTGGTTGCCTCATCATGACCATCCGGATCAGTTATATAGCTCTTTGTTTGACTTGATTAATGACGAATTTCAGACTGTATTTACATCCAAAAAATTAAATGTAACTGACCGTCTGATGTTTAGTGATTGGGCAACTGAAGGTATTCATAAAAGCCGGATTAGGTTATATGAACTGTATGATGAAAAAACTTATAATAATAGTCAGAACTTTATTAATTATGTAAAAAAATATTCCAAAATATTTAGACAAGCTTGTAGTACAGCAAAATCTATTTATTTGAGAAATAAAATAAAATTATCAGAAAACACTATAAAGGCTACCTGGAATGTCATCAACAATGAAACTGGCAGAGCCAAAGCACGCAGCCGTGACTTCTTATTAAATATCAATAATGTGAGTGTTGCAGAGGACCTGGAAGTAGCGACAGAATTTGAGAAGTTTTTTTCTAATATACCTATAATAACTACAGGGTCGCTTGACTCATCTTCCATGTCTGCTGAAATGCTTCTTAGGGACTGCGTGCCAGAATGTGGTGCAGCCTTTGAATTTACCGTTGTGACTACTAAAGATGTTATTTATCAATTTAAAACTATAAATATGAAAAAGACAATGGATTTGTGGGGATTGTCAGTGAAGACTGTTTCATCTATTATTACCATAATAGCTCCACATCTTGCAACAGTGTTCAATGGTTGCGTCGCTTCTGGAATATTTCCTGATTTAATGAAATATAGTAAAGTTATACCTTTATTTAAATCTGGCGACACATCAGACCCTTCTAATTTTCGACCTATTTCTGTATTGCCAACGCTTAGTAAAATTTTTGAAAAATTAATACTTAGTCAATTGCTTAGTTATTTTAACAGACATAATCTTCTTCACAAGAAACAGTTCGGATTTACGAGGGGTCGTTCAACTACTGACGCAGGAGTAGAGTTACTCAAAAGTATATTTACAGCTTGGGAGAAGTCGCAAGATGCTTTAGGAATTTTTTGCGACTTGTCCAAAGCCTTTGATTGTGTACATCATGATACTCTGGTCAGGAAATTATATCATTATGGCATTAGGAACAAAGCTCTTAATCTCCTGGTTTCTTATTTGGGCAACAGAATCCAGAAGGTTCAGATTAATGATAAGACATCGCCAGGTTCTGCCTTAAAAATGGGAGTCCCGCAGGGTTCAATACTCGGACCATTTCTATTTTTGATCTATATCAACGATTTACCCTATTACGTAAAGAACGATCATGAGATTGTGTTGTTCGCGGATGACACCTCTTTAATTTTTAATATTAAAAGACAACAGAGTAATTTTGACGAAGTAAACAACGCACTCTCTAAAGTTGTTAATTGGTTTAATGTAAATAATTTATTACTCAATGATAAGAAAACTAAACTCTTAAAATTCTCCATGCCCAATGTTAAACAGATGGAAACCAATGTACAACTGAAGGAAACCAGAATTGAGCCCGTCGGGACAACCTTATTTCTAGGTATTATGCTTGATTCCAAACTTCAATGGGGTCCGCATATAGAAAAACTTTCGGGCAAACTTAGTTCTGCAGCTTATGCGGTTAAGACAATTAGACGCCTCACAGATATAGAAACAGCTAGAATGGTCTATTTCAGCTACTTTCATTGTATTATGTCATATGGGATTCTTCTCTGGGGGAATGCTGCAGACCTTGACACAATATTCGTTCTGCAGAAAAGAGCAATAAGGGGTATTTACAACCTCGGTCCTCGTGTTTCTCTAAGAGAAAAGTTCGGTGAGATAGGCATTCTAACTGTTGCTTCGCAATATATATACGAGAATCTGTTATATGTCCACAAGAACATTGACACATTTAGTAAAAAAAGTGATCTACACACTGTTAATACTAGACATAAGAATAATCTTATAGTTCATAGCACCCGCCTCCACAAAATAAGTAGCTCTTTTATGGGGCAGTGTATACGCTTTTATAACAAGCTCCCTCTTAATATAAGAAATTTATCTATAAATAAATTCAAAATTATTGTTAAAACTATACTGTGTTTAAAAGCATATTATAAAATTACTGATTATATAGGCGATAAAAATGCTTGGGATTGAGCTGCTCTAATTCAACACAAAAATATAAATGATGTATAAACTGAACAATTTTAATTTGACTTTTCGTAAGCACTTTAAAAAAGTTTACACGAAATAAATATTCATTTCATTTCATTTCATTTCATTTCAACTTATTATCTAATGTAATGCCTAGAAACACTGTAGAGTCAACTGTCTCAAGTTCCGCCCTATCTAGCATAATATTAGGTCCCAGTTGTCTAACGTTAGGTAAGGCAAATTTAACACATTTAGTTTTTTTAGAATTAAGTACTAGTTTGTTTGCTGTAAACCATTGTGTAACTTGTATAAGTGCATTATTTACATCATCAAATTCATTCCTATTCCTGTCTACTTTAAAAATAAGTGACGTATCATCTGCAAAAAGTACGACATCACAGATGTTTTTAAATAAAAAGGTAAGTCATTAATATATACAAGGAATAGAAAAGGACCTAGAATTGAACCTTGTGGAACGCGTAACTGTATAGGTAATTTAGAGGATGTAATCCCATTTACATCGACACACTGAAATCTCTGCCGCAGGTACGACTCGACAACACTAAGTGCGGTTTCCTCTACGCCGTAGTGGCGGAGCTTACGCAGTAGTGTGTCGTGATGAACGCAATCAAATGCTTTTGATAGGTCACAAAATACTCCGATAGCATTTTTAGATGACTCCGAAGCATTATAGACGTGTTTTATGAGAGCAACACCCGCATCAGTAGTGGATCTACCTTTAGTAAATCCGTATTGATCTTTGTGAAGCAGACTATTTAAATTAAAGTGTCTTAGTAGCTGCTTTAGTAAAATCTTTTCAAATATTTTACTAAATGCCGGCAAGATAGAGATGGGCCTAAAATTATTTATGTCATTTTTACTGCCAGATTTGAATAAAGGTATGATTTTACTTAGCTTCATCAAATCCGGAAATACGCCTAGGTCAAAACATTGGTTAAAAATTATAGAGAGGTAAGGCGCAACAGTCTCAACTATAGTACTTAAAATTTTAATTGAAATGCCTAAAAGTCGCCGGTATTTTTAATAGTAATTGAATTAAATGCGATCAATATATCTGGCGGGGTGACGTGCTCGAATCTAAACACGCTCTTGCATTCAGGTACACTGCTAAGCAACAAATTTCCTGCGTATAAAGACGATGATTGTAAGGAACTAGTAGTTGTTATTGGTATGCTTGCAAAGAAACTATTGAGCATATGCGTAACTTGAGATTTGTCTGTGACTAATAAATTGCTATCTTTGATTTCAAATTGGTTTTCTCGTTGTCGTGTTCTACCAGTTTCATTTTTTATAATTCTCCACGTTTCTTTAATTATATTTGTCGATTGCTTAATTTTACCACTAATAAATTTTGATTTTGCCATAATACAAACTTGTTTAAAAATTTTTGAGTAGCTTTTTACATAATTTAGAAACGGTGTGTCAAATCTATGTTGTTTCATACCATATAATTCAAATAACTTGGCTCTACTTCTGTATATACCTTTAGTGGCCCACTGGTTAAAAGATCCGGTAGTACCCTTTAGTGTTACAGTTTTACTCTTAAAAGTATTTTTGAAACTCATTAATGATTAGTCCAAAAAGTGACTATTAGTTATAAATTTTATTTGGATTTTCTGAGTTCAATATTGAAGGATTGAGATTTGCGATAATATTGTTTTTAAAATGGATAAGACGATTGGTAGTTAGAGGCCTACATTCTACTGTATGTGATTTATTATATGCTGAACAAGAAAAACTAGCTATCTGTCCACGGTGATCAGAAGGAAGAGAACTAATAACTACTGGGTTTTTAGCAACACAAGAACTAAATATATTATCCAAACAAGTAGAAGATGTTGCAGAGACTCTAGTAGGTTCACAGAATAAGTTACTTAAATTAAATGACTTAAAAAAATTCAGAAATCTAGTACACTGTGAAGAGTTCTCTAAAATATTAATATTAAAATCGCCACAAACTATAATATTTTTACTGCTACATTTAATTTTATTAATAGCGTCTTCCATAACAGTCTCAAATAGATTATAATCACCAGAAGGGGGTCGATATACACAAATTACAATATAAAAATCTAGTTCCACACAGGACAACTCAATAGTGCGCTCAATAGATAAGTTTACAATATCTTTACGTTCTTTGCATTTTAATAAATTTGAAGTCATTATGAGAGAACCGCCTCTAATAGCCTGCTTTCTTATATATGCGCTCTGCATTGTGTAATATTGATTAATGACAATAATCTCATGGTTCTTTAACCAGTGTTCAGTTAAACATTGTGTTTAACTGAACACTTTAACATCATATTTCTCTAGAAATAAACTTAATTCTATTTTTTTGCCAGATAGGCCCTGCATGTTTTGGTGTACTATATTCAAATACTGCAGCCTAACTGTTGTCCTATCTTGGAGTTTAAATCACAACATGTGTCAATAAAAACGTTGTTAGTACATGTACTAACCCTATCAAATAAATTGTAAACACAAGGCTTTTTGCCTTGTTGTAAATTGTATGGTAATAGCTTAGCAATCTGTCGCTTAATATAAAATGGCAGATACATTGTATCTTTTGTCAAAGTAAATTTACTAATAAATTTATTAGTGTCAAAAAAGAATATTGCGTCACTATGACGACTAGTTATATTATACAATAACATATTTAATGTGTGTATGTGCATGTTTTCTGTATGTGTTAAGTTATTTGAGTATGGCAAAGCACATAAAATAAATTTACACCTAAATTTTGAATTAAGTCCTAGTAACACTTCAACACATTCTATTATATCCTGTCTCTTTACAGTTAAACTGTTACCAAACAATAATATGGCTGTACTATTTTCATCTAAGGGGTGTAACCTAATCTGATTCACTAAACTAGTGTAACTATCCCCTGGCCTGCAATAATTTATTACACACTGATTTGTATACTCACTGAGAAGACTACCAAAATTATGACCTAGTCTATCAGAAAAGATGTAGGTTTTATTAGTTGCTGTAGAAAGCCTAGATTTAATCATATTTGATTGCAAAGGCGATTGGTTTTGTAAATTATTGGAAAAATTCTCAGGTAGTATAGTACTCGATGGCTCTGTTGGGATAAGAGTGTGTGTACAAGGACACGAGAGCTTATTGGACAGAGACTCATACATTTCTGCATTACATCTCACCAAGTCTACAAGCTCACCTGCCTCCACTATACGCTTGCTCAGCTCTTGTTGAGAAGCCTGGTATTTGTTGAAAATCAAGCGATGAGTATCAGAATCATACACTAACCTACTTTGCTCCAAATTTCTAGAGTACTCAGATAGTTGATTAACTAAGTTAATGCGCTGTTTTCTGAGATTTAAATTAACTCTATGCATGTTATATTTCCTTATAGATTTATGAATTTTTTTAATTAATTTATTAACTTTAATGTAGCGTTTCATTTTTTTATCACTAGAAAAGCTGCGTCTTATAAGAATGGTATCCTCCCTGGTCAGATCTATTGTCACAACTGGCTCCCTAATACACACATGATCAGGCTCACTACTAACCAACTCATGATATAGGCTGCAGGTATTCGCAATCTGTTCACTGTGTTTAGTAGTTTCAATGATGGAGATGGTGTTATGAGCTTCACTCAATTCACGTTCCAGTTCAGCAACACGTCTCAGAGCTTCTTCATGAGTGTCCATGCACTGTTGGAAGTTGGACACCGTCAGTCGAAGTTGCTCATGTTGTTCTAGGATTTCGTGATGGTGAATGTGCATTGCAGCCAGCTGTGCCTTGAGTTCAGTGTTCTTGTCTATAATTTTTTTAACTTCTTCTTCGCTGTCCTCCCTTTCCTGTAGCAGCTGGTTACACAGGATTTTTGAGCATTCCAATTCCTTAAGAGTGGTCTGTAGTTTGTCCTCCAGAACTGCCATTCTGCGGGTCATCATTTCCACAGACCTACCCCGTAGGCACCTGAAATATAAGGAAGAGTGAGTGAAGTCAGCTGAAGGAAACTATGAAATTGGTGGATAGAAGGTTGAGTAGAAAATATTGTAGGTAGATCATAAAAAAAGAAAAAGAGAGTAAAATTGAATAAATTTAGGAACAGCTTATTTTAAATAGGTACTAAGTATTGGGGAATTTGATATTCTATTCATAGAAAAGTAATGAACATAAAAGTTTGAAAGATTTATAAAAAAATAATATTTAATTAACAAGATAAGTATCACTTATTGGTAATGTTTGAAATATCAATAAAACTGGAATGTAGGTACTTAAATAATAATAATAATTCATTTATTTCAGGTCGTTAACCCATATAAATTTAAACAAATAGCATAATTTTACTATTGTCATCCTTACAGTATGTCATATCCCATTACATATTACAAAATAATTACATAAATTGAATTTTTAATTAAAATTATGAATCAAATACAAAATTTTAAAAAGAATTATAAATCAAATGCAAAATTTAAAAAATGTCAAAAAATTAATAAAATATGGATATAATAAATTACTGAAAAATGTCAAAATTTTGATCGATACATAAAATGTCACAAGTTCAAAGATGATAATAAGTGCAGGCACTGGCATGCAGCTGCAGCCATCTCCGCAAGAAAGGAGAGTCCCATCGCTCCGACAACACGCTCAGGTTTCCGTTCGAACTACCCCTGCAGCGACGCAGAAGCGACGCACTCCTTTTACGGATTATTCCGTGGAAGTCATCGGTAGTAGCATCAGCGAACATCGCTGATGCGCTACAAAACCGGGGCCGCCCCATCAGAATTCTGAACGCGTTGTTGTACTAGACGCGGAGCGCGTTGTACGCCCGCAAAGTAAAGTTGGTCCACAGGCTGCACGTGTAAAAAGTCTGGCAGTATGCCTTGTAGAACAAGGTTATTTTTACCTCTGAAGAACAACGTGCAAACCTGCGAGCCAACATGTTACACCGGACGGACAACGCCCTTCGCTCCCTCTCGATGTCCACATTGTCAGACAGATCATCAGAGACCCAGTGACCCAGATACTTAAACCTATCCACTCTATTCAAAATTGACCCGCCAAGAGTGACAGGTGGTCCAGTTAAGTAACTTTTAGTACCAGCTTTAAAGATCATGTATTCACTCTTCTTTGGGTTATATCTAAGCCCATGGGTCTCCGCGTAGGTCTCGCAAATGTTCAAAAGCCTGCGCATCGCAGAAAGAGACGGGCTCAGCAGCACCATGTCATCCGCGTAACTTATGTTGTTACTTATACAAACGCCATCAAGGGAACAACCGACTTTAGTGCTGGTGAGCTCCTCGATCAATTGGTTCATATACAGGTTGAAAAGGCGAGGAGATGTTATTCCCCCCTGCCTCACCCCACAGTCCAACCCGTATATTATGTCCGAATGCGACCCTGCCCATCTGACACTATTTTGCTGGTGACCATACCAATACTCAAACAGTGCTATAATGTCATGTGATACCTCCGTCTCGCATCTCAACTTACGCCATAACTTGTCATAATTGACGGTATCGAATGCTTTTGACAGATCTAAGAAGCAAGCGTATACAGGCGTATTCCTGTCTGTGTAGTACTGAACAGTCTGCTTGAGACAGAGGACAGCACTCTCAGTTGAAAGGCCAGGCCTGAAACCAAATTGAGCGTCGTTCAGATGTAGGTGCTTTTCCAACTGTTGGTCAAGCAAACTATCCAGTACCTTACTTATGACTGTTGCCAGCGAGACGGGTCTTTAGTTTGAAATATCAGAACAATCACCAGTTTTATTTTTTACAATAGGAACTACTACGGAGTACATTAAGTTATTAGGCAAGTAACTGTGACTTACACACAAATTATAAAACAAAGCGAGAACTCTCGGTAGATGTACACCCGCGTACTTCAGATGCTCGATACTGAGCCCATCGTGACCCGGAGACTTACCTCTCACCATACGCTTTATAACAGAGGCCACATCTTTGGCGGTGAAACTAACGGCAATGTCCCCGGGGCGATCCACAGCTGCGAGCACTCGCGACGCGGGCCCGAGCGGGGATTCGACCTTGAAGTGGCGCTGAAAGGCACAGGCTATGTCTCGGGGCTTATGCGCACCCCCGACACTCACAGGGCGGCTCGACACACCATTCATGTCCCTTGTGTTTTCCAGAAATTTCTAAAGTCATTATTAGCATGGTGCTCAGCAATAATATTCATTTTAATCTGTAGTTCATTATTTTGGCAATATTTCAATTTAGATTTAAATATTTTCCTGGATTCACACATGTCTCTATACACAGGTCCGAAACTAGGTTTACCATTATATAACCATGTCTGAAAACAAAGTCGCGCCCTCCTGTGAGCATCACTGACAAACTTATTCCAGCCCGGTACATGTCTATGCTTCTTACGCTTAGGTACATATTTCTTACAGCTGCGCTTAGCGGCTTCAGTCAAAACACTTACAATAGTTTCGTAAAATTCATTCAATATTAATTTGTGGGACTCATTATCGCACATTCGATCCGCACAATCAATAAACTCTGGTGGGAAATCTAACTGTTTTAGTTGTGAGTTACAATAATTTAAATACAATTTGATTTGTTCATTGTTTCTAATACCCCAATTTATTTCATTAAGTGTTGACGTAGTAATCTGACTCTTAGGTAAAATTACATTTAAATTACACTCCACCAGTAAGGGGAAATGATCAGACCAATAGGTATCGTGCAGGACAGACACGTTAACAACCGTACGTCGTGCTGAACCCGTTACCACGCAGTGGTCGAGCTAGCGGTGGCACCCATGCGCCTCACTAATGAACGTAAACGCGTCGGGAGGTAGAATTTCCATGTCCACACACGACCACATCTGTTCGTTACAAAACGATAATAATTCACGTGAAAACAGCTCACCTGGGTGCGCGTTGAAGTCCCCCAGTATAAATACAGTTTCTACTTCATTACTCTCGATTATGGCATATAATTCACTCAAACACTCGGTAAACTCGGTCAAATTTTCAAAAGAATCAGTTGGCATGTACACTGTTATAACTAAAACTGACCTGTCACTAAGCAATATCTTGATCGCGGCGAGTCGCACACTTCTACACACAATAACTGATACCGACGGAAAAGCAGTCTTTCTCCACAGCAGGGCTACCCCGCCATATGGTATGTGTATGAAAATGAGTCATCGATGGTTCCCAGGAACGGTAAATCGTTCGGAAACAGCCAGGTCTCTTGAAGCGCAACAATGTCAGCTGATCGACACAAGTTCCTCACACAATCAACAGAACGAGTGACACTTTTACAATTGAAGCTTACAAACTTAGACGTGTTTGTATTAACATCCATTAGTCATAGGTTTTTGAGTAGCCAAATTCCGATGGTTACACTCCGCCGCGTTGCGACTGAAGTCCACATATCGACGGTATAGTATCCCATTAGGCCAAAAATCATCATTCAAAAACATATCTATTTTATGTCTCGGAACATAAACGATATATGCATTGTAATCCTTCGCAGTCTTCATATTCATTTTTTCTAAATGGACATCTAAGCTAGTCTTGTTTTTAATATATGCCTTGATGTCACTTACAGACGTCTCGGTTGACACGTTGTAGATATATATCGCAGTTTTAATGTCCGCTGCCTTAAAGTTGGTATTTGCGTCTACAACAGCTTTGCCTGTTTTGCCTAAAAAACGATTTCTAAATCGCTTCCTTTGAACGAGCTTCCATTCTTCAATCGGTTCTCGGATTTTTGTTTCTCCACTCTGCACAACAGCTGCAAAAGTTTTACTTTGCCGCTCACCATCCACTCGAGCCGTGAGTGTCGCATTTACGGCGTCAACCGGTTTAATAGCAAGCCCATGACTCACCACTGTTCGTGGTGTACAAACGCTAGCCTCCTCGCACCTCTGTGGCGACGACGTAAATCCATCCGTTACATTACTCATATTTTTTCTAGGACTACCATCACTAGTAAAAACTAATGTCTGCTTTTTTAGAGCGTATGATGACTCAGTAGGTTGTTGCTTTGTTTTATTATCAGAACATATTGGCGAAAATCCCATTGGCCCGCTTTCATTCTCAAAACTAGGTAGTAAGCAAGCGCCTCTTTTGACATTGATATTACGAGGAAAATTGTTGACAATAGACGCCTTCTTAAGTGATTCCACTTCAGCACTAAGCTCTTTCATTTGATTCACTGTTGCGTAATCGTTAAAAATACGTTTTATGTCACTCTGCATTTTCAATATGTCTTTCAACACTCTGGTCACATCTACATGGTCAAACAATACTGGAGGTAGTTTGTGTGAATCTCTGGCAACGAAAATCGGAATTTCCAGTGGATCTAAGTTATTCAGTATCCATACAATGTCGTCAATATTTCGTAGTGTTTTTCCCTCTCTCCTTCTTAACTTCTTGCGCTTTGTAAAAGTAACGGATTCAAACAGCAAGTTTTTTGCTTCGAGAATGTCACTTTCCGAAAATGCACTAACACAGATACTTGCGATACTTTGCTCGTCCATCACTTGTATCTTAATACAAATAAAAGCTAGCACTTCATTGATAACCACATTACAATTCGAACATTTTACAACCGTCGACGTCATTGTTTATCACGACGACTTTTCGACCAGACAACAGAAACGACCGTTCACCGGCGCGTGCGTCGGAGGACGGATATAAAGTCAATATAAAATAAATGGGCCTGTGTAACACTACTGTACTAAGTAAATATTAATATAATTTATAATAAATAATTATGTATTGTGTATAGTGTGTCATGTAGTATATGCTGTCTGAGGCAAATGTTTATCGTCATCGATTTTGCTTCCACAAATTGTCAAGCAAAAGGAGACAAACGGTGCCACTGTGTATTGTAATTGACGTCGCTCTCATATAATGAGCAGTGTTTATGTGATGTATAGTGTATTTTTGTTAGTAGTATATACAATAAAACGGTACAGGATTATGTAAAGCATAATGAAAACAATACTCCCCAGGTTTCCAGATGATTTTAAATCTCGTCTCCGTTATCCGTTACTTTGACAGTTACAGTTAGTCCGCCACAAATTTTCTAGCGAGATTTTGTCAGTAGTCCTTTGATTTGTAGATACACCAACAATTATTGGTCAGGTTTATGGGTATACACTTCACTTCCAACATGGAATTTATACTTAAAACAACATAAAACTACTTTTATCATTTAAATTATTATACACGTATTGAAATGACAACTGCTCGCTAGTGTTGCCAGCGAAGAAGTCCTCTAGTCTTGTTGATTGAGAATGATTGATATATCAATATACAGGTAAACATTCTTTAATACAGGGTGCGCAAAGTCTATATCCGTACTTCCCTGTGACCTTTCTAAAGTCAATATGCTTCTTTATAAAAAACAAACAAACAGTAGTTACATAAGAAAATGAATCAAATATTAGCGAAGTAAAAAACTTCTTTGTGTATTCAGAAATTTATTATTTCTAAAGGTTTATATTTTGCATTTGCTGACTAATGTACTTTATAAAAGAGAATTAGATCTTGTGGACATGGATTGGCATCTAATACTTTGATGGAATATTCTATTCCAAATAAGGTTCGGTTTGCGGTAGTATCTCATTGTTTTTTTTTTGTTTTGCTTCTACTAGCTACATGTCTGAAGGAGCACATCAAATTCTACAACGATTTCAATTGCCATTTGCGAGTTTTTGTGACTTGTTTCTCCGAGTTTGGCTAAGCCTTACCGCAGACGGTGCGGTTACTGAGGTAAGTTGATCGCTCAGGAAGCTTATTCTAGTCAACTTACTTATTAAATTTATAAAACTCGTAGATTCATGGGCAATCGTTTTGACGAATATTTTTGTGAACAAATATTTTTGTGCTAAAAAACCGATAGAAGTCGGTAGAATTTTGAAACAAAAAATAGGCATTCGCTAAGAAATTGTTTTTTCAAAATATCATCCTACGGGCGCAAAAAGTAAAGGTCATGAATTAAAAAAGTTATGTTTGTCGCAATGATTTGACCGTTTGGCTCGTTGTTTAGAACTGCGCCGAGTGTGATCCACAAATGTTGTTTCGGGTCAGTGTGTTTATTGATTTAATATTTTATTTAATTTTCCGCGACAGAAGATGTATTACTAGTAATCGTGTTATCTTTAACAAATATAAGGAACAATTCGTAAAATGTTATGTTTTATACGTTTTTAAATCTGATGAGAAACTATATTTATAAACTGTAACATATCTAAAGAAAGCTGAAGAGTTTGTCTCAGGAACTTTTGACCCGATTTGAAAAATTTGTTGAGTGTTAGATAGGCCATTTATCGAGGAAGGCTATATAACATGCAACACGCTAAGAGCCACGAGAGTGGAGCAGTAGCCTTAAATAACGTGGGTGTAACCGCGAGCTCATCTAATAACAAATAAGAAGAAGACTTTCAAGGTGTATGAAATCAAGGGCAAAATCTAGTACTATAATGTAGCTGTATATGTAAAATAACATCTGAAAACACAAGCACCGTCCTACATTTCCATTCAGATTAGAATAGAGATCAAATTAATTCAAATATATTCAAGGCAAACGGCATTCAATCTAAATAAATATCCGTTACATGTCTGATCCGTTACAGAGTGGAGCCGACTTCGCTGTAATATAGAACGCGTATATAGAGCTGGCATTTATATAGGTAAAATGCTTGTTTCACTATCAAGAAGATTGCATCTTTCTTTCTTTTTTCGTATGGGTGTGTTGCCAAATCTAGGAGTTGGTAGATCGCCTAAATGCCTCCAATATGGCCTAACGATTCATTTGCAGTGACGAGAACTGAGACCAACACGGCTTTACTTACCCTCCGAAGAACGATAGCGCTCTGTTGTGAAAAGCACAACTATCAGTCATCCATACGAGTGGTGACCTTTGTAAATGTTGCTCGATGTAAAGGATTATAGTATAGCCGTACGTCAGTACAAAAGTCGTAGGTATTATATATTTTCTTTTACACAGAAACTTGGGTATTATCCTGAATGAGAATCGAATCCAAGACCTCTATATTAGCAGCGAGGTTCAGAAATCACGAGACCAACAGGCTAGTCAGTGTGATCGTCTCAATTCGTATTCGTAATTTTATAAATTTCCATAACCGTATTGACACTTAAGCCAATTAAATTTTCGTTGTATATGTATATAAATATACCTCTGCCTACCTTTTCGGGGATATATGCGTGAGACTATGTATGTATGTATATAAATTTGTGCATTACTGACTGTCAGGCAACGGATATCCAAAAATATTTGACTCGAGAAGCTGATAATTTTCCTTAGAGACTGTGAGGATGCACTCAGATGGGAATTCCCACGGGATCAGAAAGAAACGGCTAAATTAAAATAAAATATGCTGTAGCTACTTTAATATGAAATTTGCAAGGCAAATACAACTTTCATTTTTCAGTCAGTTATATTATAATATAAAACTGACATTTATTGGTTTTTGTTTGGTTATGCGACCAGGGTTAAATCGAGTCATTACGACAAAAGGTCCGAGCTTCGACCTCGCGTATTTAAATTCCGATAATCCGGTCGCTTGAAATGTATTTTACTATTTTTTTTTTGTAACAGAGTATCCGACTACAGCTTTCATTGAAATTAACAGACTCGGGATTTTAATAAGCTTGCTGATCATGAATTTTCATTCATCTATCGATATAAATAAAACTCTTGCGTTACTTATTGACTGACAGGCAAAACACAGACGACACTTCTAGTAACTAACAGACTACTGCGAAACTGAAATTTGGCATGCTTATTCCTAGTGGCGTTTAAAAGAGCACAAAGAGAGGATTGTTGGAAATCTTGCCAAATCTTCCTGAGAGGGTAAAAAAAGGTGGCCAGGCTTTGTATGAAACTGTTTTATGTTCAGTTGGATGAAGCTGAGGGCAAAAGCTATTGATAAAGACGCCATAAAACAGGATTATCTAGCGTTGCTGACATCCCAATATTGTCACAGTCCTTACCTTCAATAGAAAACTTCTTTATTGGCTTTTTAGCTCAGATTTACTAAGACAACACAACAGAAAGGACCAAAAATTGTTTCTAGTTCGTAAACTTTTTATTAGCAATCAGTATATTATGTATTGTAAGATTGCTTAAATGTTGATATTGATAAACATGTAACCAAAAAATAAAATAAATTATAGGTAGTATGGTTCAGTAAGCAATGGGCAGCGATAGCCTAGTGGAGTTGCCAACAAACTGCCAACCAGAGGTAATCGGGTGCGAATCCACAGCGCACACCAAAGACTTTTTGGAGTTATGTGCGTATTGAATTGTTAACTGTCACTTGCTCCAAGCTTTGCTAAGCCGACGGTCCCGGCTGTCATGAAGATCTTTGACAATCGTGTTAGGCAGTCAGTACCTATGAATAAACTGACACTAGTCTTAACCATAGAATAAAGCTATCCCTTAGGGTTGCGGAGGTAAGACAGGTACCTAGTCACTCTGTGGTAAAGCTAATATTCAGTCAAATTCGATAACGACAGGAAGATCATAAATATCATTAAATTGGCATACATGTGATGTATGCCTACCACCTAAAGCAAATCGTTAGAACTTTTTTCGGTACGTCGGCGCGGCATCGCAATACACCTTGTATTGCGACGCTGAAGACAAGATTTATCTAAAGCAATAACATCGTTAGAACAAATAAAATAAATACTTGGGATCTCTATTTCAAGTAAACATGCAATAAACAACAACATAACAAAGACCTCTAGACCGAATTTTCTCGGTCATGGCAGCCAGTCTTAGTGAATACGAGTTACTTTAATGCGCGACAAATATTATTTTGTAACGAATAGTGATTTTTGGAATGCTTTTATGGAATGCCATTTAAATCTGATCAAGATGTGATGTGTAGTTTTTGAGCTATTCTTAGTGATGCGTTTTAGTCTGCATAGGTTTTTTGAAGAGATTTGAATGTTGTTTTTTTAACCTCGTTTAAGTGTTTAAATAAACGTCACTTGCAATGGCAATGTGTCTTGTAAAAATTGCACTTCAAAAACGTGGTCAAAAGTACACCTAGCACGAAATGACTATTTATGGATCACACAAAGTGCACACCGTAAGGCAATTGAATCTGCTACAATCGACACAAAATTTAGTGGTGAAACGATCACTTATACCGCTACACCATTTGTGACCTCTCTATTTCTGCAGTTTAATAAGCCGATGAGATGGCATTCCGACACGGCCGGTGAGACAGACAATGTACCAACAACCTAACGTGTCAAACACGGGAATTTAAAACTACATCGATTAACTTACTTCCAGACATTATAAGATAATTCTTAACTGTGGAACCCAATTCTATATTTTGCTAGAATCGAATTCAAGACTGCCAAAAAGCCATACGTCACAAACAACGAGAAATCCCATGTCAATGTTCCTCAATTAAGAAAATATTTAAACAGTCCAATTGGATGAAAACATTTAACAAACTGGGGCTTCTGCATCACTCACCTCGCTTCGCTCCATTCGCAATGCAGAGCGCCCCAAAATCGCACTACTAACATGATCTGCGATACGGACGGTTGGCATTAGAAGTATAATATTATTTCATTCATCGATGCATCGTAATACTGGTAGCATAGTAACAATGTTTTTACTTGGGATGACATAATATAAACAACATTCTCAAGTTCGTTCGACGCGCTCAGTGCGGCTCGGGCACAGCGATGCATTCATAATAATTTATATGTACATACTGTTATCTTTGCACAGCTCGTTGATAATTTTAAGTAATGAATGCAAAATGTTAACAATGTTGAAAGTAGGATCGGGGTGGCTCCCGGGTTCGATTCCCGGGTCGGCCAAAGTGTTATTGGGTTTTTCTGTTAGGAAATTCTCAGTAACAGCATGAAGTCTAGAAATGTGCCCGGTACGGCAATAGGCTCGCCTCCCTATTACGTGGGACTTAAACATATCTGGCGAAAGGTGGGTGTAGTAATACACCTTTGCCTACCTTTTCAGGGTTACAGGCATAAAACTAATGAATGTATGTACTTATGAATTATATAATTGTTTTATCCACAACTAGCTTTTGCCTCTGACTTCGTCTACATGGAACTTGAACCCACGGTCACTCGGATTCCAGGTGATGCGGACGTATCGAGATAAAGCAGATTGACTGCACGTGTAGTGTTCGATTGATTAATATAAATGTGTTCTGACTTCTGCGTCACTCAACTCGCTTCGCTCGTTTCGCGACGCAGATGCCTCCAATAATACCCTACTTTTGTTATCTGCGATCCGTTTTATTCACGATATAGATTATTAACATTATGTTTGAGCTTAGAATAATAACACCTATTCTAAGGTTTTCAGGTTAGGAATTTAACTCCTTGTCTTAGTGACCAATGTAACTGTTCTCTTTGCTGAGTTTTTTATTGTACTTATGAATGTGTATCAATTCATGTAATATTCCAATAATAGTATATATTAAAACTAAATGGGTATGTTAGTGAATATAGGAAACGATTAAGTAAAATGAAACAATCCATATTGTATCTTTTTAAAAAAGTTTATTATCAAAGCACCACCCAAGTAACAAAATGTAGTCTTGTAGTGGTTCCGGGGCCAGGACTATAACAGGCTAGTAGAAGTTTACAACCACGGAAAAGGGCCCATTTTATACGCGTACTTTTGCTAATAAAACCCTCATAGTACACTTCTCGAGCACCACTTACACCAATAATACACTTATGGTTGGACTACGCAGAACCATTTGCTCCTGCGAAGCTCACTATGAGCATTTAATAGAACCAGGCGGGCGTGTAACGTACTCCGCGCTTTTATTACTAGCTACTTCAAACATTTGTGAATTTCTGTTGTATTGTGTTTTACAGTAATTGTGAAAAAATATAATAAAAGTAAAAGGTAAGTTCATTATAAATACAATGTATTAACAAGTATTTCGCACGTAATACTATATGTGTATAAATGTTTGCACGGCAAACGCGTAAGTATTTTCGGTGAAGTATATTGTGTTTTACATCTCAATTTTTGTTCGCCTTTTGAACAGGGCGTATTTACTAAGCTGTGTTTAAAAATAATATTAGTCCTAACAGAATTGTCGCGCCATATTGTGACGCCATATTGTGTGTCAATAGACACCAAAATGGCCGTGAAAATGCGATAAATATTATAAGCAATTGTCTTCCTATATGGACTTCACGAAGATATTTTTGGACTCTAATGGTTGTGCAAGAAACCTGTTATACAAAAATTAAGACTATAACAGCATTCGAGAGTCCACAATATTACCAAGTACACTTACTCTTAGAAGAAACCACTGTGGAACTAATTCACTCATAATTGGCACAAAAAGTCGACTTATACGCCCCTACAAGGTCAAGTAATAAATGCAAATGGTTCTAAGTGCATTTAGTTCTACAAATTACTATTACTGGCGTATTACACTCATAGCGGATTTATAATTACTTCTTGTAGGTGATTATAAGTGTAACTTACTGGAACAAGTTTTCTCAAGTGTATTTACACCTATGCAACACTTTTATAGGCCATCTTAGCCTTTACTGTGCCTATAGTTTCGTTCTATACACGACTATAAGTCAACTTATAAGAACAGGTATACTACAAACCCAAACGAACTAAGTGTAGCCAGTTATAAGCTTGGTAGTAAAACCTGGAACCACTAAGAGAGAGTTACTAGTGCTGTGAGCCTGTAAACTGTGCACTATAGGAGATTTTTGTTACTTGGGCCATTTTTTTAAGGACATAACATTTTTAATGCACATATTGAGTCATGATAGATACAATTGTACAAATCTCCGGAATATTTATAGCGATCATATATGGTCAACAAATTAGGACAACCTTTATCTTCTAAATTAATTACATTAACACTATTTAAAATATTTTTCAACCATGACACTTTTTCAAGACCTTTAACGAAAACACACTTAACTTTTAAGATATCTAAAACTAAATATTGATAATTTGAGTAAGGTATAAATCCTTCGTTCAGTATATTTTTCTATTACGCTCAATCCAGCAAACTTGTTGTCTTTCCGATTTAGTCAAATCGTAAAAAGGAAATGGCGGTTTGATTAAAAACACTTGCAGGCTTTGATTACACCATATAGCAATTTCATTTATTATAAATTCATTTGCTTCTGTTTTAAAGCCTTGGACGTCTACAATAGCAGTCATGATAATCTACGCACGATGTTGCTCAGAGGTTTGTATTCCACAAGTCGGTCGTATATATATATATAATCAAACAGTATGCAGTTGTCTTATCTGGTATTTGTGTTGAACATTCAAATTCCAATCTTACATCCACTGGACCAGTTTTTAAACTATCGTTTTGCCTCGAGCAGTCTAAGATGAAGACTGAGGCCTTTTCTTTGAAATCCTACAGATCAAGCAACGGTTCTACCGGAGAGTTGTAATACGACTGACGAAATTTCACATACATTTCATATAATATACTATATTTGTTTTCACAAAACTTTAAAGATAAAGGCTCATAAGGATAATATTGCGAATTTAAAAAGAGCGTAACATTTGTCACCTCACAATGATCAAATACCGAACTGTCTTTAGTTCTATTATTTTTTCTATTAGTTTGCAAGAAAAAAATGACATACCGAGGCTTTTCTAATTGAGAAGCAGTCTTTACTGACCAAGAATGCTTTGTGGTTTTAGGTAGTAAAGGATACTCATATAAATCCTAATTTCTAAAGGCCATCTGAATAGGTTTATCCCTTTCTAAGTGCTTTAAAAGTATTAAACGTTCTCGATCGGAAACTTTTATATGTGGTACTCTCCATTGAATTCTCTGTATATCTATTTGAAGCTGAACGACTTCATCAGTAAGAATAACTATTTGAGTTAGAATTACTCCTATTCAATATAAGTTCGTGTTTACAATTTATCACAATTTTATTGTAATCCTCTGCAAACCCTAAAATCTTATTTAAGGGCACCACAACGCTAAAATTGCCATCACTTTGGAATCCGTTTAAATTCCAACCCCATAATGCAGAAACTTTACTTTCTGCTTCATTAAATGAGATGTATGACTTTATTGTTGATGTTATTCCAGAATTTTTTATACGATCTATTTCAATTCCATTCATTTCGTACCTGATGTCTTGGAACAAGTACATAACAGGGTTATTAGTAAACATAACAGCTTTCTTGATCTGATGCCCATCCTTACCGAACAGCTTTGCCTGACCTTCGACGTAGATGGAACTGGCTGATGGTAGCACGTATATATCTTGCTGGTGTATGGGGTGTCTGATTTCATCGTTTTCTCTAAAACTGTTATTGTAGGGATTGTATGAATGGATTTCATAACTTTCGATTGAACTATCAAAGTGTGGTAAATCGGTAATCTGTAGTATACTCATACTTTAAACCCTAAAGCTTTAAAAAAATCTTTATTTGATTTAGTCAATTTCTTCACGTTTTTCTTACGTCTGTGCACCTTAATGGTCGTTGACGGAATAGGACGTTTTATTTTCACTGAAGGGTTTTTATAATATACTATCATTTTGCTTTTCTTAAATGAAGACGTAATTGAATATTTTCTTCACCAAAGTCAATACGGTAACCAAACTGATCTACAATCCTAACAGATATGGATGAAATTATATTTTTGTTAACTGGAAAGTAAATAACGTTCTGAGGTATTTCTATGTAGCCGTAACTTGGAGCAGTATCAGATATAAATTCATGAATAAAATGAGTCGGTAATCCGTTGCAGTATGAACCGTGTACAAGATCACATTCAATTCTGATAACAGCTGTTAAACTGCTGTTATTAACGGGCACATTCGGTCTTGTTTTTAATACTGAAAAGTATAGTAAACCGCACTCGTACTGATCAGATAAATGAATAGGTGGTTGAAAATACGAAATCAGTTCAAATTTATTTCCAGAGATGGTAACCGTAGTAGACATGCTTGCATACTGAACTCTTTTAGATGATCCTGTTTATTTTATTTCATGATTATACCAAAAATTCTTTAAAAAATTTAAACATAAATGTCCACAATTGAAGGGGTGATCACGTTGTATATTTTCATAATTATATTGAATGTTAGAACCTACATATTTTATAAATTCCTTCGGAGGTTTAAGATTTCCAAAACTGTCAAAATACTCAACATAATCATTATATTTTGCAAAGGCTACCCAATGAGAATCAGGATTTTTTTAACTATCCAAATTAATAACCCCACTTTTTTCGAAAATGAATCAATAACGGCAAGAATATATCTGTAATTTTTATTTTCTTTTGAAATTGATTGCATATCAATTAAGTCTGCTTGCCACAAGTCATCTATATCTCTCATGACAACATGTCTTCGTGGATAGTTCACCCTCACATTTTTATGAATTTCATTTACCACGTCAGCTTTGCTCATGGTCACAACTCAGTAGATATATTTGTCTCGAATTCAGCTATAATACTGAATAAAAAGCATATTATTAGGACTATTTATTATTTAATTATGCAAGCTTCTTTTAACTCTTCGATTATTGATAAAATTTCATAATCATGATTTGTATTACCGGCATCTCGGGAAGCAATGAATAGTTTCAATCTGTCAACCAGTTCGTTAGGATCGTCCCAATATACCAAGTCAGTGCTATTTTTGTATTTCTTTAACGTTGGTAAGCTTCCTCCAAATTTAGTGACAATATTATTGTTTGACGATTTAGAAAACAATGGTTTGATTATTTCACGATATTTTATACCTTTATCGCCTCTAATTTGCCCATTAGGATTGAAATTTCTCTTATGTGCATTTGTATAATGCAACATATCTTTATAGACAAGTTTATCTTTGCTCGATATTTGTTTCAAATCAGGTTTTCTTCGAAGTAAAAGTTCTTTTAAACCAGGGGTTAAATTGAAGCTTTTGTCACCAACTTTAATTAAAATGGTATTATCATTATTTGCACTATCTATTTTAGAAAACGAAACTATTAAATTACCCATTAATATTTTTTTGTTTTCACTCCTTATTCCAAATGGTATGTTTAGGTCATAAATATCATGGATATCACGACCCTCTAATGATATTTCTAAATCATCCGGTAATTCCGTCTAGGGAGGCTTTTTAACGTTCAGTACAGAATTCAGTTCTGGGTCATAGCATTCTTCAAACTTAGTAGATGAGCTAGTATTAATGTCACCTAATTCCACGTCTTCAAAATTAGAGTGTGTATTTTCAAAATTTTGTATTTTTTCTAATGTTTTATTTGAATCAACTAGAGTTTTAAGGGGATCTGTGACAGGTTTTAACATTTTTTCAAGTGATAAGTCGTAGAGTGTTCCTGGTTTTTCATTTGTTTTATTTTATTCTTTATGGAGTCTACAGACTTCATTAATTCTATTTTAATATGTTTCTCCATGTAATACTTATTAACAACTGTATTCAGCTAAAGAACAAATTATACTGAATTTGATTTTCCATGTTAATTACTTATATATACATAAACATATAAACAGTCAGTCAAATTTAAAAAACATATCAAAATTCTGTCTGTACCTTCCATTATTTAATGACGATTAGATGACAAAGTAGAAAATTATAAAGTTTACTCCAAACAGTTTGACAAATATTTCTAAACTCTTTCCACTGTAAATCAGAAGTAACATGCTCTTCATAAATATGTTTTAAATTCACATCATCTTGTTTGAATATAATAAGAAAATTCACATTGTCACGCAACAGTTGTTTTGGAATTTTGGAATAGGTTTGAGATAAATAGAAACAATCTATTTGTTTATGTGTACCCATACAAAAATAATTGCGAAGTTGACCAGACAGAAATACAAGAGGTTAGTAAATATTATTTTATTCCTCAATTCATATAGTTATGAACTTTTCATTTATATTTTTTATGTTATTATATTGCAGGACAATGCTTTGGCAGATAATGGTAGACAGTTAAAAAACAAGCCATTTTTTTACTCTCAAGGAAATTATGAATGTTTTGAAAAGCATCGGAACGAATCCTCTGATCAGGTAAGCACTACATAAAATGTATTTATGTTTATAAACATTTATTGTGCGCGTCCAAATTATTATATATTTATGTGTGATTTATTTTTTTACAGGTTACTAGCCCATATTTCTCCACTCAAGACGATGGCATGACATACATTGAACCAAACTTTTCAACAAAGTCAAAAAAATTGTCACCGACTAAAAAGCGTCATAGTTTATTAACGTCATCGGCAAATTCGTACATTGTTGGAAGAAATCGTCCTAAGCAAGGACGTCTTCTAATTAAGATAGATATTCGTGAATTAGATTATGTAGACAAAAATAAATAAAAAACGAGGCTTGCTTAAGTGCACAATATGTGGTTGAGGAGCCTTATGATGATGATTACATCATCATAAGGCTCCTCAACCACATATATCCATTAGGATATCACAGAGACATTAATAAAAAAAATAAGTAAGAAATTGTGTGATACTGAGTAGTCTTAAGATAATGTTTTTATTTAAGTTAACTTGTATTTCTAAAAATAAATAAATGTTATCTGTTTAAAAATGTGTAATTGTTATGAGTCAATGTTTGTATGCATGCTTTATATTTATGTAAAAGTTAAATAAATGTTGTGTCTGAATTCTTATCGTTTATTTTTTAATTAATAAAAATAGAAATTAGGTAAAGAATAGTAAATTTAAACAACTTTATTTGAATACACATTTATTTTATAAAAACATTTTTGACTTAATTCATAACAAATAAAAACAAAAAAATACACGGTATACATTTATTGATTATTACAATACTTAGTTACATTCCTTTATTACACATATTTTTATTTGATTATAATAATATACTTATTACACATTTAATTCAATTGTAATTAGCTTTTATAAGTAGGTATATTACAATGTTATTTTAGTTAAGTAGAACAAATAGAGTAAATCTTACACGTACTAAAAGTATTGAACTATAATGCCCAAAGGTAAAGTATTGAAATTTCATCATTGTTGTGCTCAAGTGCATTTCACTAAACTGTGAATTTTAATCTGTTTGTGGTGGCGTACAAAATTGTCATTGTTGCGTATATTCAAACATGACTTAGTGTTTTTTATAACCGCAGGCAATTCTAAGTATATTCCAGCTCTTACAGGACTTGTACTTGTTTCAGTTTATTTTCAAATTACTTATACTATTAATAGTCCAACCAGATTCGGCAAGTTCAAACTCTAAACATGTAGATATTAATTTTTCAGAGCATTTAAAATACATGTTATAAATATCTGTATTCGGAACTGCTATCATATATTCGGTGTTGAAAGATTCTATAGTCTTAATTAAAAATAATAAAACGTGAGAGTATTAAAAAAATAAATAAATATTGCGACTTCTACATTATCTCATCTACGTTACCATTAATTATAGATAGTTATGGCATACGTTACCATAATTACCTATAGATAATTATAGCCATGCTATTAAAAAAAAACTATTTAAACTCTTATGTCGTCAAATAAGTATAATTTGATGGAGAAAATCATACAATGAAAATTAAATGAAATTAAAATTTAACATATTGTTTGAAAAAATCTTACCTCAGACTCTGAAACGACGGTATTCCGTTTTCACTCTGTTTGTTGTCAGCCCGTCACTATCAGACTCTGATTCTGAAGCGATGGGGTTTTTAGAAAGCAAAGCCTTCTTCTTCTGAGACACTTTTTATCTCTCTTCACATCACAGCCTTGTTTTTTGAGATGCCGCCGGTTTTTGTTTTGTTGCTCGAGATGTTGAAGGCACGGAGTCATCTTCTTCAACCCAAAAAGCGTTATTTACCAAATGATCCCTGAAAACATTATTAAAATGCAATAAGTATTTTTTGTTGCCAACATTCCTTGCAGTATGAAACAACAGGACTCATATTCTTCAAAGGGCTTGGTGTGTTGTTAGCTGTTACTTTTCACAGAAATGTTTAGAAATCTCATCAAATAGAATAACAGTATCAGAAGAAAAACTTTAAACGACATAGGAATTGAATGCGGCGAGCCCCCGAAAGAAACCCCTTGGCGGCGGATGAAGGTGTTAGGCTTAAAATAAAATCTTATCGAAACTTAATTGAGTAGTTTCAGTTGTAAAACAATTAACTATTACAGTCTGAATAAAATTGATTAAAATATAATACTCACATACTTTTTCTGCAACACTTGTAAACCACCACAAACAAATTTAAACTCACAGTTCAGTGAAATGCACTTCAGCACAACAATGATGAAAATAGGGACTAATATCTCAGATGTTTATTTTAGAGACCTCAATTCTAAAGCCTTAGTGTTAGTTTCCAACAATAATTACTTCGAAGATTTAATTGAAACAATATTTGTAATTAGAATTTCATCTCTATCATCTGAGCACATAAAGTCGGTTTTATTTTATTAATTTCTCATACTGAACTCGCAATGTGAATGCTTTCGAATACTCTAGATATGGAAAGTGTTTTCACAGCACTTTATCCATATTAAAGTTTTGGAGACAACTTGAGACGAAAGTCGTAAAAGAATTAACTCTGGTGGAATACATACAAACATATAAGAAACCAGTAAAAATAAGATCTCTGGTAGTTATTTGCCATGTTGAGAAATCTTGCCTTATTCTTTAAACTCTCAAGTCGCAAACGCTGTGTTAGATATAGCTATCCTGCTCATTTTAATGTTAATTTAAAGATATGACAATGGATTTCAAAGTGATTTTTGTTATAGAACTCGTTCTACAATTTTACAGATTTAGGCCGGGTGAATATTGAACGTTGGGAAATGAAACAAACAGTTTTTTTTATATATAATTATTATTATTAAAAGAGTAATTAAATAATCTTATAAGAAATAAGTGATTCCTAATCTAACATTTATTGTATTTTAAAGTGCTATTTGTTTTAAGACCAAGATATATAAATCATCCATCAAGAATCCTAATTGTCTACTACTTAAATATATTATGTATTAGAAGATTTTATTATGGTAATTATAAAAAATAAACGTTTGTACTGAGTTATTGATTATCTTGGATAATTCTATACACGTCATGTTAGGACAAAGTGGTCCAATATTTTATCACATCTTTGACGACACGTTTGGCGCATGCGCTAAGAGTATTGACTCGCATCACAATGTAAATAGTAGGTTTCATAGACGCAGCAACTAATGCACCAACGTGTTGCGGGTTCGATTCCCGCACGGAACAAATGAGTATTGTTCCGGTTTGGATTTTGTTTTTATGTTTTTTTTTTTACTTTAGTTTTTTGTATTATAATCAATTATTATGTCTCCATTATACTGTTGGCTACTCACTAAGAAAGAAAGAAAGAGAAAAACTATTTATTAAAAGTATAAAAGTATTACATATAAAAGAAAACATTGCAAGGCATAACATTAGTCTGTGAAAAATATGTGCACACTCAGCTATATTGTTGCAATGTGGTAGTGTCCACAACTTTATTATTGAGTTATAGTTGCTAGTGAAAGCTAACCTCTCATTTTACGGAAGGCCTATGCATTCATTAGTACAAGATGTGCACCAAATCGTTTCGATGCAACGCTGTGCCGTGATCGAACATGATATTGTTGTTTATTGTACTTATTTAAGTGCGCGCGATAATTTTTGCTTGGCTATGTCAGTTCGACACCATACCAGATTATGATACACACAACAACCGATCGGACTGATCGCGTCGACCGAACACAGCAGTCGAACTTGAGAATGTTGTTTATACATTAGCATCTCAAACTAGAAACGACAGTAAGTTGTCCCATTGCATTGGTACCTACTACAATGATATGTCGGTGAATGAAATACAATATTATATCGTGAATCAGACGGATCGCAGATAACAACGGTATTATTGGGAGCGTCTGCGTCAGCTCACTTTGTTCTGAGTGATACAGATCACATTTATATTAATCGATCAATCATGTCAGTAGTGTGATTTTGGGGCGCTCTGCATTGCGAACGGAGCAAAGCGAGGTGAGTGATGCAGAAGCCCCAATATTACATTCTTCATCAAAAAATAATCAATTAACGTGAACGACAGATACAAAATTGAAATCGCTTGATTCAATCGATATCTGAATCTTCTCGATTTCGTATTAACGTAAACAGGGCTTTTCAAATCGATTACTCGTTCCATTTGTGTTCTTGATTGGTGAAGCTGTAATCCATTAATGTGTTGACATGTTTTGAATTGTCGGTTCTTCCATTCAACTTCTGATTCAACAGAGTATATAAGGTTGTTTGATGGACTAATACATTTTTAATGACCTCACAATCTTTGAATTGTATTTATTTGCTTTACGCCTAAAATTGCTAAGATACATAGGTTTTACTAGCCTCTTTAGTCTAGTGATTAGTAGCTTTAGCAGCTATGGCAGCAGTTGAAGGTTCAATAAACATCAAGTCAAAATCATCGTTCGATGAGCAAAATTATTGTTTTGTGTCTGGGTGTAATATATTTAAAAATGTTGAAGTAATTTTAATAGTAATTGATAATGCCGATTTTACCTAGTTTGGAATTAGATGGCATTGTATGAATCTACTCAGTATGTTAATATTTTTTTAAGAATGGATCCTAGAGTTTCTTGACTCTAGCCACGCTGATTGCTGTGATTTTGGACCGAATTTTGCAGTTCCGAATAAGAGTGGTAAGGCAAAGGGTGGAGATTTGGCTAGTAGTAGTCTGACAAACTCCATTGTCAACCTCTGGGCAGATTCAGTCCATGATGATTCCATAATTAACAGCTCTAACAACGCTAATTAAATACACTTTAATACTTAATCGTTATGATGCAAGTAGGTATATACACCATTGTAAATTTGATTAAACAGCACACGGCGATCCGTAATCATCGGTTTATAAAGTGTGTTCAAATAATTATACAGTGGTTCAGGCAGTTCGTAATTAAAATTCATTACATTATGAAAGTTTGATTTTCCCCGTTAAAAATAATGTTTGCTGAAATATTAACATGTCCGCAACGGTTGAATACATCACGCTCAAAGTAATTTTCTTCGTAACGTTTGAGACTGACATATATTCTTAGAACAGGAAAGCAGAATAATGGTCCTTTGAAATATTTATTTATTTACTTTTTGGCATAATGTGCATTTGTCAGTGGACGCGATTTTATTTTTTGTATGTCAATGGGTTTGTGTAAAGTCTTCTTCTTCATATCAATGGTTTCAGCTATATGAGACCCGCATAATATTCGGCCACTCTTATTGCGTTAGGAGTGGCCTCCCAGAGCTCAGACACAATGCAGGTGCTCGGGCAATAAGGGCATTTCAGCAAGTGGCCCATTGTCTGCTCCAGCTCACCACATTCACATTGGGCAAGGTCAGCGTCCCTGAACCCCCATCTACACAAGTTTGCTCTGCAGCGGCCAACCTGTGTGCGCAGTCTATTTAGGGACTGCCATACGGGCCAGGGCAGGTTGTGTCCAGGTGGTAGGGATTCTTTTGGCTCAAGGTTAGAGGGTGGAGGATACTTTTCGGCCCATAGCTTACATCTTGCTGTCGCCGGGTCTTCGCTCAATGGATCAGTGTGCCGTTGAAAACCTTTTCGGCTTTTGAGGCGATATGGCGGCATGTGGTTTCCATGCATAGGGTGGCGACGGTCCGAGTCCTGCTTCTGCTTTTCTAAAGAGCATGCTACATCTCGTCGAATATCCGGTGGTGCTATGCCTGCTAGCGGGAAGACCATATTAAGTGGCGTGGGCTTTAGACAGCCGGTTATGGTGCGACACGTGTCATTTAGCGCCACGCTAACGAGATCTAATGAGATGTGTAAAGTTAAATCCAAATTTGTTGAGTTGAGATCCTTGCTCTGCAGTCGCCATCTTAAAAACAGGGGTACATAATTTTCCAAAATTGTTACTTGTCTTCAAAAACTTCCCGTAACCCTACGAATACGTTATAAGGCAGAACAACATTTTCCGGGACAGCCGGTTATAATAAAAAAATGCAGTGTGTATTTTAAAATCATTACACGAGTGACATTAAACATTACCTTACTAACATTACCTTCATTAGCTCAAAGAACCGCAATTAATTCATCATCATCATCTTCCTAGCGTTTTGCTAGTTGCATCCAAGACTTACACGCCTTGGAGCCCGGGGTTCACTTACTGTTTTTTTTTTTTTTTTGGTGTCGAGTTGGAAAATCCTCATGGAGTCCCTTCGCCCTGGGGGAAAGGACGAAGGGGACTGTCAGACTCTTACTGACTAAAAAGCTACCCGTGTTCCTCACGTACCCGTGTGTCGGAGGGTCGGGTATCGCTGAAGCATGCCTCGCTACCCCCCGACGGGTATTGGCCCGCCAGATGGTCAGGCGGGCCCCGAACAAAACCCCCTTGGCGGCGGATGAAGGTGTTGGACTCCGCCGCCAAAATACTCAGCGGTCGCAGAGGATAGGGAGGACGGCAACGCAACACCGCATCTCCTCTTCCTCTGCGGCCCCACCGCGAGGCAACGATGGTGCGCCCCCATTTGATCGCGGGAGATAGGGCGCGCGGCAACGCAACACCGACACGCCTCTCCTCCCGCGACCACACCCGACTGCGAGGGACAGAAGAACTGTCCCTCGCACCCGCCCCTTTGGACGCATCCTGCGGGGGCCTCCGTCAAGCCCACGCGGAGCGTCCCCTCCTGGATCCCTCTTAGCTTCACCGCGGGTGACCAATCCACGGTTACTAAGCCCCCCCACCACGACAAGGTGGAGATCCCACGGGGGGGGCGGGGTTCACTTACTAGTCTAACCAAATCAAAGCAAAGCATTTAATTATCTACAAGGAAACTTTTGTTTGCCTTGCTGAGTTTATAAACTTCTACAATACAATAGAAATATAGCATTAGGTACTTACAAGAACTGAGAACGACTAATATCGAAAGATGGTTGAACTATAGCTAGTGATGATGTATTTGTGCTAACGGAATTTGAATACGTTTTCATATAGATTGGTTGCTGCATTCGTTACTTCGATGGCGTGAAATTCGCATTTTTTATTATTATTATTAAGTTGTGTAAAAAAATAAATAAATAAATATTAAGTTGGTTCTCTAGTTGATCCATGGTATAGTGATAGACAGGAAAGAACTCCGTCTGAGGATTCCTGTTTATTTTGAAGAGAAACTCTTTGCTTGTGCTAAACCATGAACTTACCTTAACGACGTAAACCTTTTGTAGCTCAAAAGCAGCAATAGCAATAGCCAAGCATAACTTAATTAATTATTCTTGGTAACGAGAGAATAAAGCGAAATACCCACCATCCCCCACTTCCTAACCATTTCTTGCGTCATGTCAAATCATTTCTATCCTTACAGGAAAGGCAAGGAGGATGACATGCGTATCGTTATACTGCTACTTGGGTGTGGCTAAACGAAAATCGTGGTTAAATGTTACAATTAAAAATCGGTTTAATTCATTAAAGAACTGAACACATCCTTTAGCAAATGAATTTAATTGAAAAATAAAATATTTACGCTAGTTACAGAGATAGAACCAGGGTCGCGTGATTCGACGAGAATAGGAAATCTCGTTGGGGGTCCGCTTCCGGCGTCGCTCAGGGTAGCAGAGGTGTACTTAGCTTCTGTTCGCCGCTATTCAGCCGATCCAAAAGAGGCGAGCGCTCCAACGTCTCGGTATTTATATGAAGCCCGAGGTGTGGTGTCTGAGGTGAGGGGCGGAGGTGCAGGCGGCCGAGCGGACGGTGTCATCGCGACGTCACAGCGACGTCACACATGAATGAAAAACTTGGTTCTCCAGCTCTCTTACTTAAAAACGAGATACATAAGTTCGAAAACAATTATCTTGATCATTAGAAGGAGATACTTTGTTCAGGGTCTCAAAAACTCAAATCACGGGCTCAACATCTATTTTCATAATCATAATCATAATCATTTATTTATTTGTAAACATAGGTTAATTACATGTTAGGTGTTACAAAAGAGTTGGTATCACTATGTTTTGCCGAGCGGCGTACAAATATTAGGTATACATTTCAACGATAATATTAACAATTTAAAACATGCTTTTGTAGCTGACAGAGATTTTAATATAATTTTATAAATTTTGCATGCATAATTTAACAGGGCAGCTGAAACAGCATAATATATTAAAATCATTTGTAAATTTTGATTGAGATAATAGTAGGAATGAATCTAATACATTATGATATTGTAATGTCATGTAAAATATAAATAATTAAATGTAGGTGAGTAAATATTATGTCATGAGTCTTTATAAATTGTCATTCAAATAATCATTAATATTGTAATAGCATTTCTCAATGAGTATAGAACGCAGTTTATTCTTAAAATTAATTAAATCTATGGCTTTTAGAGCGTCAGGTAACTTATTATATATTTTTTGGGCCATACAAAAGAAGCTTTTTCGTTTTAAAGCCGTTAATGCCTGTGGAATTTCCAGCTCTAATTTATTTTTGTCACGCAACTGCCTATAGTGGCTTTTAAAAGCAACATTGTATAGTGTGATGTTAGTTTTAACAAATACATTTATTTCATAAATATATAAGGATGGAACAGTTAGGATTCTCAGACTTTTGAATAAAGGTTGACGGCTGTCTGTATTGCGCAATCCACACATAGCTCTAACACACCTTTTTTGAGCCTTAAAAACACAATCTTTGTTTGTCGAGTTGCCCCAATATATAATGCCATATCTTAATATGGACGCAACATAGCCATGATAAGCCATAAGAACAGATTCTAAATTAACTATTTTTACTAGTTTGTAGAGAACGTACGCAAATTTATAAATTCTCTTACAAGTCTTTTCTATTTGGGGTTTCCATGACAAATTGCTATCTAGGATTACGCCTAGAAATTTATTAATTGTTGTTGTCTCTATTTTGATGTCTTCGTATTTGATAACAATGTTTTCAATCGGAATTCTTTGATAAAAATGCATTATTTTTGTTTTGTCTAAGTTAATCTTCAGATTATTATTATTAAACCATTCTACTATTTTATTCAATGTCATATTTATTTCAGTTTCATATGTATTATAGTCGTCACATCTTATAACTACTGTTCTGTCATCGGCAAAGAGCACCATAGGATGTTTTATGTGGCTAGGCAAGTCGTTTATATACAGTAAGAATAGTAGAGGTCCCAAGACACTACCTTGCGGCACTCCGTATTTTACTATTCTACTGTAAGATCGATATTTTCTTTCGTTTCCAGTGAGTTGGCATACCTGTACCATTTCTACATACTGCTTTCTGTTACTCAGATAGGATTCAAGGAGTTTGAGGGTATTGCCTCTAAAACCATATCTGTCAAGTTTGCTTAACAGTATTTTGTAATCTACATAATCAAATGCTTTAGAAAGGTCCGTATATATAGCACATATTGCATTTCTGTTGTCCATATTTGATATTATTGGTTTGATTAAATCATATATGGCCATATTAATAGTCATGTTTTTACGAAAGCCTTTTTGTTCATTCGCCAGTAAATTAAATTTATCCAGATAAGTATAGAGTGATTTATAAATTACTTTTTCGAACAGTTTAGAAAATACAGGTATCAAAGCAATAGGCCTATAATTTTTCATTTGTTTTTTGTCTTGCTTTTTATATAATGGCTGGACTATTGTAGTTTTCAGCTTGTCAGGAAATACTCCGTTTAATATACTAAGGTTAATAATGTGACTAAGGTGTGGAGCTATATATTGAGATACTTCTTTAATAACCTTTGTGCATATTCCATCATAACCAACACTGTAAATGTCTGTTCTTCAAACTTCTTATATGGTTCATTACGTCCTGCGGTAGGGTTGGTTCCATAAATAAGGATTTCCCAGTGCTCTTCAAAGGAGCTTTTGGTGATGCGTTAAACAGTGGGTTAGGCACTTGGTCAATGTAATAGTCGTTAAAAGAATTAGCTATTTCAAAAGGGTCTGTTATTTCTGTTGTGTCAATTTTTATACAAGTTATCGGCTCTTTAGGTAAAGATACTTTTGTCTTATTTATTATTGACCAAGCCGCTCTGGATTTATTTTGTGATGTATTAATATAATAATTATTCTGAGACTTTTGTGTTAATGTCAGTATTTTTTTAAACCGCGCGGAATATTTTTTGAAGTTGCGCTTATTCTTCGTAGTGCGCTTAGCTCTGTATTGCCATAGTAACTGTCTTTTCTTCCTACTACATTTCTTAATGCATTTTGAGATCCATTTTACTTTTCGAGTAACATATTTTGTAGTTGTTTCAATAGGGAAACAGAGATTGTAAAAACATTTAAAAAGTTTAATAAAATAATTGTATGCATCGTTTGGATCAGACATACCGTACAGGTCAGAAAATGTGAGGCTTTTAATACAATTTCTAAATTTTGCTATATTTTCTTGGCAATAGTTTCGTCGCCTTATACGCCAAGACTTAAGCGTGCATGTTTTTTTGACAGGACATTTAAGAAGCTGTGCAGTATGATCTGACAACCCAAATTCGATTATTTCCCCTTTACAGCCATTTATGTTATGTGCGAAATTGTCTAGACACGTCCCACTACTTAGCCTGGTAGGTTGAGTGAATTGTAGTTTTAAATTGTAATTTAAAAGGTTACATACAAAATCTAGGGTCTGTCTATTTTTAAGTAGTGTGTTGATGTTAAAATCTCCACATACAATAACCTTTTTGGAGAATTTTATACATATGATATGTAGAATATAATTCAATTTGTCAAAAAAAAAACATCTAAGTCACTATTTGGGAGCCTATATATACAAACGATAATAATATTATGTTCGATTAGTTCTATTACACAAAATTCAATTAATTTTTTGATACAATTACTTAAATTTAGAACCTTGTATTGAAGGCCAATTCTAGTTAAAATACAAGCTCCTCCTCTTCTGCAACCTCTAGAAAAACTTACTGCTAATTTGTAGTTCGGTATGTTTAATAGTTCCTCCTGTTCCGGTGTCATAAAATGCTCCGTTATGCATAAGACATCAGGGTACTTTCCATCATTTTCCAATTCTTTCAGACAAACAGTAAGAATGTCACTTTTACTAAATAGTCCGGCAATATTTTGGTGTAGGACATAAATGTTATTATAGACGAAAAAACTTAGAACTCGCCTTAGGACTTGTGTTTCGCTCACAGCAGTCAGAAGTTCTGTACATATTATTATTATTGGATATGTCATTATTAGATATTATGTCATTATTAGATATGTCAATCTGGTTCAATAAATTTAAGTCAACCAGCATATTATCCAATAGCTGGTTGTATATATGCTTTATTCCATATTTGTTAATTTTTCCAGTCCTGTATGAAAACATGTCATGCGATAGGTAGCCGTTGCTGTCAAAAATATATGCGTAGTCATCTTTCAGTATATCCAAATAGAGAAGGTTGTTAAACATTTCAACTTTATAGTTATATATCAGTGCGCCTTTAATATATGTAGGGAGACAGATAATCTTGTTGGTATGGGTAACCTTTCGCAGTGACGTCTTTATCGCCGTCACCAGGTTTATAAATCTACTTTCCTCCTTGACATCATTTTCTCCCATTAATATTACGCAATAGTCGTTCAGGGTGAAATCTTCCAGTTTAAACCGTAAATCGCGTGTGAGTTCTTTTGTATTACTGTTTGGTATGATGTAGTGACAGTAATCAAAGTAACTTGAGAAGACTTCCTCTATTAAGGATAAAGATCCATTCGTCTTGTTGGTACTCAGGATACATAATTTATTCCTGCGTTCTATTCCTTTTACGGTTTCTTCGCTAATTTTACTTATTGTTTTATTATACGATGTCAATGTTTCCTTTGTACATGTCTGAGGTATATTAGATTTTGGACTCGTTTGCGTCTCCTTGTCGTAGGTGTTTGTGGTCAAATAAATTTCCTCGTTTTGCCGTTCAAGCTGCTTGTGGTTTATAGTATCTGATCCATGAGCGTGATGCGATGTCCTTTTACGTGATGATGTTGGTGTAGCACTCTTTCTCTTTGGAGTCAGACAGATTCTTTTGTAAGTATCAATGGTTTTCAATGAGTTTTGGAGGTCCGTTTTTAGGCGCAGGTTCTCACTATGCAAATTGTCTATTTCCTCGTGTGCGCTTCTTAGTTGCATAGTGAGTGATTTAATATGTTCGTTTAAGTTATTTACTGGATCAGTACTAATATCATGAAGGCTATCCGGAATACTCATCATAGTTGTATCAAACATTGATTTCTCAGTCGCATTGGTCATGTTGGATAAATCATTTAAAGAGCTTGTTCTTTTGTGGTGAGATGTCAAAAGGTGTGCTTGTATTGTGTGAGAAGGCGTTCGATAGCTATACTCTTATACTATCACCACCTCGCGAATTGTGGTTAGCATACATTGTTGACACGCCGTTGGAACTTGGGAGTCGCATTCTTCCTCCGACCAAACCATCCAATTCCAACCGGAATCAACATGACTACTATATTATTGCCATAAGCCTACGTATGCGCCTATAATTTGGGCTTTTACCAATATACCTACTTCCTAATTATAATGTCAATAGTGAACTGACGACTGAAGTGCCTTATTGCGTCAACAAACCTAATATTCGTTGTTTCTAACTATTGTTTACTTGTGTTAATGACGTTACTAATGTTACTTCGAATGTTTACTCTATTATTTGTATAAAAGAACTGCTAATTGAATAAAAGCAGCTACATGTTTACGTACTTGCTTTTTCTTAGCGACTGTTTATACGGAGTCGAGAGTACTTTATGAGGAGTACAATTAAATTGTCTTTTGATCTTGTTGCTTTCTAACACCGAAGTGAAATGCATGAAAAGGCATGAAATAATTATGAATAGGAGCAAAATAAACTTGGCTTGAACACATGAATATCGCAATTAAAACCGAAGAGACTTTACCGCATCATTGCGCTATCTCTTTATGTTATCGTCGTATTCAGAGTTTGTGATCTGTACAACATTATAATTCTTATAATTTTATTATTCTTTGATGAAAATTGAAATGTTATTGGATAATTAAGACATAAAATTTACTACCTTTTTAGTATACACTAGACTTGGCCCGCGATGCCGCCTCCGTGGGACATTTAACTGCTTAAGTAAATGGATTTTCCAAAAATCCTCTCTTAGGTGCCCTGAGATTATATATGCCACGTTTCAGATTTGTACGACCATTAGGTAGTAGTTTCGGCGTTACGGCTGTGTCTTGTTTGTCAGTCAGTCAGTAACGCAAGAATTTTATACAATTATTCCTGGATTTTATCCTTAAATACATTTCCAATTTACTCAGAACCAAAATACCTTCATAAATAAAAAAATACTTTAAATCAAATACGATATAATCATCCTAAGTAGAGCTATTTAACACCACAATGCCTATTCTATTTAAGTCTGCTGAACACAATAGGTACGCGTCCATTCTAATGCTAATTTGTTCGGCTATCGGAACAAAACATCATCATCTGGCACTTCTCCCGGTCCGACGCTGTTAGCATCGGAAGTAAGACATTACGTCTGCAGTTATTTCCGGATCGTAATCAAAACACATAATAGGCACGTGTAGCCCCTCTGGTTTTAGTATATCATCTATGGTGTAGCCTTTGCAATGGACGGTAAGTGGGACATTTAGACAGGTTTTTCTTTATAGAGTAAGAAATGTGTGAGGCAGCTGAAAGGAAAATAAGAGAAATAATTTCACCCATACATATATCCCTTTTAAACTCGCTTATATTTTTAATATAAGCTCTTTGAATTAAAAATAAATACATGATGCAATAATTTATTTGATAAGAATTTAAATATGAAATGCCCCTAAGTTTCCACACGTCACGGAAAAGTAGCCTTAATCCAGTCACTCTTAAAACCCCGATACCAGTTTATGTTTAGTTGCCAACTCTGAACTGTGCTAATGAACGAGTATCTGTATGACCTGAACCGTCACAACTGCGGTCTGCATATATGCGGATTAAGAGATCTAGTTGGCTAAAAGCGTCGGTTAAAAGCAGCAAACTTGCTGGACATCGATGCCAAAAGAGCCATCGTGAATAGACTATTAGTGCAGTATAAACTTACAAAAGTATCCAACACTAATATAATATCAATGTATATCCACATATCCGAAATACGCATCCGCAAGTTGAGTGGTGAGGGATTAAGAATACAAAGCGTCAATACCCTATTTCGTACCGTGGATGTCAAAAAAAGCGACAAAAAAAAATCCACGAACCTATATTATTAGGAAGAAGAACCTCGTCATTGAACGTAATACCCATCCAAGACGTCAAAAAACATTATTAACATGTTTCAAAATTCACGGTTTTATTTTAACCTACGAGTATACCGTCCGATTGTTGGGCAAAGCTCTCCTCTACATTTCTACAAAGACCCCTGTCTCCAGATATTACGCAAAGAATAGCCTACATAAATAATATGAAACAATCAGTTGTGATTTATACTTTGAGTAAAATCAAAATTATTAATTGATATCAGAATTGTATATGATCTGGCAATGATTATTCCAGAAATTGTGCACATCAATGTTTTCTAATGATGAAAGTCAGGCTGTATGTGCTTATGAAATTGCATATTTGTTAGCAATTACCTTCCAACTAAATGTTATTGAGATTAAATTTATCGAGAATTAATTAAAAGCTATGTTTTGCATGTGTTGCCAACTGGCAGATGTATGATTAAGTTAATAAAATAAAAATTTATGACATTAAAACCGACTTCTAATACGAGTAAATCTGTTTTGACTAAAAAAGGTGTACAGAAACCCTTGTTAGGTTTTTTTACACTTATGTTTTCCACAACTCTTGGTACCCTTGACCGCTATATGAGCCAGTGTGCCAGTGTGTATGTAGTGTGGCCAGTGAGCAACGATAAAATGTTAACAAACTTTTACGTGTACAATAAGTAATATAAATATTATAGTTTAGCTCCTTGCACTACAAACATTTGATACATAGGCAGCATTAAGTCTGCCTTTGACATTCACTACCAGTCAACCTGCTGTGATGGTTATTGTTGAAACGTTATGAAGGCTACTACAGGGAAAGAAAAATGATTTGAAGATGTCTTGATTTTTATAGGTACACGTTTTTATGAAAAGGTGCAAATGATTTGAGGAGAAAATATAAAGAAACGAAATAGAGCTTTTTATAATGACCTTATATCAATTTCATTTTCAATTTAAATAATAATCATAGTTTGCTTCACCCAGCACTTCTAATTTAATTTAAAACCATATGAATATTTAAATAAACGATATTTTATTTTGAACTGAGCGTTTATAATCACTGCTGCCAGGATCGTAAGGATTTCGATTAAGATAACTAAACCATTTGTCTGAAAATAGAATATTAGCTTTTCTATACGCCTAAACAATTACGTTTTCCAAAAGCAAAAATAAATCTAGCTGTTGTCTGGTTGTTATTTTACAGGCTCTGCCTAATTCGAGACCAGAAGACCAATCCTCGTATTTTATCTGACATCGACATTGTATTTTAACGAAATGCGTTTGGCTTTTGAATTGATTCACAATTTGTTATCTGCTAACTTAATGTCATTATCGTTTAATTTGACAGATTTAGTTAGACAATGACACATAGTTCGTCACCTTGTTGAATTAACAATCACATCACAATATCATTCAAGTATCAGGTATAGCATTTATGACATAAATCATATTTGTAAATGACATTGATCAATGCTTCCACTACTCTCAGCTATTGTGCTTCGTGGATGATATGAAGATTTTTTCAGCTATCACAGACATTACTGATGGTTACGCTCTCCAAAGTGACTTGACTCGTTTATCTGAGTACTGTTCAATTAATAAACTTGACCTAAACCCATCTAAATGCTCAGTTGTTACTTTTAGCAGCAAAACTAACGTCATTCCATCTCAATACTTTTTAAAGGGTTTAGAACTCGAAATATGTCACACAATACGAGACCTGGGTATTACGCATGATTCGAAATTACTATTCCAAGACCACGTAGAAAATATTACGAAAAAGGCTTTTCAGGCATTAGGGTTTGTCATGCGTACGTCGTCCAGTTTCACACAGGCAAAAACATTCAACATTTTATATTGCACATTTCTACGCAGCATATTAGAATACGCTAGTCAAGTGTGGAACCCTAGGATGAATGTTCAGATGAAGTTTTTAAAATATTTATGCTACCGTTTGAAACTAGAGTACAGTTCGGAAAATTATCTGAAACTATGCGCTAGGTTCCACATCCTGCCTCTGGTTACACGCCGCAACATAGCCGATGTGACTTACATTTTAAGTATATTAAATGGTACGGTTGACTGCCCTGATCTGCTATCAAAAATCTTATTAAATGTACCTGGCAAAGTTACTAGACACCACAATCCCATTCACCTTCCATTAGTAAGTAGTAACGACCAATTACCGGCAAAATGCATTTCTGTGGCGAGCGAGCAGAAATCTTAATTACGAATGTAAAGAAATAGATATAGATATATTTAACTCTAAAGTGGAATCAGTTAGACGGATGCTTAGCCTTATTTTTTTCACAAAACATAATACTTAATATGTGTTTCTAAAGCTATCAATGACGTTATAATAGCCAATATGTTCACTAACTGTTTGTATATACTATTATTTAATCGTAATTGGCCATTTGTATCATATTCTGTTTCTTTTTCCTACTATTTTTATGTGTGTTGGTTTTCCAAAGATAAATAAATAAATATGGCACTGACACTAGATTGAAACTACATTTTGGACAATAATATTACGAGAATTGTCTGATGACCATGTGCGAAGTGTCTCTTTTTCTTCATTACAAGCGCCTTGTTTAGGTTTACAGCCAAAATCTTGAATATTAATAATTTTGGTAAAAGGAAATTTTACCTAGTATTGGCTTTATACTTTTTCTGAGTATTTGTTATATTTATATATTAACATCCCTTTCCCCATACCCTATAATATTTTTCAAATAATTCAGCTGTTTTATTTTCTTGTTTTAAGGTAATTTGGGTACAAAATATGTCTACACACACTATGATGACCCGTAAGGCTTTGGCAAAGGAAACGGAGCACAAGTTGAAGATTGCACTACTGGAACTCAAGAAATATAAGGAAGATCATAGTCAACTGTTGAAGGAACGAATTGACAGTGAAGAGGAAATTAAGTATGTTAATGACAAAGTCTCACAACTGAAAGCATAATTGACGGAACTCCACATAGAACATATGGACATTCTGGACCAGCGGGACAGACTGCAGGAAGAAGTCAGATCATATAGTAGCTGGGATGATACATATATGAGGCAGCTCAGTCGCATCATGGAGTTGGAAACAAGCTTGAGTGAAGCTCAATCCAAAATAACAACCTTGGAGGAATCCATTTAGTCACTAAGCAGCGCAGCAAACCAGGACCTGTTCTCTGAAGTCATTGGTGGAAAGGCAAATATTTTTAGATCTGTAAAATGTAATTGTAACTTTACATATAAGGTGTCAAATGGTAAAGAACAATGGTCGGTTCCCATACAAAGGTGGACCAGAATTTCTTTTTTCACGTCTATTGCTGTGGAGTTGTTTATCAATATTTTTATGTTACTTTATTTAACTTTAGTATAGATATGAATTTTAAAAACTTGGGATTACCTTTTTTATTCTATAAAAAGTATGTTTGAGGTTATGAAACTAAATTGTGTTTTTATTAAGTTTTTTCGTAAAAATATATACATTAAACTATTCTGGTACCTAATATATGTGTGTAGAAAAACATGTTCTTCTAACAAACTAAAAAACTCAATTCATAGCAAGCGAGGAACGATTGACGTTGATGTACCGGGTATAACAGTGACAGATACCGAAATGGCGTATTTGTTCCATTTCACGTCATTCACGTCAAATCTTAGATATTTCATTACAAAAAACGATTAATTACTACGTAATAAAAATATTTTTAATATTTTATATGTAACTAAAACACCTATTGATATTTTATTGTAAAAGTTATATTTTATTTTATTACCAAGTAACATAAATTCTTATTTATCATATCGTATAATGAAACGCATATTTTGACAATAAGGATATGGCTGCGTTCATAACATTTCATTATTGTTTAGGGGTATAGTTTAAAAAATAAACTGTAAATACATTATTTCTTTCTCCCAAGTCCTAAAAATATGTATTTGCTTTGATCAAAATATTAAAAAAATGTACTTTTTTTTGGTATAGGACTCATTATCAGACGTGCTAAAGGCCAAAGTGACCATTGTTCTTTAGGAAATTGACAAAATTAAATAAATTAATAAAGCGACTTGTGTTAGGCTATAAGAGGTCAAAGAAAATTATAGATTTAACACAAATTAACCATGATTTAGTTAAAGAGAGTGAGTTATTAGTTTCTAAGCTTAAGGATAGTAGTGAGCAATTAGCCTGTAGCCGATTACAATATGAACAACACACATGTGAGCTGCAAACGCAAATCACATCATTAAATGCACAGCTCAACAAATTGATAATAGATCATCAAAGCGAAACACAGGAATATATATTGAAATATGATGAAATTAGTAGAGTTGGTAGAGAAAATCTAAAACAACTGCTCTCTATGACCAACAACAGTAACTGTTTAAATTGTTCAAATCATAAGTTAGAGGCTTCACCTAATTGTACAACCAAGTTATATAGTGACTTTCAAGATGAATATCCTTCGAAACATGTCATGGTTCAGGTTCTGACACATTGTTACATAATGAAAATAATAAGGTTTTAGATAACAATGTTTTAATTTTTTTCTGACCAATTAGGAATTGGTATGGGTAGCCTGATAAATAGTTATACTGATCGGTCAATACAAAATATTTGTTTACCAGGACAAGGAATGTCTATGTTAATTAATAAATTAAAGTATGCTAGACTAAATAAACATTCTACAGTTATAATTTTATATGGGGATAGCCTACTAGTTACCAAGAAAGAAATATTAGCTTTATCAGATATTATGATAGAACAAAGTTCTAAAGTGGGGTGCAATTTTATTGTCTGTGCATTACCATATTCCAATAACTTATCTTATAAAGAAAATAACCAGATAGGTAAATTGAATTATTATTATATAATAGCACTTGTAGTCATAGTGACCATATTTTATTTTTTGACTCTAATATTTTTATTAGTAATTTCTTTTTTACAAAAGATACTATGTATCTCTTTTTATATATAGACGACAACTTGCTAAATTATTAGCATTTAATTTACATAGTGAACGTAGTACTACTAGAGTACTTAGGAATTTGGTAGATAATAGTTATACCAATAGTAGTATTGACAAATCTATTAGTTGAAACTACTAGATGAGACAACAGAAAGGCATTCATGTGTTTTAAACTTAGCTCATCAAAACATACAAGGCCTATCTGGCAAAGAATTAGAGATAGATTTATTTTTAAAGAAACATAAGTTGCATGTATTATGCATTACGGAACATTGGTTAAGAGGTGACCAATTAATATTTAATAATGAATTTTATACAGTGATTAGTGCATTCGTAAGAAAGAACGCTATTCGTGGTGGCTCTCACATATATGTTTGTAATAGAATTAAATGTAAAGAACGAAAGGACATAGCCGAACTTTCTAACGAGCGCACCGCTGAGATATCTTGTGTTGAACTTGAGCAACACGTCATAGTCTGTGTATACCAAACACCGCAAAGTGACTTTAGCCAATTTGAAAGCATCATGGAGGACGTCTTAAAACACTTAAGTTACAATAATCGTATGTGGTGATTTTAATGTTAACTTGTTAGAACAATCACCAACTTGTACTAGGTTAGTTAGTTTATTTATGTCATTTAATTTGAATGTTTTATTTTCTGTACCAACCAGAACTACCTCACATTCTTCTACATGCTTAGATAATATTTTTTGCAATAAGCTAGTTGACAAAAAAAAAATATAAGTCCGTCCTTTAGATTATCCAAAAATAAGCGATACGTATTTTTTATTTGTAAATTAAACCAAAAATGACCAAGATATAGCTCATTAAAGTTACGTATAACGTCACGCCGTGCTGCATTTTTTCGCACTAGATGACGTCACACGTAACTTTAATGGGCTATAAGTTTGTTATTTTTTATATAACCTAATGGAAGGAAAGAGGAACCCACCACGCACCCTCGAATTGACCACCCCAACTATTGCAATAGAAAAAGGTTGACAATATCGAACTCCTCTAAAAGGATAAGGGATATAGGAATGGTATGGGTTCCAGGAAGATACCTGACTTGCAGTATCCCGCTGTATGCGCCGACTATTCTTCGACACGTGTTTCGCCTCTGCACGAGGCATCCTCAGGAACGATGGGCAACGACTGAGCGCTTTCCAACCGTGGGCATGTATTATAAACGATTGTACTTTCTAATCCCCTCCCTCCGTTGCTCGACTGATGTGAGTCATTATGACGGTGTGCGAATATATTCAGCAATGGGGACCCGTTAAAGTTGGTTTGATCGTTCAGTAATGTATGCTTGTCCCGCTTTAAAATCTCTAATTGTTCCAATACGCACATTCTAATACCCTTTTGACAAGTGTGTATGACGTCAAATGAATGTCCGCTATTTAAGGTATGACCCGATTCAAGTAAATGTTCGGCAAAATGAGACTTTTCCGGCTGGTTGTTTCTAAACGCCGCTAAATGTTCTTTATATCTCAGCTCAAAACTTCGACCCGTCTGTCCTATGTACTTATTTTGGCATTGGTCGCATGTTAAGCAGTAAATACCGGACTTTTTGTTCTTGCATACTTTATCTTTACCATTGCAAAGAAATTTTAACGTTTTGTATGGTTTATAGGCTGATCTGATACCGTTCCTCCTCAGTATACGCGCCATACGGTCAGTTATGCTTCCAAAATAGGTAAGAACGGCGGTATTATTTATAGGTTCTTTTATAGAGGGATATAAAAGTGACTTGGACATTCTAAGTTGTTTTCCTCTAATCATCTTGTCAATTAGGCGTTTACTATACCCGTTGGATTGAGCTATATGATAAATAATATTTAATTCTCTGTTATATGATTCTATATTCAGTGGTACATTTAATAATCTATGAATCATACTGTGAAATGCTGCCATTTTGTGTTGCGATGGATGACAGGACGATGCTGGTATTGTACTATCTGTATACGTCGGTTTACGATAAATTTCAAATGAGTGTGAGGTACCCTCCCTTTTGATAGTCAAATCTAAGAAGTTTATTGAGCTGTTTTGTTCTATCTCCAATTCGAACTTAATTTTGGGGTGTATACTATTAATTCTTGTAAGAAAACAGTGAAGCTGACGTTCTGTGCCCTTCCAAGCCAGCAAAATATCGTCCACGAATCTATAATAATATAAGATGTTCGGTTCTTTTACCAAATGCTCGTGTTCGTAGTTATTCATAAAGATATCTGCTAACAACGGACTAAGCGGTGAACCCATGGCCAAACCCTCCTTCTGTAAGTAGTACTCGTTGTTGAATTGAAAATAATTTTGTTTACTGCATAACTCGGTTAATTTCAAAATATTCTGAATCTGTTCTGGGTGTATTCTATTTCTTCCCAGCAGATTTTTAATTATAACTAAACATTCTTTATACGGGACATTTGTAAATAAGCTTTTTACATCCAAAGACACGAGTTTTGTGTTTCTAGGTAGACAGATGTGTTTTATTTTGCTAATCAAATCATAACTATTTTTCAGGCTGTATTTTGCGGTGAATGACGTCTTCTCTTTAATCAATCCGTTTAAATATTTCGCTAATTTATAAGCTGGAGCGTTGACATATGAGACGACTGGACGGATGGGCACCTGATCTTTATGTATTTTTGGTAAACCATACAACAGCGGACACTGAGGGTTCATCGGTATAAGACTTTTCGCTAAATAGCAGTTTTGTGGAAAAAGGTAAGTACTTGACTTGATACTGAGTTTTAATTCTGCATGAAATCGTTTGGTAGGATCGTAGGGCAGACGCTGGAAATCTTCGGTGTGTATTACATCTTGTACTTTGCTATTATACTGCGATCTAGACATAATTACTACGGTGTTGCCTTTATCCGCCTTATTTACTACCAAATCATTTTGTTGAATTTTATTTTGGATGGATTTATATATTTTTAATTCGCAGTTAATGAAATTAGTCGATTTGTATGTTTTTAACTGATGGGCAGCTAAACTCTTGACTATGTTATCTTTTTTATTTCTGGTAATAGCTATTTCTGCATCCACCGCCAATGTTTCCAAAGAATATTGCGTAACTTTTTGAGGAATACTATACTTTAATCCCTTCTCCAAAAGTGAGTTCTCGTCACGTGTGAAAATGGTGTTCGAAAGATTCTTTATTCTGGGATGAAATTGATGATTACAAGTGGTGTTGCCAGTATAGTCTGAAGGTGGTGTTATTCTTCCTATCAGTTCTTGTAACTTCCTACTTTGAATGATGTATTTCTCGTGGGCTACAGTTGACGCTAATTCCCTAGCTTTTTGGTCTAATAAATCGAACTCGACATTGTGTAACTTGAATGAAAGTTCTAAGTGCAGTATTTTTAAATGTAGTTTTAAATTATCGCGAACCGTAAACCAACGTCTTGCCTCTTCACCTAGCCAAATTTTTTGAGCTTTTTGTATCGCTATATTGGCAGCCCGACTGTGCGTATTGGAACGTATAGTAATATAATTTGGAATGACATTGTAATATTTACATTTCTGATTGAACCACACGTTTTGACATGCGACCCGGTGTTGCTTCGTAAGCTTGATGTATAATTTCGCCTGTACAGCTATGCTTGCTGATTTGATATAGTTGATTGAATCAGGCGTTACTTGGCGGAACTCCATTGTAACCTAATGGAAGGAAAGAGGAACCCACCACGCACCCTCGAATTGACCACCCCAACTATTGCAATAGAAAAAGGTTGACAATATCGAACTCCTCTAAAAGGATAAGGGATATAGGAATGGTATGGGTTCCAGGAAGATACCTGACTTGCAGTATCCCGCTGTATGCGCCGACTATTCTTCGACACGTGTTTCGCCTCTGCACGAGGCATCCTCAGGAACGATGGGCAACGACTGAGCGCCTTCCAACCGTGGGCATGTATTATAAACGATTGTACTTTCTAATCCCCTCCCTCCGTTGCTCGACTGATGTGAGTCATTATGACGGTGTGCGAATATATTCAGCAATGGGGACCCGTTAAAGTTGGTTTGATCGTTCAGTAATGTATGCTTGTCCCGCTTTAAAATCTCTAATTGTTCCAATACGCACATTCTAATACCCTTTTGACAAGTGTGTATGACGTCAAATGAATGTCCGCTATTTAAGGTATGACCCGATTCAAGTAAATGTTCGGCAAAATGAGACTTTTCCGGCTGGTTGTTTCTAAACGCCGCTAAATGTTCTTTATATCTCAGCTCAAAACTTCGACCCGTCTGTCCTATGTACTTATTTTGGCATTGGTCGCATGTTAAGCAGTAAATACCGGACTTTTTGTTCTTGCATACTTTATCTTTACCATTGCAAAGAAATTTTAACGTTTTGTATGGTTTATAGGCTGATCTGATACCGTTCCTCCTCAGTATACGCGCCATACGGTCAGTTATGCTTCCAAAATAGGTAAGAACGGCGGTATTATTTATAGGTTCTTTTATAGAGGGATATAAAAGTGACTTGGACATTCTAAGTTGTTTTCCTCTAATCATCTTGTCAATTAGGCGTTTACTATACCCGTTGGATTGAGCTATATGATAAATAATATTTAATTCTCTGTTATATGATTCTATATTCAGTGGTACATTTAATAATCTATGAATCATACTGTGAAATGCTGCCATTTTGTGTTGCGATGGATGACAGGACGATGCTGGTATTGTACTATCTGTATACGTCGGTTTACGATAAATTTCAAATGAGTGTGAGGTACCCTCCCTTTTGATAGTCAAATCTAAGAAGTTTATTGAGCTGTTTTGTTCTATCTCCAATTCGAACTTAATTTTGGGGTGTATACTATTAATTCTTGTATGAAAACAGTGAAGCTGACGTTCTGTGCCCTTCCAAGCCAGCAAAATATCGTCCACGAATCTATAATAATATAAGATGTTCGGTTCTTTTACCAAATGCTCGTGTTCGTAGTTATTCATAAAGATATCTGCTAACAACGGACTAAGCGGTGAACCCATGGCCAAACCCTCCTTCTGTAAGTAGTACTCGTTGTTGAATTGAAAATAATTTTGTTTACTGCATAACTCGGTTAATTTCAAAATATTCTGAATCTGTTCTGGGTGTATTCTATTTCTTCCCAGCAGATTTTTAATTATAACTAAACATTCTTTATACGGGACATTTGTAAATAAGCTTTTTACATCCAAAGACACGAGTTTTGTGTTTCTAGGTAGACAGATGTGTTTTATTTTGCTAATCAAATCATAACTATTTTTCAGGCTGTATTTTGCGGTGAATGACGTCTTCTCTTTAATCAATCCGTTTAAATATTTCGCTAATTTATAAGCTGGAGCGTTGACATATGAGACGACTGGACGGATGGGCACCTGATCTTTATGTATTTTTGGTAAACCATACAACAGCGGACACTGAGGGTTCATCGGTATAAGACTTTTCGCTAAATAGCAGTTTTGTGGAAAAAGGTAAGTACTTGACTTGATACTGAGTTTTAATTCTGCATGAAATCGTTTGGTAGGATCGTAGGGCAGACGCTGGAAATCTTCGGTGTGTATTACATCTTGTACTTTGCTATTATACTGCGATCTAGACATAATTACTACGGTGTTGCCTTTATCCGCCTTATTTACTACCAAATCATTTTGTTGAATTTTATTTTGGATGGATTTATATATTTTTAATTCGCAGTTAATGAAATTAGTCGATTTGTATGTTTTTAACTGATGGGCAGCTAAACTCTTGACTATGTTATCTTTTTTATTTCTGGTAATAGCTATTTCTGCATCCACCGCCAATGTTTCCAAAGAATATTGCGTAACTTTTTGAGGAATACTATACTTTAATCCCTTCTCCAAAAGTGAGTTCTCGTCACGTGTGAAAATGGTGTTCGAAAGATTCTTTATTCTGGGATGAAATTGATGATTACAAGTGGTGTTGCCAGTATAGTCTGAAGGTGGTGTTATTCTTCCTATCAGTTCTTGTAACTTCCTACTTTGAATGATGTATTTCTCGTGGGCTACAGTTGACGCTAATTCCCTAGCTTTTTGGTCTAATAAATCGAACTCGACATTGTGTAACTTGAATGAAAGTTCTAAGTGCAGTATTTTTAAATGTAGTTTTAAATTATCGCGAACCGTAAACCAACGTCTTGCCTCTTCACCTAGCCAAATTTTTTGAGCTTTTTATATCGCTATATTGGCAGCCCGACTGTGCGTATTGGAACGTATAGTAATATAATTTGGAATGACATTGTAATATTTACATTTCTGATTGAACCACACGTTTTGACATGCGACCCGGTGTTGCTTCGTAAGCTTGATGTATAATTTCGCCTGTACAGCTATGCTTGCTGATTTGATATAGTTGATTGAATCAGGCGTTACTTGGTGGAACTCCATTGTAACCTAATGGAAGGAAAGAGGAACCCACCACGCACCCTCGAATTGACCACCCCAACTATTGCAATAGAAAAAGGTTGACAATATCGAACTCCTCTAAAAGGATAAGGGATATAGGAATGGTATGGGTTCCAGGAAGATACCTGACTTGCAGTATCCCGCTGTATGCGCCGACTATTCTTCGACACGTGTTTCGCCTCTGCACGAGGCATCCTCAGGAACGATGGGCAACGACTGAGCGCTTTCCAACCGTGGGCATGTATTATAAACGATTGTACTTTCTAATCCCCTCCCTCCGTTGCTGGACTGATGTGAGTCATTATGACGGTGTGCGAATATATTCAGCAATGGGGACCCGTTAAAGTTGGTTTGATCGTTCAGTAATGTATGCTTGTCCCGCTTTAAAATCTCTAATTGTTCCAATACGCACATTCTAATACCCTTTTGACAAGTGTGTATGACGTCAAATGAATGTCCGCTATTTAAGGTATGACCCGATTCAAGTAAATGTTCGGCAAAATGAGACTTTTCCGGCTGGTTGTTTCTAAACGCCGCTAAATGTTCTTTATATCTCAGCTCAAAACTTCGACCCGTCTGTCCTATGTACTTATTTTGGCATTGGTCGCATGTTAAGCAGTAAATACCGGACTTTTTGTTCTTGCATACTTTATCTTTACCATTGCAAAGAAATTTTAACGTTTTGTATGGTTTATAGGCTGATCTGATACCGTTCCTCCTCAGTATACGCGCCATACGGTCAGTTATGCTTCCAAAATAGGTAAGAACGGCGGTATTATTTATAGGTTCTTTTATAGAGGGATATAAAAGTGACTTGGACATTCTAAGTTGTTTTCCTCTAATCATCTTGTCAATTAGGCGTTTACTATACCCGTTGGATTGAGCTATATGATAAATAATATTTAATTCTCTGTTATATGATTCTATATTCAGTGGTACATTTAATAATCTATGAATCATACTGTGAAATGCTGCCATTTTGTGTTGCGATGGATGACAGGACGATGCTGGTATTGTACTATCTGTATACGTCGGTTTACGATAAATTTCAAATGAGTGTGAGGTACCCTCCCTTTTGATAGTCAAATCTAAGAAGTTTATTGAGCTGTTTTGTTCTATCTCCAATTCGAACTTAATTTTGGGGTGTATACTATTAATTCTTGTAGAAAAACAGTGAAGCTGACGTTCTGTGCCCTTCCAAGCCAGCAAAATATCGTCCACGAATCTATAATAATATAAGATGTTCGGTTCTTTTACCAAATGCTCGTGTTCGTAGTTATTCATAAAGATATCTGCTAACAACGGACGGACTAAGCGGTGAACCCATGGCCAAACCCTCCTTCTGTAAGTAGTACTCGTTGTTGAATTGAAAATAATTTTGTTTACTGCATAACTCGGTTAATTTCAAAATATTCTGAATCTGTTCTGGGTGTATTCTATTTCTTCCCAGCAGATTTTTAATTATAACTAAACATTCTTTATACGGGACATTTGTAAATAAGCTTTTTACATCCAAAGACACGAGTTTTGTGTTTCTAGGTAGACAGATGTGTTTTATTTTGCTAATCAAATCATAACTATTTTTCAGGCTGTATTTTGCGGTGAATGACGTCTTCTCTTTAATCAATTCCGTTTAAATATTTCGCTAATTTATAAGCTGGAGCGTTGACATATGAGACGACTGGACGGATGGGCACCTGATCTTTATGTATTTTTGGTAAACCATACAACAGCGGACACTGAGGTTCATCGGTATAAGACTTTTCGCTAAATAGCAGTTTTGTGGAAAAAGGTAAGTACTTGACTTGATACTGAGTTTTAATTCTGCATGAAAATCGTTTGGTAGGATCGTAGGGCAGACGCTGGAAATCTTCGGTGTGTATTACATCTTGTACTTTGCTATTATACTGCGATCTAGACATAATTACTACGGTGTTGCCTTTATCCGCCTTATTTACTGACCAAATCATTTTGTTGAATTTTATTTTGGATGGATTTATATATTTTTAATTCGCAGTTAATGAAATTAGTCGATTTGTTATGTTTTTTACTGATGGGCAGCTAAACTCTTGACTATGTTATCTTTTTTATTTCTGGTAATAGCTATTTTCTGCATCCACCCGCCAATGTTTCCAAAGAATATTGCGTAACTTTTTGAGGAATACTATACTTTAATCCCTTCTCCAAAAGTGAGTTCTCGTCACGTGTGAAAATGGTGTTCGAAAGATTCTTTATTCTGGGATGAAATTGATGATTACAAGTGGTGTTGCCAGTATAGTCTGAAGGTGGTGTTA